>LPNX010494604.1:738819-1171967 GCA_001517045.1 Pseudotsuga menziesii
CATAGCAAAACAAATGTCAGGTATGGTGTTTGTTACGTACATCAATGACCCAATGATATGTCTGTATTGAGTCACATCCACTAACTCTGACGAGTCATCAACTAACAACTTCAGGTTGGAATCCATGGGTGTGACCATGGCTTTGCATTCCAACATATTGAATCTTTTCAATATCTCTACTGCATTCTTTCCATGGTTGAGAAAGATTCCTTCTGAACTTTGCCATACTTCCAGACCTAGGAAATAATGCATTAACCCAAAGTCTTTCATCTCAAATTATTCTGCTAGTTTCTTCTTGCTTTCCATAATATGTTTCTCATTCCCTGTCAAGAATAAGTCATCCACATATAGTAGTAGGATGACAGGTTCATCTTCTACAACCTTGAGGTAAAGGTTAGGATCAACTTTACTCTTGGTAAATCCCATGTTCAACAGGAAACTATCTATCCTTTCATACCAAGCTCGAGGAGCTTGTTTAAGGCCATACAAGGCCTTCTTCAACTTGCATATGTGAGTATGTCTATCTTCAACTTCAAATCCTTGTGGCTATTCTATGTATACTTCTTCTTCAATCACACCATTCAGAAAAGTTGTTTTCACATCCATCTGGTGTAAGTCCCACTTCATCATGGATGTAAGTGCCATGATAGCTCTAATCGAAGTATACCGTGCTACTGGGGAAAATGTCTCTTCATAATCAATTCCCTCTTTCTGAGAGAAACCTTTGGCCAAAAATCTTGCTTTATACTTCTCGATACTTCCGTCAGCTACATGCTTTATTTTGTAGATCCATTTGGAGGATACTATACTCTTTCCTTCTGGTTTGGTAACTATATCCCATACATCATTCTTCATTATTGACTGGTATTCTTCAGTCATTGCTTCTACCCATTCTTTCTTATGTACTGCTTCTTCCTATTTTGTAGGTTCTTGATCTACAAGATCACACATCAAGGCTACATAGTTGAAAAAAGTCTTAGGTTTCTTTCTTTCCCTTGTGGAGCCTTCTGGAGCTCCATATATTTCTGCCTCTCGTATAATTTCTCTTGTCCAAGTAGGATTTCTATTTCTTGACATCTCCATTGTAGGAGGTTCTTGTGGTTCTACCATGTCATGTTCTTTAGGAGTTTCTTCTACAGGGAGACATGTAGTTTCTTTATTTATGGGAGGTGTCTCTTCTTCATATACTTCTTCATGTTGGAACTTCCCGGATCTCTTGAGGGTTGCCTCTTATTCGAATGTCACATATCGGCTGATTTCCATGTGATGGAATCCATGAATGTAAATTTTGAATTCCTTGGATACTTCACAGTATCCAACAAATATCCCCTTCTTTCCGGAAGGGTCCAACTTAGTTCTTTTCTCTTTTGGTATATGAATATATACAGGACAACCAAATATTTTGAGGTGACTTACCCCAGGCTTCTTTCCCATGAACATCTCTTCTGGAGTCTTGAACCCAAAAGCACTGTGAGATATTCTATTATGTACATACATAGCAGTTCTTGCTGCTTCTGTCCATAGATGCATTGGAATATCCTGATCATATATCATTGTCTTCACTGCCTCCATGATGGTTCTATTCTTTCTTTTCACAACCCCATTCTGTTGAGGATTATAGGGAGTAGTTAGTTCCCTCTTGATTATGGTATATTTGCAAAAGGCTTCAAACTCTTTTGAGGTATACTCTCCACCATTGCTTGATCGAAGTGTCTTTATTTTCTTGTCTGAAAGATTCTCTATCAAGGCTTTGAACTCCTTGAATTTCTCAAACACTTCACTCTTTGCTTTCAAGAAGTATATCCAAGTATTTCTTGAAAATTCATCAATAAATGTGATATAATATTCAAAGCCACTTAAGGATGTAGAAGACATTGGACCACATACATCTGAATGAATCAATTCCAATGTACCTTTTGTTTTTGTTTCACTCTTCGAAAATGGATTCTTGATGTTCTTTCCCTTCGCACATCCTTTGCAAATGACTTCATGCTTGATCTTCATGTCTGGTAATCCCGTCACTACTTTGTTCACATGAGGTAGAGCCTTGTAATTAATGTGGGCAAGCCTTCTATGCCATATTTCACTAGGGTCAGTGGACTCATAAACAAAAGCCGTTTTTGAGTGCCCCTTGAGTTTATACAAGCCTCCTTCTTCTTCACCAATGATGATAGCATCTTCAATATTATTTCCTTTGGGCCACATGAGTACTTGACCATCTATGAAAGAAGCTTTGAATCCTTTCTTATCTAAAGCTGAGATAGAAAGTAAGTTCTTATTTAGACCAGGTACATATAATACATCTTTCATCTTTAGGCGATTACCTGAATCAAGTTTGTAGCTTGCTTCACCTACTCCTTTGATCGGATATTGATAGTCATCTCCTAGGGATAATTTCTGAGGAGAGATCTTCTCTTCAAGTTTGGATAGAGTTTTCTTTTGTCCCATCATGTGCTTTGAAGAACCACTATCAATAATCCAAGTGTCTTCTCTAGGTGTTATAGACCCAGAGAGTGCAGAGAATAGTACATACTCTTCTGCATCTTCTTCTCTTACTTGTTTTCTTGGAGGTCCTTCTTCTTCTTCTTCTTCTTCATCTTCATCTTCTTCTAGATGAGCATGATGTATTTTTTTGTTGTTGATCCTCTTCTTATATTATTTCCTCTTCATAGGACAATTTCAGGCAATGTGTCCTATCTTATTACAATGAAAACATTGAAAATCAGAGTAGTCTCTACTTGGAGGATTTTCTCTTATCCTTTGGATTCTTTTGGTAGGTTGAGACTCCTTGAAATTTCTTCTCTTGAAATTAGATTGACCTATTCTTCTTTTGGTGTGAGTGTCTATGGATTGATCATATTCTTTTAGTAAGGTTTCCCTATTTGCCACTCTAGTCTCCTCTTGAATGCAGTCTTCCCATACCATATCAAACTTCATGCTTTCTTTTCTGGCACACATCATATGGATGAAGGACTCCTAGGGTCTAGTGAGACCATTGAGAGTAGTCATAACCATTCATCTTCATCAAGCTTATATCCAATAGCTTATAGTTTCTCTTTGATATGAGAAACCCTTGTGAAGTAGTCTTGGATGTATTCTCCATGATTCATCTTGGTACTCTTCAGTTGAGCTCTTAGATTCATCTTTGTATTAATGTTTCTTCCCTCATACATTCTAGATAGGGGATCATACATTTCTTTTGGAGTATTCTTGGATGACACTTGAGGGATCAAGTGATCCTTGATGGAGTCAACAATAATCCTTTGTGCCCTAATCATATCCTTCTTGTGCTTCTCCTTGGCTTCAGCTTCTTCAGGTTCTACAACTTCTTCTTTGACATACTTATCAAGATCATTCTCTTGATGAATGAGACCAATCGTATATTTTCATGCTCAAAAATTCTCTATGCCTTCTATCTTGTCCTCAAGCTTAGTGCTTGGGGCCATCTTGTCAGAAAATCACAAAAAAATGAAATTTTGCGGAATGAGAAACTGACCTTACCAGGAGATGTGCTTGAATGAGGTGAGTTGACTGGTGTGCTTGGATTTTGGAGATTTCAACTCTTCACCTTCCAAATCAGACTTGCAAGATTCAGCTTCTGCAGCTTCTAGCTATTTTTTGGTTCAACAGTTTTTTGGTGCAGCTATCAATATAGGGTTTGAATTTCCCGAAGACTCACACACCCAAAAACATTGGTTCTAGGATCAAAATATGAGCTCTGGGAGGGCACAACTTCCAATGCAAGCAGTTTTCCATAACTCAAAAATTTCTTGAAACCCTAATTTCTTCCGGGGAGAGAGAGAGAGCTATTTCACCTTGTGAAAGCTGTCCTATTCAGGATAGCTCTGATACCATGTTAAAATTTCATATGCTTAGCTAAAACATCAGATTCATTTCATTTTCATAACAAAAGCATATAAATAGGATCACTGAAAGAAACAGTATCACAAGAACAACACAGATTTATCCTAGGAAAACCCTAAAGGGAAAAACCTAGCAAAAGCTTCCTCAATATAGATGCCCCAAAAGATAAAAGGTAAAAGCAAAAGGCTGATCAAAGAATGATCCTCCTCCTTCTCCAGCTACTTCTCTCTCCTCCACTAATGCGCTACACAAGTGAGTGTGTGTGTTCCAAATGAGGAGCGCCACACCTCTATTTATATTTGTTCGTTCACTTTAATAATTAATTCCGACATGTAGGCTCGAGTTAATCATGTAGGCTCGAGTTAAACATGTAGGCTCAATTAACCACAACTGGGGTGCTATTGACCCACCTTTACAATTTGAGGGGACTACCTCATGAATCTTATTAGTTCTTCCGATTAGAAGCATCAGAGTATAAACAAATACAATTGGTTCTCCCGGTAGGACCATCATGGACCACAAAAGATGCATATATAATATTATTCAAAGTTACAATATTTCAACACTCCTGCCTTTAAGTCAATAGGAGGTTCCTTCTTCAACAACGCCTTTTGACCTCTTGACAATAGGTGGTTCCACCGCCTTTATCTCTTGTACAAGGTGCGGTTCTTGCCTGTCATCGCTCTATCATAGTGAGAAAGAAGAAGTGCCCTTGGTCAAAATTTAAAAAGAGAGGTTTCCATAAAGCTTCTCGAAGGAAGGCTTCATGGCACCCTTATCCCTACACCTAATGACCACCTGGACTTGAGATACATCCTTATGGGATCTCCTATCCACCTCACCCATCATTTTCTCAACCATCCCTATCCTCTCTTGGCCTATAAAAGTAGGCTCATATCCATGGTTGAAAAAGAAGCAAAGTTACACTGTTGAATTGAAATTCTGGCCTAAATCAGTAGGGTGGGCATAGAGGGAGCAATTTGGAGCTTTTGGGGACAAGAATTCGGCATTGTGAAGGAGCATATTGAAACTAAGGAAAAGGTTGCAAACTTCTTCTTAATAGTTAATGAAAAATTGGTTCCTTTCCCATAAAGTATGTTGTGTCATTATCATGTATTTTATTGTCGGATTCCTTACTCACTGACATAGAATAGTGGATCATATTCTGGTGCTCTTTGATCTCATTTGCTGGTTTTCATGTGATATTTCAGGTACATTTGTGAAGAGCCATCATTACAGGAAGCAACTACACTATTTCATCAAAGATACTCATTCCATATCTCCACCCATTGTAGGGAAAGTCTTCCAATTCCTGTTGTGAGCTATTTGTTCTAGATCTGAACCATTCAGACTAGACGAACAACTATTGTCCGTAGAAGGTGCATTTTTCCTAGCTACAAATCTAGCGACTCCATTAGGGAATATATTTCAGTGCATCTGATCTTCCTTAGTCTTCAACTTTTGTCTAAAATCCAAGCTCAAGTTTTTATCAGTCAGATCTACTAGCTAATCTAGTGAGATCTTGGTTTGGTATCATTAGATCTGCTCAGATATGAGTTTTTCTTACCTTCTGTGCTTTAGATTCCTGTCAATTCATGATTTTTATGCCAGTACTTCACTGATTAACTTTGTTTTTTCTCCATTTTTTGATTTTATGACTTCTACAGGACACCGCATGGAATGTGGGTAATAAGTGGTGCCACCGCCTATGTCTAGTGATCAGGAAGCCGTGCCACCACCTATGTTCAGCAATCAAGAAGCTGTGCTGCCTCAGAACCGCTCTGTTAGTGACCCCTAGGATGCAGTTCCAGGTAGGATTTTTAAGCACTTTCCATTGCAAAATTTGTTTTGGTTTTGTGTTTTCAGTTTTGAATGTTTGGGCTTGCTTGCAGAGATCTGAATAGTTGAAATTCAAAACCTAGGTGTGGTAAATGATTGTTTGTTCAAATCAAAAGGTAGGTTAGGCTCATCATCTTTATTGATTGTATGCTTGGTTTTTATCTTTTGAGAGGTGTTCTTGAAAGCGTTAGCTAAGTTAGATCTCGTTCTTACTATTTGATAAGATTGAAAAGGAAGACTTGCTGGTTGGTTTCTTGCTTTCATTTTTTCGTTAAGTTTACGAAAGACTTCTTTTTTGCTTGTTAAAAAGAAATTTTTTTGTTGAGATTTGGTTATAATTCTTTTTGAATATGAATTATTGGGTCTCTGACTAGCCTCATAAGCTTTCATATCTCCATTTTTCTTCTTTCTTTTTACATTCTTGTCTCAATGAAAAGAAAAAATATTAGTAGTTTTAAGTTATATCTTTCCATTATTGAAGAAAAAATGAAAAAAATATTTAGTATGCCTTTGAGTGTTCTTTGTATTTCTTTTTAGAAAATAGATCTCTCCCTACTTTTCTTTATTTCAAAGATTAGTTTAGAAGAAAATTGCTTGCTTTGTATTCTCGAAAAGTTTTTTGAGTTAGACTGTATGGGAAAATTTTGGTTTTGAAACGAAATTGGAAAAAATAAATACTCTCTCCTTCTCGTAAGTAGGCATGTTTTGAAAGGTAAAGTGAAAGATTTGCACATCATAATTGCATGGCTTTACATTTCTGTCATAACTCCTTGCATTCATTTAACCGTTCAATTTAAAATTAACGGTAGCTATAGGTTAAATTTTTTTAGTAACTTGAGTGATAGGTTAGAGATGTGTTCCAGCATCGTAAAACGTAGGAACTGTCATTTATTTCTTGCACTGCAACCCAGGACTTGCGTGGTTCTTGCACGTACCGTCGGTCTATAGAACGACCTTTCACGTCCCCTTGAGGTATATCGAAAGGTACTTCACGTACTTGATTGTATATCAGAAGGCCCCTTGTGGAAGCTTGTGCATTATACAACACTACTATGGATTTGAACTCCCATGTACCTTGCATATATCAAGAGGCCCTTCTAGGATTCTTGAGACCATATGATAAAATCCCTTTTGGCTGTCTTGTTGGTGCAATACACCGAGAACACCACTCGAGGAGATTACTATGCACATGTCATCTAGGTAGTTGAGTATTCAAGTGAGGGACGGTTGAATCTCGTCACCATGTTTTACTGTTGGACCCTGCGGTATATCATGAGTTGCAAAAACTTGACAATCCTAGTGAGAAATGGGCTTATTCATCCCATCTTGTGCCCTATAGTTTGTGTAGGAGAAGTTTTGTGTGATTTCCCTAGTTTTGAAACCCTAGTTTAGGTTTAGTGACTTTTTACAAGATGGCTGAGTTTCAGTTGAGACGATCCAAAAGAAGCCAAGGATTACCACCCAACTTTCCACCTGCAATAGGGGAAGGCCCAATGGAAGACACAAATTAAGGAGTTGCAGCTGACTCCCATGTGGGAGGTATCCCAGTTGTAGAAAGTGGAGATCAATTAACTTCTTATATTAATCCATTGGTCCAACATCCTCCTGCAGCTGACAATTCCTTTCATTCTTCGATGGAAGGTTGAATCGATGGTCCTGATGAAACTAAGTATGGCCTTGATGCTCCCTTTTGGAGAAATTATATGGGTCAATCCATTGCCGAATTTGGGGTTACTAGACCCTCTTTTGAGAAACCTACTCTAGGTGAGGATGCATATAAGAGAATTCAATCATCTCTTGATTGTGCTCATAATTTTCAAGAGAGGATGGAAAGAGTTATGGCTACCCCTGTACCTCACAAAGAACCTATGTTGGATCTTTTACCCCGTTTGTTAGATCCATGGCCTTCTGGATATAGTCCACTTGTCGAGACTTTGGATCCCATTGATGATGTCCCACCTTGTGGTATGTCTCCTCATAATCTAGGTCAAACCTCCAACTTAACATTTTTAAATCCTAGGTCTGTTTATAGTCCTCCCATAAAATTTGTAGCTAGGGGACAATCCTTAGCTCAAATGGTGGTAGTACATTCCAATGTCGGGGGGCAAGCCTTGACATGACCTATGTTATCTGTCAGTGGAGATTCTACTTGTACTAGGCAGAATTCTACTGTAGGACAACCCATAGTGATTGTTCCTCCTGCCCATACCAATATGGTAAACCCTCCATCGATTTTAGGCCAACCCTTAGGGGCATAAACTACAGTCAACTAGTCTTCTTGGGGTTATGGTTACCCATTGAATCAATTACCTGTAGAAAATACAAATGATCAACCTACATCTACAGGAACTACGTATCCTAGAATCCCTTACCTTGGAAATACGTTTACACTGTTGGGGAAACCTAATTGGTCCTACATGCCGAAAATGGGAGGAATGCCTATTATTACTCTTGGAGGTTCAAGAGGGACACGTTATGGTGGCCCACATTTTGTAGGTCCACCAGGTGGAGGTCCACCTGGAAGAGGTACACCTTATGGACCTGGAGGACCACCACCTTGGGGCCCACTACTTGGAGTCCCACCTTCGGGAGGACCACTACCCAGAGGCCCACCTTCTGGGGGTCCACCTTCTGGAGGACCACCACCTGGAGAACCACCACCTAGAGGCCCACTACCACTTGGAGGCCCACCACCTGGAGGCCTACCAACTCCAGGTGGCTCTCCTCCTGGAGGCCCACCCCCTTCGGGAGGCTCTTCAGGAGGGTCATCTTCCCATCAACCAACTCAACAACCAATATATTAGTCAACTTATGGTCCTAATGGTACACATATGCCTTATCAATACTACCAATATGTTGAACCTAATAGAAAACTTCCATTCGTAACAAATTTGGACTTGCCTGATTTGTCTAAGTTGATAAATGATCCCATTCATCACAACCCTTCATGGTCCGCCATTCCAGTTAAGTTACCATCAGGCATGCCAAATTTTGATGGGAAGTTGGGAGATGATCCCAAAAATCATGTCATGACCTTTCATTTATGGTGTTCTTCGAACTCCTTGATGGACGACTCTATTCGTTTGAGACTCTTCCAATGAACTTTGACTGGTATGGCTGCAAAGTGGTATATTGAACTTTCACATCATTCATTTGTGGATTATAGCTCATTGGCATCCATTTTTCTCACACAATTTCAGCTACCCTTTTGTTATGAAATAGGTACGAACCTTTTGAACTCACTCCATCAAAATACCTACACACACATATTGGACCATATCCATGAGTGGAGATGACTTATTAAAGCTCTCATCCTGGACCAATTGTTAGCTGATTGGTTCATGAATTCTCTGTTTCCTCCTATTTCTTGAGATGTGGCCATGGGTGGTGTTGTTACTGAAGAGTAGGCTATCAGTCGTGCTAAATATTTGGATTTGGTATATTTCCAATCCAGAACTTTGTATGAGCTAATCCCTCAATCTCCTCGTCCCAGCACAGACCCTACCAAGCCACCTATAGAGAATCCTATTGATGGGGTTTTTGGTTCAATCCAGCCCTCATTAGCAGCCAAAGATGCCAAGAAACCTAATGCTTATGCTACTACTCCTTCAACTCCTATGGTTTCTACTGAGGTAAGTTCTATTCAAAGTACACAAACACCCAACAATGAGAAAAAAGGAAAAGGTAAAAAAAAAAACGTGGAAACCAATAGGAGAATGCCAAGACCACGACCATGACCACAGAGAATGATAAAGGGAAGAGAAAGGATAAGTACCCTTGCTTGTTATGTGGGGGTAATCACTTCATGAAATAGTGCCCTTGTCATGAAGATATTAGTAAATTCTTGAAAAGTAATCCCACACCCATGGTGCTTATCGATCCCTTCCCGTCTCAACAACAATTGATAGACCACATGTCTAATCAAGGAACCTCTGGTTCCTTGGAAGAAATCAGACCGATGTCTTTAGATACTATCAATATGAATACTCGTAGTCATTCATATGATAAGCCAGTAGAGAATAAGGATGAAAATACTTCTTCCAAGAAATTTCCTTCTACTAGTTCTCCTCCATCTTCATCTAATGGCCCTCTCATGATCGAAATACCTAATCTTGATTTAATTTTATGAACACCTAAGGATACCCTCGGGAAGGCTGTTTTCAATCCCAATGCCCAAGTTCCACAATTCTATAATGTTGTTGAATATTTAGCTCAGGCACCTTGCGCGATGTCTACCCTGGAAGTACTCACAAGTTGTCCAACACAACGTAAAAACCTGCTAATGAATTTGGGGCATTAAACCTAGATAACACCAACTTGATTCCTTTCAATGTAGATAACTATAAATCCATATTACCTCACAAACTTGCATTTCAAATTTCCTTGAGAGTATTTGGGAGGAAGGTCCATCAGATCGTTCTGGATGAAGGAGCTTCAACCTCAGTCTTATCTATAGCCTGGAGCCATTAGTTCGCCTTGGCTTATAAAGTCTCCTACGACGTTAAAATATTTTGATGGATGAGGTTTCCAGTCTCATGGTCCGTTATCAGCCCTTTTAGTCGATCTTGGGGGAAAAAATGTTTCCATTCAGGTGGAAGTAGTGGATGCCCAGTTAGATTACAATCTCCTATTGGGGAGAAACTGGTTTTATTCCATGACTACCATCGCTTCGGCAGTCTTTCGAACTCTCTAGTTTCCTCATTTGGGAAAAATTGTAACTATCGATCAACTTGAATTTTGTTCACCGGATGTTACTAATACCACTACGAATAACATACCTATGCTAGGTAAATCCCATCCTACTTATCAATTGATTGGGGTAGGTATGCTGAAGGATTCAACCCTTATGGGAGTATTTCCTTCCGCCCCTCCTAGTACGGAAGTAGCAACCATGAACATGATTTACATGACTAGTTATAGTACCAAGGGAAAATAAGTTGTTGAATCATCCTCTCTTGGCCCCTATGAAGAACTGTATGATGTTGTCCAATATGCCTCCGATGTCCAGCCATATGATCTTCATTTGGTAGCTTCGGATCCCTACCACTTTCCCTACTGGATAGAACCCTCTCTTCCCACTCTAGACTATCTCACATAGAATTTTCCTTTGGATTAGTACATCATAGAGATCATGAGTGTGAATGAACCCATATGGGAATATCACCATCATCGATCTACTTTTCTTCCCAACGCCAGTTCGACATGTTTTGACCTTGAAACACTTATCAACTGATATTTTCACCCATCTACAAACACTTGTGTTGTTGCAAGACATAGATTCCAAAGGAAATATTTGCAACAACACTAAGACAAACCTGATTGAGATATTAGTCAAGCCCGAAACCATTGAGTGTGTTCACGTAGGACATAACCGCTCAATGGAAGAAACTGAAAGTTTTAGAGCTCTTTTCAAAGGATTCTATGATATTTTTGCTTGGACTTATGAGGAAATTCCTAGAATTGATCCGTCAATTGTTGTACATGAGATTAAAACCTATCCCATGATAAAGCCCATCCAACAAAAAATATGTCAAGTCCATCCTAGTAAGGCTGCGGCTATCACAACTAAAGTAAAAAAACTTCTGAAGGTATGGTTTGTTTATCCCATACCCCCGACAGAATGGGTATCTAACATTGTCCCTGTAACCAAAAAGCATGCCACAATAGATTTTTGAGACTTGAATAAGGCTTGTCCTAAGGACAACTTCCCAACTCTGCATATCGATTAGATCATCGATAACTTTGTTGGAAGCGTCATCTTTTATTTTATGGATGGTTTTTCTGGCTATAATCAGATAGATATTCTACCCACCCATCAACATAAAATGACATTCATTTTCCTGTGGGGAACCATTGCGTATCAGATCTTACCTTTTGGCCTAAAGAACACTGGAGCTACATTCCAACGAGCCATGTCCTATGCCTTTCATGACATCAAGCACATAGTGGAACCGTACCTTGACGATCTCCCCGCTCATTCAAAACAACAGGAGGACCATCTAGGCTACCTTAGAGACATTTTCCTTAGGTGTTGTCATTGTAACATACGATTGAATCCACACAAGTGTGTCTTTTGTGTAGAGACTGGACGCCTTCTTGGATTTGTGGTTTCCAAAGATGGCATATGGATTGATCCTCTGAAAATTGCTGCTATCTTGGCCTTACCTTCCTTGAAAAACCTTATTGAACTCCAAAGTTTGCAAGGGAAGGAAAAATTTCTTTGTCATTTCATGTGCAAATTCATCTAGAAAATGCACGGTTATACACGTCTCCTGAATAAGGACACTCCGTTCTTCTGGGATGACTAGGCTCAACGAGCCTTTGATAATTTGAAGCACGCTCTAAATATTCACCCGTGATATACCCCCCAGATTATTCAAAGGACTTTCTCTTGTATGTTTCTTCCTCCGCTACTACCATCAGAATGGTTCTAGTGCAGGACAATCCCAATGGCCAAGAACACGTGATATATTACATGAGTAAGAGTCTCATTGACTCCGAAACTCGTTACTTGCATGTGGAGAAGTTATCTTTGGCCACTGTCATTGATGTTTAGAAATTTCGTCATTACATTCTACTTCATACCACAACTGTACTCACAGATCAAAACCCTATGTACTACATTCTGACCTGTCAAATACTAGGGGAAAAATATTCCCATTGGATTGTTATCCTATAGGAATTTGATCTTGAGTTCACCAAGGCTACTTCGAAGAAATACTTGGTTTTCGTGGAGCTAATGTGTAACCTTCCCTATGCTCTGACAGAATTTGAGCCCAATGATTCATTTTCGGATGAATTTTTGTTCTTGATAAGCACAACTGACCCATGGTATTGAGATTTGATCATCTATCTCTAGACCCATATATTTCAGCCTAACATAGCTCGTGATGATCGGCGTCATATCCGTCACCACGCAAAGTACTATCTCATTCTAAATGATACATTGTACCACCATGGTATAGATTATATCCTTCAATGATGCCTTACACATGAAGAGGCTGAAACAATTTTGAATGATTGCCACTTTGGAGCATGTGGTAGTCATCTTTCTGGGATGGCTACAGCCCAGAAAATCCTTTGCGATGGGTATTTTCGGCCCTTGATCTTCAAATATTGTCATGAGGTGATTAAGAAATGCCCACCCTTCTAACACTTTTATTCGAAAACGTGCACCCACCCTTCTGCTTTACACCCCGTCATTGCAGTTGGCCCTTTTTCCAAATGAGGTATTCGTTTTATGCATTGTAATCCTACCTCAACCAGGAGGCATGGTTACATCATCGTAGCCATGGATTATTTCACAAAATGGGCTGAGGCAATGCCTACATATGAAGAGGATGGTAAGATCACCGCCCTCTATTTATTCAATCACGTGATAGCGAGGTTTGGAGTCCCGCATGCTATAGTCACTAACCATGAATCTCATTTCCGGAATTAGATGATGGCTGAGCTGAGTGCTAAGATGGCTGATCTTGTTTATTGGTTTTTATTGGTTTTCATGGGATATGACTTATAGGCATATCCCTAGGTTTTATAATATGATTGCTGATTCATTGCAAAATTTCATTCTAGACTAGCATATTTCCCCTTCATAACTCATTATAAATAAACATGGTCAATCATAATGTAAAATAAATAATAGAAAACATGTAAAACTCATGTAAATCTAATTCATCCATTTGAAACACATGTAAACACCGCAATTGAGTCTGTATATATATCTATCTATATATATATTTATGTATGTATGTATAAAAATTGTTTTTACAAAAAATATGGTCACAATACCTCATCTGAATCATTGTGGCTTTCAGGCATACAAATTGATACAAAAATCTTGAAGCTAGCTAAGCTTTCAAGGATACATCATGCATACCACTCTAATGGTGCTCGTGGTAGCACATAATGGCCCTTGCTACTTTGCATAGCAAGCGACTGAAGCGGCCTGATACCCCCGCAGTATGTCTTTGAAACCTCCTAGGGAGGTCATCTATAGCAGCATCTGGGATATCCAGAGTCAGTCGATCTAGGTTTTCCTCCAGCTCCGTGAGTTCATCATCGCCTCTATGAAAAAAGAAAGCTCCTGCTCGCCTATCCATTGGGGATTATTCCCTAGGTCATGCATCACCAACATCTACATGTAGAATTCAGGTCTTGTTATCATCCCTAAAAATCATAAAAGCATGAAAAATATAAAAAACATAATCAATATCTTAGGTATTGCTTCTTACCGATGTCACCCCACTGAGCCCCAAGTGGTAGTGGTAAATTGGGATCTCCTCAGAAGTTGGTCCCTACATATGCATAATCCTCAATCATGAGGATTTGATCACTCAGGTAGCAGAAGAAGGCAGCCTCAGACTTTACCTTGGCCCCTCCACCTCCTGTGCAGTCCATGATATCCACCCACCACACCATGCAGGGGTATCTAGCTTTGATATTTGTAAATATAACCTGGGGCCTCATGAGGGGTACCCTCTCAGAGAATAAGCACGCTAGGATGGGCCCATGTCCAAACTGCTTTAGAACTCCTTGTCGACATTTCGTCAGCTGATCCTTGAATACAGGTAATAGTGCCTTGACCCAGTTATATAACATGGGTTCCATGGCCTCCAAGGAACACAAAAGATGTTCCCGGGATGCTTGGTGGGGTCCTTGGATCCTACCACCCTCTGCATGGTAAAAAAAACAGTACAAAGTGGTAGATCCCTTATAGCCTTGATAGGGATCTTCTTACTTGAAATTTTTGTACCATGAAAGAAATGGAAATCAATCAAATCATGTGTAGTGACATCCCCACCTTGGGAACCAGACAGAGAAATAGGTTCTCCCCTTCTAGATAGCCCTGTTAGGAAATAGATAGCTTCCACCTCCATAGTCATAATATGAGGTCCCACATCAAAATACTGCTGTTCTGGATTCCAAATCTGTAGGATGTACTCCAGTAGACGTGCATGTGAAATCATGTTAGCAGTGTAGAATAATTTTAAGAGGCCACAACCTATCAAGGTATCTATGTAACCCGCATTTCTTGCAGCTTGGGAATCATCATCATCATCATGTTGTCTTTCCTTCCGAATTACCATTTTTGACCAAATAAACCTGCAAAAAATCATCAATGAGCTATTTATAAACACATTTCATCATTAAAATTGATCAAAAACTTTTTATATGGCTAGGGAAAGTAGTTTTTTGAGCTCACGGCCGGCACCCCCTCTGTCCCATTGAGACAGAGCGGTGCCACCACCTGAGTATAACTAGAAAACCACGATTTTCATTGGGCATCTCCTTTTTCGTAAAGGCCAAGTAGGTGCCCACCGTTGGTCTTTTAGGTTTTCCCATTAAGGTTAAAAAAACAACCAAATAAAAAATTAGAAACCATAGAAAGGAAGGGAAGGGTTCTAGCTATTACTTGGACCCGACGATGCAAAAAATGGACGGGTGACGACTTCACAATATTTGGTTGAAATCTACACCTCAATTCTCCCAAAATGCTCCAAGGCTTGGTAAAATGGTAAATGTTTTGATTTTTACTATTTTCCCTGCCTTTCATAACATATTTTTAGTTTTTTTGTATTAGTTTAATGTTTTTAAATCATTTTTATCCAAAATTCTCCTTTTTCATAGTTTATAAAAGTCATTTTAAATATTTTGGGAGACTAATAACCTTTTTTAAGAGTCTTGCAAGGATGAAAATAAACAGTATTGGCTATGGGGAAGTTCATTTTTTGACTTTTTTGTACTTCTGGAAAACGGGAAAGGTCCTTGAGCGTTCATTTCGACACTTTGATCAAGCTCCCAAAACCTAGTATCAAATTTTTGATTCTTTTTACGATTCATTTTAGGCTCGTAAAACTGTTCATTGCGTAAAATAAACATATTGGAGTCTTCTTTAAACTCTTTTCGGACTCCCTAAATTTGAAAATATTGTCGAGCACAGTTGTCTTCTTCACGCTCGTAAAAGTACATGAAGGGTCGTCTTTTTGACGGTAGTTTATCTCTTTTTCGGTTTGGATTGACTATTTATGAAAAAGTACCTTTGGAGTCTTCTTTTGTCTTTGTTTAGACTCTCTAAACATGAACCATACTGAGTTAACTTTCATTGGACTCGTTAAATAAGACATTGAGAGACCCTCTTTTTGGAATGAACCCCTCCTTTCTTAGGTTCATAAAACGTATGAGAATGGAATTGTCTTTAGATGAGCTACAACGAGTTTTTATTACCCTCTTTGAACTCGTAAAAACAAAAAGAGGCACTCATCAAACATGACGGAGAAATTAAGGGAAGGGAATCAATTCATTCTGCAAATAAAATGGAAGTTTGTCATCACCTTTGAACATGGCACTTGTCTGCGTTTCATTCAGTCAATTGGGTATTCAACTTATCTCTAAGTCAATCCACTTTCATGATTCATGTCACTCCTTTGAGTCTTTCAAAGAATGCATTGTCTAATTTTGTATTGTGTTCTGCCTCGTTGAGTCAACACTGCCATTTTTTTTGTTGTGTCGCTCGATGTTCAAAGGGAAGTTTGAAAGTTTACCTCTGCAGTCAAAACATATTTTGAGTTAGTCCTATGGTTACGTTATCTAGAACATTCTAGAAATTTGTTCCAAGTTTTGTGTCATTGATGTGGGATTCATCATGGCCCTCCTTCGATGATACTATTCCTGTTGACATCAGCTCATTATTCGAGAATTAGTCTTAGAAACAAGTTTAGTACCTTGAGATATGTATGCCTCAATGATAAATTATCTCACTCTCAACATAGGTTCACATCATTGACCTTTTATCAATATAATTGACTGAGTGTTCGACATCAAATCATCTATTCACACTCAATAGATTGTACTAGGGTGCCTTGGGAATCATTGACATTAATGGTGATCTCCCTCGCACTTGTTAATGATTCACATCATTGATCGGTAATCAAGTGGTTTATACCATGTTCGACGTTAGATCATTGTAATCACATGGATAGAATCATACTTTGTGGAATATGAGACAAAGACCCCGGGGTATCTATTAAAAGCACTCATAGCTTTCTCCCCAGGTTGCGATGGAAGTATATTGTATGAAGTCCCAGCATGGATCCACAGTTGTATGGTTGTGACTGTGCCCAAATTTGTGTTCATTTGACATAGATCTACAATGTATTTCTAGTAGCTATGCCCCAAGTTTGAGTCCTCTATCACATGGATCTATGTTGTATTCTAGTAGCCATGGTTGTTAATCTCTCTCATGGATATTCCTTGTATTGGTCTGCAGCCATGATGAGGAAACATTTGTTCATGATTCAAAAGTATTGATGTATTGCAGATGCCTGGTTGATGATCTCCGATCAAGCTGATTCTTGCCTCTAAGTGATAAATTTCTCTTTCAAATCTCTTGCCTATCGTATCCCTCTAGCCTCATGCTTTGGGGGGAATTATGTTACACATAAATATCATCATAATCATGTGATGAGGTCCCAAACACCAGTATTTTCCTTGAATCCCAAATTGTGAAGTAAAACACTGGCCCAAATATCAATCCTGAATATGAAAAATCAGCATTGCTACTGCCTTTAAGTCAATAGGTGGTGTCTTCTTCAGTAACACCTTTACCCTCTTGAAAATAGGCAGTGCCACCATATTTATCTCTTGTACAAGGTGTATTTTTTCCCTGTCATCACTCTGTCATAGCGAGAAAGAAGCAGTGCCCTTGGTAAAAAGTTAAAAAGAGAGGTTTCCATGAAGCTTCTTGAAGGAAGGCTTCATGGAACCCTTATCCCTACACTTGAGGACCACCTGGAATCGAGATCCATCCTTTTGGGATCTCCTATCCACCTCACCCATCATTTTCTCAACCATCCCTATCCTCTCTTGGCCTATAAAAGCAGGCTCATATCCATGGTTGAAAAAGAAGCAAAGTTAAGCTTTTGAATTGACATTCTGGCCTAAATTAGTAGGGTGAGCATAGAGGGAGAAAGTTGAAGCTTTTGGGGACAAGATATTGGCATTGTGAAGGAGAATATCGACACTAAGGAAAAGGTTGTAAACTTATTATTCATATTTAATGCAAAATTGGTTCCTTTCCGATAAAGTATGTTGTGTCATTATCATGTATTTTATTGTCGGATTCCTTAGTCATTGACATAGAATAATGAATCATTTTCTGGTGCTCTTTGATCTTGTTTATTGGTTTTCATGTGATCTTGCAGATACACCCATGAAGAGCTATCATTATAGGAAGTAACTACACTATTTAATCAAAGAGACTCATTCTAGATATCCACCCATTCTAGGGAAATTCTTCCAATTCTGTTGTGAACTATTTGTTCTAGATCTGAACCATTAAGACTAGAGGAACAACTCCTGTCCGCAGGAGGTGCATTTTTCCTATCTACACATGTATGAAATAGTGCAGGTCCTTAGGATAGATATGAATATCAATGAAAGGATACTCACACAGAAATAAACCATATTTTGACATTAAAGCCTCAACCTCGCCAACATCGATAGAAGTGCCTTCGACACTATGTATCACTTAGCAGAAGATTACGCTCCTCGATCAGGTTTCTTCTCAGTTCTTCCACCAAGTGCACTGTATTTTCTAAAATCAATTTGTGTCTTATCAAGCAAGCTTACAACCCTAAAGCTCTTGCTTCCACCCTTGCCTGAATCTGACTGAAATTCTTCAAACGACTTATTCCTCATGTTCGTTGTACTGACAATAACTAGAAATGAACAAACCTTTAGCCTCTGCATTAATTCATTCCTGATCATTCTTGGGAAACTACTTCCTTGCTTGGATTTGATCTAAAGATATCTGTGCCTATCATCACCAGAGTTCAAATCAGAAAAAAAATATTCATGCATGTGAGATTAATGATCATTCAACCTCTTTGTCAAGTTGTAATCAACATGCTTTTCTCCTGCATGGTAACATTATATTATGTAGGGATCTGAAAAGAGTATCCATCTAGGGTTCTCCCAACCCTAAAATCAAAATAGCAGTCCCCACTAAGAAACATTCATAAAGCAAGCTGGTTTCAAAGCCTAGTTCGTAAAATGTTTTAAGTTTAAGTAAGTGAGCCGGATATGGAAGGTCAAGTCATACAACAAGAAATAAATTCCTGTTGCCAAATTTCTATGGTGGTTGGTTTTAGAAGATGTCGGAGAAACCACAATTGCCAGTTGACTAGGTCCACATTTCGAATCCATATCAGGAATCATCATCAGGACGTAATGTCAAATGTGGAGAGTATGAGAACCAAAACATTAATACAAGAGATGCAAAGATAAAACAATGAGATAGGGTCGGCTTGTGTGGGGAAACTAGGGTTTATTTGGTGAAGAGATTAGGGTTTCTAGTTTAGATGCAGGAAAGTCAAATAGTTCGATTAAGAAAATTTTATAAAATTTTTAATAAAAGTTTTTATATTGTAATTTAAATATTAAAATTAAAATTAATGTTAATTTTATTTTTAATTTTCATTTTAATTACAACTTTTTAATTTTGATTTAATTTTAATATTAAAAATTAATTTAAATAAGGATTAGGGGGCATTAGTTATATTAAAATAATTTTGAAAAAAGAGTGCCTAAATGCATAAATGCTAAGTTTTAATTTTAATTTAAAAGAAAAAAGTCCTAAGAATTAATAAAAGATTGGTTTGATGATGAGAAAGTTTAAATTAGATATTTAAATGTGTGGGGCTCTAAAATGCTTTCCATTCTCATACATTAAATGTGTGCTTTCCACATGCTTTCCCATAAGAATGGAAAGCATGGGAATTTAGCCAGCAATCACAGAAAACCATTGGCCAAAGAGCCGAGCGATGTAAAGATACAGATTTGGATCTCGGCTCGCGTGAAATTGCAAATTGCTTATGTTGTTTATTTGTTCTATGCGGTGGTTTCTCTACATTTAAAATTTATTTTGTTTAATTATGGTTGTAGGGTTAGTTTCCAGGAATCTATAGGATGAAGGATGAAGGTAAAGAGATGGCATCACTGCGACTCAAACCAACTAGAGGCTTACAGGCATGACACTGTTGTAGCTGTTGTTTTAGCTTGGAGTTGCAGCTTCAACATTATAATTTCAGTGACTATTTTAGTTTAGAGTTCCAAAGAATGCACTCGCAACCCACATGAAATTGTAGGCCATTTTTATTTTACAAATTGAAAAAGTTTTAGCAAATGGAGATAAATGATTTGAAAATTAAGGAAGAAATCCATTAGGCATGTTTGCAAACATTAATTTATTATTTTATGAAAACATTAGAAAACATCCTACTTTCTGATCCTTGCGATCGCACAAAGCATGGAGGAGAGCATACTTATTCTGGGTGAAAGAAAAAACCGAAAATAAAATCCTACCTACTCTATGCTAATTGGAATTTAGAAAACGGTTACGTGTAGTTAAATATCCAATGTATCCATTCACGCAACAGTAATAAAAATATGTTCAACGTTAATTTTGCAAATAAAAGATGAGGATAAACAAAAATGTGTGAAATTAATTGCTGCGACTATGAATTAACTAGAAAAAAAGAAAAACTAAATTGTGACTGTGAATTAACTAGAAAAAAAGAAAAACTAAAATTTTCTAACCTTGTACTCGCTTGAAACCATCGTTCGATAGGGATTTCGTAAGCATAGTTTTCACTCCTCAAATCATGTTGCGACTCCTCATTGTCCTCCTCGATCTCATGTTCGCATGATTGTTCTCCATCAAATGTGCAGGATTCCTTGAATGTTGATTCTTTTTCATTGTTGGAGGAGTAATTAAGCTCTCAGCTGCTGTCAGGATCTCCTCTTCGTGAGAAGAGGAAATCCCTACTTTTGCAAGGATTTGAGAGAGCAGTTTCAAGCTTAAACTCATTGTTAAATCATTTTGAAAAATCGATTCTTACAACAACCAAATCTAAATGAAAAAAAAAAAAAACACTCTTGCTGAACTAGATTAAAAAACACTCTTGCTGAACCAGATTAAAAAATACTCTTGCTGAAACAGAAAACAATTACTCTTCACAGTTGTGAAAATCAAACACACTTGGTGAAATTGAAATTCACACTTGCAGAATTGAAACACTCTTTGCAGAAATTGAAATTCACACTCTAGTGTACGCTTCGAGAAAATTAACCAAACTAAACTTCAATCCATCGTGCCTCCCCGACAATGGCGCTGAAATGTTAGGAAGAAATATTGTCATTTAATTCCGTTGTAGTATTTTCCAAACTATTTAATTTTTCAATTTGAGGTTCATAGGATTACGAAGCACACACAAAATATATGTAGGATTGAAGTTGAATTAAGCTAATCTAACCACCCCTTGCTAGTTTCTAATTAATAATCTAATCGCCTCTTAAGCTGAAACACAGAACTGCTAATCTAATGCTAGAAGCTGAAACACACGGCTGAAAGTAAATTGCGTAAAATAAAGACAACATATGAAGAGCAAGGAGACAACACAAGTGAGCTCACATTAACAACAAAATAATCTTAATTTACATCACAAGAATCAATGATAAATCATGTAATTATTATGAAGAAAAGCTAAGAATTTTCTTCTCCAAATTACAAAGTCAAGACTAACTTCTACAATATGAGACTAATCTTCCCCTAATTTATGATCCCCCAAATGAAGAGAGAGCACTCTCTTTCATACATGAATTTCTTTGAGAAGAAGATAACCATCTCATAATGACAGATCCACTTTTCTCTCAACCACTCTCAACTACTTTCCTATTATTACAAGATATGATCCCTTCAAATCATCCACATGTCTCTCACAAATTCTCCACATGTCTCTCATAAATTCCCTTTTAATACTAAAATGAATAAAGTGGAAAATAATAAGGTGAAACCCAAATATATGTAAGGAAATGGTATAATGAAAGGTTAATGGGATGATGAAATGTGAAGAATAATGAAAGGTAAAGTGAATGAAAATATGAAATTTCTGAGTCCCAACAATCCAATGCCTAAAATACCGAAAGGTGTCTTTAAAAAGGCATTTCAGAATCCAAACTCTAGGGATGCTTCTAACTACTTTGTGGTAGAAGATTTGGCCCAAAATCCTTGTACAATGTCTGCATTGGAAGTGTTACAGAGCTGTCCTGCTCAGTGGGATGCCCTCTTAGTAGCTTTAGGAAGTATGGATTCATCGAGCCTCATGGTGAAGTTTAATCTATTAGACGTTAAGATTCACCTACCATAATATGTGGCTTTGTCAGTAGATGCCATTAATGGCAGAAAAACCATTGGATGTACAGTTGTTGACGAAGGTTCTTTCACGTGTGTTATGTCTATTTCTTGTTGGAAGGCTTTAGGTTCCCTGAAACCAGTTCTGTCAAACACATTACTTACTGCTTTCGACAGGAGGTATTTCCATTTGCATGGTATCCTACCAGATTTTGAGATTAAGATAGCAGGGAAAGAAATGGTTGTTGAAGTAGAGGTGATTCATGCTCCTTTGGACTATAACTTTATTTTAGGGAGAAGATGGACTTACACCATGTGTGTGATTGCGTCGGCTATTCTGTGAGTGGTGGTTTTTCTACGTAAAGGGAAGTTGGTTACTATTGACCAACTCAGTTTCACTCGTAAGGGTCGTTTGGAAACTAATGATTCCATTGTGCATTTGGTTGATCAGGTTAAACCATTTAATGAGAGCTTGGGGGTTGGAATGTATTCATCATTAATGGGAACATTTGATATCCCAACCCGGATAAATTATCTAGGTTCTACACCACTTTTGATTCTATCGCAACTCCTTCTACAATCTCATAGGAGTCGGAAGAAGCTTACCTTCCTGCTTAGGCAGAGAACTCTTTATATTCGTATGACTACCTAGACATGGTTTTTCCTTTGGATGAAGCCATTTTGGAAGCAATTAGTGGGTGAGATAAGATTTGTGAAGATATTCACCATAGGTCCTACTTTCTTCCAGAGCTGAGTAGAATTGAAAACCAAGAGTTCCATGTGAGACTGGTAGAAGATGTTGATATACCGATTAATCATTTGTTAAAGGAGGGAATATTTGCTAAGGTGAATATGACAAATATATTTGTTACCATTCCTATCAACATATCTGCAAACCCCGACGTCGTCGAAAATGTGCATATCAGTGCAAACTACTCTCTGTAGGAGATTCCCATATATACTTCCTTATTTAAGGAATTTTGCGATGTGTTTTCCTGGTCATATGAGGAGATGCCAGGAATTGATCCATTGATCATAGAGCACAAAATATGAACCTATCTTGATGCTAAATCGGTTCAACAAAAGCTTAGACCTGTTAATGCTCATAAAGAGGTATCCGTTAAGGCTGAAGTGGAAAAGTTGCTGAAAGATGGCTTTATCTACCGTTGATAAGAAACAAGGGACAATACGCATGTGCACTGATTTTCATGACCTAAATAAAGTGTGTCCCAAGGACAACTACCCCACGCCTTTTATAGATCAAGTTATTGATGCTTGTGCGGGTAGCAAGGTTTTTTAGTTTATGGATGGTTTTTCTGGATAGAATCAAATCTAAATCAAGCCGTAAGACCAACACAAAACATATTTTATTTTTCCATGGGGTACCTCCATGTACAAAAAAGTTCCCTTTGGTTTGAAAAATGTCGGGGCTACCTTTCAGCAGGAAATGAACTTTACCTTCCACAACATTAAAAATATTGTCGAGTCGTACCTTGATGATCTTCCTGCCAATTCTCGCAAGAGGAGGCACCATCCCGATCACCTTCACTTTATTTTCGAACGATGTAGACATTACAAAATACGATTGAATCCCCACAAGTGTGTTTTCTGCGTTGAGTTAGGACGACTACTCAGGTTTATAGTGTCAAACAAAGGAATTTAGGTGCGTCCTTTGAAAGTAGAGGCCATTGCAAATCTGCATCCTCCTTAGTATATCAGGAAACATCAGAGCCTGCAAGGAAAATCTAATTTCCTTTGAAGTTTTATAGTAACCTATGCCAAGATAACTAAGGGTTTCATGCTCCTGCTTAAGGAAGACACTCCATTTGTATGGGATGAAACCGCACAAATTGCTTTTTGGGCATTGAAAAAAACATTGTTGTCGGCTCTCTTGTTACGCCCACCAGATTACTATAAATACTTTATATTGTATTTGGCTGTGTCAGAGTCGACCATTGGAGTAGTATTGGTTCAAGAGAACGAAAAGCTCCAAGAGCATGTTGTATGTTATCTTAGTCATGCATTAGCTGGTCCTGAGCTTAGATACTCCCACGTCGAGAAGTTAGCATTAATAGCTATTTATGCTGTGCTGAGGCTATGTCACTACATTTTATTGAGGAAAACTATAGTGATGGCAGACATAAATCCTTTTCAATATTTTTTGTCCCGATGCATAATCGGGGGAAAATTCAACAAATGGATTGTCATTATCCAGGATTCTAACTTGGATTTTCAGTTCGCTAAATCCAAAAAGTCCATAGTTTTTGCAGAACTTATCTCAGAATTTCCTACGGAAGAGAATGTAGTGGTTGAAGAAGACTCATTCTGAGATGAGTATTTATTTCTGATTTCCACCTCCGATCCCTAGTATAAATATATCCTTATATATCTCCATACTTTGAAGTGTACCGCGTCCTTGTCAAGGGAAGAGGGACGTAAACTCCGTATACATGCGAAAAAATACCTAATCATCGGTGATAATTTATACCGTAGAGGGGTAGATTATGTTTTGCGTCGGTGCCTCACCCATGAGGAGGCTGGGCATGCCCTAGATGATTTCCATAACAGAGTCTATGGGGGTCATTTATATGGGTTACCAACGATCCATAATATTTTACGTGTCGATTATTTCTAGCCCATGATTTTTACATATTGTGTGGAAGTTGTCAAGCACTATCATCCGTGTTAGCTCTACACCATGAAAATGCAGTCACATCCTACTTTGTTGTTTCCCCTTATTGCGGTAGGCCCCTTCACTAAGTGTGCGGTGGATTATGTGACATGCAAACCAGTTTCAGTTGGGGGGAAAAAATATATCATTGTTGGTGTTGATTACTTTACCAAGTGGGAAGAGGTAACGTCTACCTTCAAAGCAGATGGATAAATGACAACTTTCTTCGTGTTCAATCATATCATTACTCGTTTCGGTATTCCTAAAGAGATTGTCACTGAACATGGTAGTCACTTTGAGAATAGGATGATGACCAAGTTGACTACTATGCTAGGGTTCAAGCAAGATCAATCATCTAGGCTTCTACCCACAAGTGAATGGTCAAGTAGAGGCAGTCAATAAGACCTTGAAGACCATTCGCAAGCATAACATTAATGCAAGCCTATAAAATTGTCACATCATTCTATACCCTACAATTTGGGCATATCGAACCAATGTTAAGACTGCCACGAGGTTTTCACCTTTCCAACTCATTCACGGGGTGGAAGCAGTCACTCTGATCGAATGCGAAATTCTATCGCTTAAGATATCCATTCATGTACTCCCTAACACCACAGAATTAGAAGAACGTTTGAAGCACTTAGAAGAGCTGGATGAATGCCACAGAGATGCGTTGAAGACAATTGAAGCTCATAAGAATAGGGTTAAAAACCAATATGACAAAGTGGTTAAGCCAAGGATTTTCTCTGAAGGGGAGTTTGTCTTTCTCTGGGATCAGGACAAAGAACCCCTAGGGATAGGGAAATTCAATTCCATGTGGTTAGGTCCCTACATTGTGTCAAAGGTATTGAAAAAAGGGGCATATGAGTTAACAAAATTTGATGGAAATAAGTTTCCTGAGCCTAGAAATGGGCTCTACCTGAAGAAGTACTACGCCTAGGCTTGGTGCTTTTTCTTGTATTTTTATTGTTTGTATTTTTATGTACAATAGTTAGTTGGTTAGTGTTTCTTATAAAATATGTTGGTTGTTATAGACGTGAACTGATTGGTTTGTGGGTTTTATGGATGGTGCTAGCTTCCATACCTAAAACCTGGCTTCCATACCTGAAACCTGGCTTCAGTCACATGGGCCATCTATTCACCCTTAGGACAACTAGTTTCCTTCGGAGGTGCTTGCTTAGGTCCTGCTACTAATAATGTGGCCCAGTACAGAGCTACTATTGTGTTATTATGGGATTCCATGTCATGTGGCATTACCTATTTAGAGGTCAGGCTTGACTCCCAACTCGTGGTTTCCTAGCTCAATGGAGACTATCAGGTGTGAAACCCTACTTTGTTACATTAGTTTTTGCAGGTTAGATTACTTGAAAGAAATTTCGATTATATTTCATTTAATCACATTCTAAAAAATGAAAATACAATTACTGATGCTTATGCAAACTACATTCTATTAGAATAATTAACCCATAGTTACCTACCTTAGACATTAATTAAATCATTTTTGTCTTATTACCTAGTCTCCTAGATTCCACTCTATGTTATTTTGCTTCTACATGTCCTAGAAGTCAACACATGCCAAAACTGAGTCATGGAGCACTTGGAAAACTTCCTAGAAACCCATTTTAGCATGTCTTCTTTATTCCAGATCCTCCAATGTTCATATCTACATTTTCTGAAAAGTTGCCTGTTTTTATTGAGAATTAAGGCAAAAGGAAAAGCTAGACTAGGTGTAGTTGACTTGTTTTTTTCCCACATAATCCTCCCTCCTTTTCTCCTAATAAAATCATGTATGAGTTGCCTTTCCATCCCTCATTATATTTCCTACTTGACTTAGCCAATTCATGAGAATCTTGGTGGATTTGGAAACTATTTTATGCACTTATGGGGGATTTGACTAGATTTAGTAAGCCTACTTTTTGACCTTTTTGAATGGCATCCTTATGAATTCGAATCTCTCATTTAATTATATATTACAGCAGCCTATTAATCCACAAGTTTGGATATTTTACACTTATTCAATACAGATTAGTGTTATGCTCCAATTTTAGTCTCCTTTGGTGTTAATTTTGCATGTTTGATTAGCAATTTTGTGAGTGTAATTGTTCTATCTCTTGGGTTCAATTTCCACATGGTATCAGAGCCTTTGTATATTGATTTCTCTCCTTCCATATTGCTATTATAGGTTCGACATCTTTAATGGGAGCATATTCTACTGACTGAAGGGCACAATTTCTGAGCTATGGACCAATCTCAGAAGATCATCTTGACTCCATTCAATTTCTTTGAGCGGAAAGATGATATGGAGATATTGTTGAGAGTGAAAGGTCTCTATAGGGTGACTATGGAAACTGAGGTAGAGCTATTGGAGCAGAGTCCCGCAGCTACAGGAGAAGTTGCTATTTTGGCGGATAGATAGTTTTGGTGACAACAAGGAGATAAGGTAAAGCTACGACGCCGTAGCATGTTTCTAACTGCAAAGCAGAGATGAAAACCGTGACTATTTGAATAGAGAAGTCAAGGAAGATGACAGTACCTGAGCGATCAAGAAGAGAGAGCTCAACCACTTCATTGAAGGTAGCGGCGAAGATAGGAGGGCTCAGCTACCCTCATAAAGGAAAAGGAGCAATGAGGCCGAGGTATTGAAGACGAAGGACAGAAGAAGGGAAGCGGTGCATAGTACCCATGGT
Organism: Pseudotsuga menziesii; assembly: GCA_001517045.1. Taxonomy (NCBI): domain Eukaryota; kingdom Viridiplantae; phylum Streptophyta; class Pinopsida; order Pinales; family Pinaceae; genus Pseudotsuga; species Pseudotsuga menziesii. Next base: position 766,073 of record LPNX010494604.1, read on the forward strand.
CAGTGCCGGGAAGCATGGAAGACTGCAGAGAGCAGTGGTGTGACGAAAAGTGGCTACTCCAAGTACATATATGTCGACCGTCACTAATTAGGGTTTTGGGTTACTGTTGGGACAGGCCCACAGTGTTGTAATGGTGAGACCTTCGGGTCGCCTATAAAGGGATGTATTTTGTAGTGTAAAAGGTTGGAATTTTGTGCATTTTAAGCCATCCAGCTAGTCAGATGATCAGTAGTCTGTTAGTTCACTATATTTTGCATTGTAACAATCCAGAGGGATTGATAGAGAGAGAGAGAGAGAGAGAGAGAGAGTAAGAATATATTGTAAGATGGAAATATAGAGAAGAGATCTAAGAGAGAAGGGCTCCAGGTTGTGTGCGGAGTTACCCAGAAGATCTCTAGCTACATATGCGGTGCAGCAGAACTATGTACCTCTCTCAAGTTACAATATAGAAACATAGTTCTGTGGACGTAGCTTCTACCCTGGAAGTGAACCACATAAAATATGAGCGTTGTGTGATTGATTCATGTGATTGTATTTGCTTGTTATATCTATCATTCGTTACATGAAATTTGCTTACAGTAAATGTATGAATGTGTTATTCAGTTTGCAGCATGTTTAAAGGTTAAATGCAAGTTGAGTCTTTAAGTATTTTATAGAAGAGTATATCTAAGTCCCACTTGAGACTGTGAAGAGTCGTAGTATCAAATAGCCGTGTATGTTGAGTCCTGTAAGTTGAACACGAGTAATGCTAAGTACGCTGAGCCGCGGCGGTAGGATATCGTAGGGAGGCGATATCGCACCAGTAGAGGAGCTGTGGTGCGGGTGCCATAGGTTAAGGATCAAGCATAGGAGAGAGATACATGTTGCCCAGGATGAGGCGATGCGATAGAGGTTGGGATCATCGTGAGTAAGAGGAAGCTGCGTATTGCAGCGCAAGATAGATATCTCGCAGGCTAAGAAGAGCTGCGAGGCGCACATAGGATGCGACAGAACCTGACCAAGACACCTGAGTCTTTGGTCAACCCATTAGAATCACTTCGGGTGAGACTTCAGGCTGCTCCGCGGTCTATCGCTGAAAGGGCTAGTGAGCTAGGGGTGTTGTTGGTTAATTATAGTAAACCCGAGTTTTCCCACGATGACCAACAAATGGTTTCGTTGCCGGTTTTGAACAAACTGAGCACTGATGTTCTGTTGGCATCCTACTAGAGACGAACTCAATGAGTGGGTTTGGTCTAACCAGAAAGAGTTTGTTGAACGAGAGAACAAGAGTCCTAGACTGAGTACAGAGGACTGGTTACAAAAACATATCATTACAGACCTGCATGCGATATTTTTTGCGACCTTTGGAAACGAGCTTTATGACTGGCTATCAAAGTTTACTGATACGAGCATATTCAAGAAGAAAAGAAACATTGTCTAGACACTGGAGCTGATTCAGACCGTGCAGAACCTTGATAATCCCATTACGAGAGCAGTAGACTTCTGTCTTGCGAGTGCGCTAGACGGATTCGTCACAGAGTTTGCAGTCGACCAGACAAAAAGCTTCAGCGAAGCTGAGCGGTACTTCTTTAAAGTATATCACGGTAAGTACCTAAAATCTTTAAACTTGTCCATTAAGATGTTATTACATGAAAAAGGAATAATGGATCTAGTTTCAGATGAATAAGTAAAGATAGTAATGTCACAAGAGTTTGAAAGTGATTTTGATGACATTGGACGTACACGTAGTGGAAAGAAATACAAAGTAGATTTTAGATCTCCCATATTTGAAGACAGTTCAGATAGTACTAGACAACAGAGTCATAGTACCGCAGACAGAACAGAAGGGGGTATCCCCTACCACCCTTATACCCCTTAGAAACAGGCCGGGACTCAGAATAATCCCGTAGGAACTCCATCTAGTAGTTCCCAGACAGTACCTACTACCGCTACATCACCTCCACCTACACCACCGAGTGGCAGTAACACAACAAATCAACATCCACCACGCAGAAATAGAATGGGGGATGATATGAAGCTACCTATCTTTAAGGGTACAGGGGCAGAGGACCTAGAGCAGCATTGGTTTCTATGTGAAGCCATGTGGACAATTAAAATCATCAATGGCGATAACATTAAACTTGTACAGTTGGTCACCACACTAAGAGATCGAGCCTTAACCTGGTACATGAAGTATACCATGGTACCTAGAACACTTGTCCAGGTTAGGACCACCATGATTAAAGAGTTTAAGAAACCTAAGTCTGAGTCACAGTGCATTACAGAGCTTAAAGACATCAAACAGTTACCTACAGAGTCAGTGTGGGACTTTGATCAGAAATTTAAAGCCCTTATAGACCAAGTCAGCTTTGAGTTTGCGCTGAAGCAGCATAAGGAATGGTTTATTGCAGCACTGCTCCCTCACATCAGACTGCCATTAATGCAGCAGAAACTCCAGACGCAGGACGACGTGTTGGAGATGGCAATGAAACTAGAGGCTTCCCCTCTAGCTGAAACTAGTACAGGTATGACAAATTTGCAAAACCAGTTGGATAATCTCACGATACAGATACATGAGCTTAAGAAAGGGAAAGAGGTTGCGCAAGACATATGGTTCGTAAAGTGTAAAGCATAAGGCCATACTAAAGATAATTGTCCAGTGTTTGTAGAATATCTAGCAACCGGGGCTCCTAACCCCTTACCACAGACCCACGGGCTGTGGTGTGAAATATGCAAAACAAGAGGACATCTACCTCACCAGTGCCCTCTACTTTAGAAGTACGTGCAGACACCTAAGAACCTATACTGCATCTTCTGTAAGTCAGTAGGCCATGATGAACACGATTTCCAAGCCTATGACCTCATGGTTGGAGCAAAGCAAGACTTGTACAGAGTCCAGTCAGAAACACAGGGTCCAGTAGCAGGACCACAGCATGATCCGGCTTATGGTGGCCGTGGAGGAGGATTCAAAGGACGAGGAGGATTCAGAGGCTTTGGCCGTGGAGAAGGCTTTAGCCGTGGTCGTAGACCAGTTACTTGTTACAACTGTGGAGTTGTAGGACATTATGCTAGGGACTGTCAGAGCCCTACTACCACGTGTAACTATTGCAAATCTTATGATCATGCTATAGAAGACTTCCCTACCTTGATAGCTAAGATCATAGAAACTAAGCCAGCAATACACCAAAACATCCAGCTTATTGCTGCCGAGCAGGTAGAACCAGAACCAAGAGTCAACATTATGACTCACAGTGGTGCTTCCACCAATGGGACATCGCAGGAGACCGAAAAGACCACAGTTCAGGAGTGGGTGTGTAAAGCTCCTAACAAAGCAACACCACTTGAACTACAGAAGAATAAACAGACATTTCAGGAAGATAAAACTTTCTTTGATGACCCTATGCAATCAGGATCGTAGGTACCACCGTCTAGGGGTGTATCGTAGCAAGAACCTTGTGGCGTTAGCCCTGAACAGATATCGCAGGCTACCACATCGGGCGCTTGCGATGAAGACGAGTTGGCAGGAAGTGTACAATCCTTCCTGCGTAGCTGTTTAAAACTCATGAGAAATGAGCAAGCTATTGGACAAATTCAGCGCATTATAGATCAGTGTCAGCCATCTTCTTCCGTAAGCAGTACATAGCATGCTATTCATAATATTATGGGACATACAAGAACAGGAAGAGAGATGCAACTAACAGCACAGGTTGGAGAATTTGAAATGGACGAGGTAATCCTAGATTTAGGATCAGAGGTAAATGTTCTGACTAAGCAGACATGGGAACAGATGGGTAGCCCTAAGTTAGTCATATTGCCTATCCACCTCAGATTAGCTAATCAACAACGGGTATCACCCCTGGGTCGATTATCGCAGGTGCCAGTTGACATTGACGGAGTTCACAGCTCTGCGGACTTTGAAGTTATCGAAATCATTGGCGACAATAGACCATATCCGGTACTGCTAGGCATTGATTGGGTGATCAGTAACATGGCCATTATCGATTTAAAGAGAAGACAAATGACCTTTGAGGATGCACAGATCCGGGTCATCGCACCGTTGGATCCTCTTCAGGGTCCTAGATACATTGAACCTATCCGAGTAGAGGAAGAGGCACGTAACATGGACAGTCTCTATCAGATGACTGCGAACCAGAGTGACTACATCAACCCAACAGTAGAAGGAAACATTAGTTGGTGATGCGACAGCTCATGCGCATCGTATTCGGATGCTGGTCTAGAGAACTGGTAGAACAGACTTTATGAAGTCTCAGCACGCAGATGTGCGTACATGACCAAGTCACTGCGATGGATTGGCACAGATATCAACGAGCTTCCATCATTTCATGGTCTAACAAATATCCAGGACTTTCTCATGCAGTTCGAACAACAGATTCCTCACGAGCAAAGGATCGCAGCTATGGACCTTGCAGTACGAGCCACACCTGCAAGATGGTGGTATGCACATAAAGAGAATATCACATCATGGGATGATCTAAAGAGACTGATGGCGATTAGATTCTTTACCGACAGAAAATATCTCCAGTAGAGATACACAGGAGAAAGTGACCCCAGGTCACATATTCAGACGTGTGAACAGAATTGGTCGAACACTCCCGAGGATGAATGGGTTCACCGATTCATTCACACTTTGGACACAGTTCCACGGAATTGGTACACAGAGACTGAATTGCGCAAGGGAATGACTACATGGTCAATTCTAATAGACAACTTTCTACTTACCTTCTCTTTTGAATCTGAGTATCCAAATGTTGATCAGGCCCTAGAGGTAATAAAGATTAAGATATTTGAAGATTGCACCATATCAGTGTCAGCCCAACCTGAGTGGGCCATCCAGTTAGAAGAGGCACTAGAGTGTTATAATTTTGCATCAAAACCAGAGGACAAGGATGAGGATCCTCGCAACATCAACATTGCAAAGTCAAAAGGGACTTGCGATGTTGATGGACCCAAGCTACAGATCCCAACAATCACAGAGCCAATCAAGATTAAAAAGATCAATATTGGCACAGACACAGAACCAAAGTTTTCCTCTATTGGAGACTATTGGACTGATGAAACAGTTGGATAGATTGCAGATTTGCTACATGAGTATCGGGACCTATTTCCCACCAAGTTCACATAGATGAAGGGAATAGTCAAAGACCTGGGAGTAATGAGGATACTATTGAAAGAGGATGCTAGACCAGTCAAGCAACGTCCATATAGATTAAATCTGCGTTACAAAGAAAAAATTAAGGATGAGATCAATAAAATGCTAGCAGTAGGCATCATTGAGCCCATAGAAGAGAGTGAATGGGTCAGTCCCATGGTCGTGCAAGAGAAGAAAACCAAAGGAGACATCAGGATCTGTGTCGACCTATGTAAACTCAACGATGCCTTGCTTCCTGATCCATTTTCGACACCTTTCACTGATGAAGTACTAGACAATGTGGGAGGACAAGAGGTCTACTCCTTCATTGACGGCTTTTCAGGCTATCACTAGATCAGAATCCACCCAGAAGATTGACATAAGACCATGTTTGCAACAGAATGGGGCTCATTCCAGTATACGGTAATGCCCTTTGGTCTTAAGAATGCACCAGCTATCTTTTCTAGAGTAGTAGTTTCTATATTTAAAGAATAAATCCATAAATTCCTTTAAGTCTATTTCGATGACTGGACTGTATTTGGATTAATTGACAAGCACATAGGAGATTTAAGACTGATGTTAGAGAAATGTAGGCAGTACCAAATTTCTCTGAACTTGAAAAAATGTATATTCTGTGTGCCATTTGGTATTTTGTTGGGTCACATTTTTTGCATGCAAGGCTTGATGGTAGATCCCACAAAGATTGCCATCATTGTAAATATTCCAGCACCCAAATCAGTCAAACAATTGAGGACAGTACTTGGTCATATCGGGTACTACAGAAAATTCATCAAGGGATATGCAAAGATTACAGCACCGATGGAAAAACTGTTAAAGAAAGATTTAAAATTCCTATGGAATGAGGAATGTCAGTAGAGTCTAGACACACTAAAAGAGAAGATGGTTACAGCACCCATCTTAGTATTTCCAGACTGGACTAAGCCGTTCCATGTACATGTGGATGCATCTGGCATCGCACTAGGGGTTGTTTTAACAAAACCAGGCGAAGGAGGTATCGATCATCCTATCACATACTCCAGCAGAAAGCTATCGACATCAGAAAAGAACTACACCACCACAGAAAGAGAAGGCTTAGCTATGGTGTACATGCTACAGAAATTCAGGCACTACCTGTTGGGTGCCTCGTTCAAGATGTTTACTGACCATTCCTCATTAAAGTATCTGGTCAATAAGCCAGTGTTAGGGGGAAGAATCTGCAGATGGTTACTCCTCTTTTAGGAGTATGATTTTGAAATCATTGTCAAACCAGGAATATTGAACGCCGGACCTGATCATCTGTCGTGAATAGACTCAGGAGAAGAGCCAAGTAATTTAGAGGACAATTTGCCAGATGCGCAATTGTTTTCTATCCAGATCGCAGATGAGTACTATGCTGATATCATTCACTTTCTCACTACAGGAAGGGCACCTGACGAGTTTACCAAGCATCAAAAGAAGCAGTTGGTTGTTAAAGCAGCAGACTTCACCCTGATCGCAGGACAGTTATACAAGTTAGGTCCAGATGAAGTCTTGTGCAGATGCGTGATGCTGCATGAAAAAGAAGCTATTATCATTGAAGCACATTCAGGTACCGCAGGAGGTCATTTCACAGGAAAGCCGACTGCGCAAAAAATCCTGACCACAGTATTATGGTGCCCTACGTTACATAAAGACACTAAGGACTTCTGCAGATGCTGCGATATCTTCCAGAGGGTAGGAAAACCTTCACGACGCGATGAAATGCCGCTGCGACTGTAGATTATGTTGTGTGCATTTGACAAGTGTGATATAGACTTTGTGGGTCCTATCAACCCACCAGGAGAACGAACTGGTGCGAGATATATCATCACTGGAACAGAGTACCTCACCCAGTGGGCGGAGGCCAAAGCAGTAAGGAATTGTGATGCTACTACAACATCACAGTTCATTTGAATTGTGATGCTACTACAACATCACCAGATTTGGATGCCCAATAATTTTGATGAGTGATCGAGGCACACACTTCTTGAACCGCACCATTGAGGCCTTGACGGAAGAATTTCAGATACAGCACCATAAGAGCACTCCCTACCACCCGCAAGATAATGGTACGGTGGAGGCCTTTAACAAGATTTTAGAAAATGCTCTTACTAAGATATGCAACAGCCAAAGGAATGATTGGGACCTCAGAGTTAACGCTGTACTATGGGCGTATAGGACCACATGCAAGAAACTTACAGGACACACACCTTTCAGCTTGGTGTATGGACAAGAGGCTGTTATGCCTATGGAGTATATTCTTCCTAGTTTAAGAATTGCTTAGATCACTGGAATGGATGATACAGATACGGTGCAGGAAAGGCTAGCACAGCTGCTTGCCTTAGAGGAAGACAGATTCATCGCCGGATTCCATCAGAAAGTGCAGAAGGCACGAGAGAAAGCTTGGCATGACAGACACATCAAGAGTAAGACTCTTCATATCGGAGACCTAGTACTCCTCTATGACAGTAAATTTATTAAATTTGCAGGGAAGTTCAAGATGCATTGGTTGGGACCGTATCAGATACAGCAAGTTACAGATGGAGGAGCCTTTTAGCTCAGCAAACTGAATGGGGAGATTCTTCCCACAATGATCAATGGCAGTAGGCTTAAGCTTTATAGTGACAGCCACTCCACCTCTCAGCCCTAATTCAGAGTCATGAACGGTGCAGATGTCCAGTGTAGTTGAAAGGAGGCATCGCACCAGGAATTAGTCTACACCGGCAGGTATTCTAAGTATCAGGAATCGCATAAGGACAGTTTGTTTAAAAAAAAAAACCACTTAAGTTTATGTTGAGCAAGTGATGCGGTGAGGCATCGCGGCAGCGCGATGTTTCTCCATGCCACGTACCTAGTTTTTGTAATGAGACAGAGGGCTAGTCAAGTCACCTTCTGACAGGCAGTTAATGAAGAAATGACTGGTATATCTTACCGTAGATTGGGCAGCAGTATAATAAATTTTTCCAGATTTGGAAAATCTTCGATGAGACCGACGCCTGCACATACACGTTTCGAGGGAAATTGATCGGATTTCATCATTTATTGAGGATCAGGATGACGGGTGTGGTCTCGTCCAAACAATTAATACGACCGATGGGTTCAGTCTAGATGACCGTTGTGTCTGGGATTATCGCCTTTAGCATAAAAGCAGAAATTCTTCATTCGGGAGGGTTACATTTGCAAAGAGCTGAGAGCTATAGTTCCCTTGTCCAGAGCTAATTCCGTTATAGAGTGCTGTGATTTCCAGAGTTTGCATCCATTGCCAATCCAAAGTATAACACCGAGTGGGTTCTGTCCGAGGAGGAACCTCTAGAAGCGATTTTGGAAAGGTTCGAACGTATTGGCCTTGCAGGTGTTATGACAACACCGTCTAGGGGAGTCATGCCAAGTTCATCACAAACCAGACCATTTCCGAAGATGAGGAGCCACTCTTAGATAATAGACGAATCCAGTCCAGAGCCGGAGGATGAAGTTCATAACGTAGCAGAATACATCATGCCACGAGTTGAAGGTGCACCAGAGGTAAAAATTCCCAAGAGTGGTAACACTAGTACAAAAGCGCGGATTTTTCCACGGAGGTTTTCCACGTTTCTTACTTTTTGGTGTAAAATCCGATGTAACAGGAATGAGGTGTCGCTGTATCCACACCTAGCCATCACTGTATCCATGCCTGGACTCTTAAACGTCTCTGTATCCATGCCTAAACTCTTGGACGTCACTGTATCCACGCCCGACCATCTCTATAGCGACGACACCGTCTTTTGTTGACCTTTTACAACGGTCAACAATGTCATAATTCTAGTTGTCGTTCCAAATTTGTTTTTTTAGTTCTTGATTTAGGATCAAGTTTACTATTTTAATATTATAGAAATTGTTTGCATTATTTTGAATTTGAATTGCTTTCATTTTTTCTTGAGGATTGAAGGAAAGTTGGATTCCATTATGTTGATAAGTTTACTTCCATTATTTTTCATTTTTAGTTAAGGCCTAAGACATCAAGCACACATATCCAAGTCTTGTAAAACTCTCCTTTCTTTTTTCAATCATGATTAGGAAAGGAAATGGTACAAATAAAATTGTGAATGTTTCTTGAAATTCTCATAAAAATGGGGGAGTTGGGATATTTGGAGTGACTAACTCCTTGAAAACTTTGAATCTCAATCTATTAGCCAATGATATAATTGATGAAAGGATCTCATCGGCTCACACTAAAATAATATGATCATGTGGAAAGTAGAAATTCTAACATATAGGGTTAAATATCTCAAGGGGAGAAGCTGCCCACCTTTGATAAGATTTATTCATATTATTGCACATATGATACACAAAGTTCACAACCTATGAGAGAATGGTTAAAACTTGGTTTTGTTTACTCCATTCATAAAACAAACATGGTGAAAATAGTATGGGTAGGATTGGAGCGGGCTTCCCAATACATAACAATTGCAATTATATTTTTTGGTATGGGAGTGGTAACTAGAGCACTCTACCCACCAAGCGTTGTCATCCCTTGGATCCAAATATATGGTGGAAATTGACTATGGCATGAGTTTATGTTTTAAACCAAAAATAGAAAATCGATTTGGGATTTTTTTTGTGGAAAAGAGGCAATTACTAAACTAAATATTCCAAAAGCGGGAGAAAAAATTACAACCAACGCAGGGGAGACAAAAGAAGATTACAAAACACCTACTAATAATATGGGTGGGTGCCTTCCCTTCCGACTTCTGTGTAGCTCCAGAGCAACCTTGACTCCCAAAATGGGATTCATTAAAGGGATTGGTTTCTATTCTCCCCTCCGCTTCGCTTACCGGTTATGGATCTTATAGAAGAGCGCCAAGTCGAGGGTTTCTCCTATCATTCATGCAACCCTGTATCCATACCCATCTGTATTTTCTATCAATAATCTGTGGGCATCTACCTAGAACCACAACCATCTGCGTTATCTTTGGATGCTTGGGTGACCAATCCATCTGCTTTTTTCTTGTATACTGAGACAGCAACAATGTATACCTTTATATGGGTTCACCAAGTCGATTTGTGGAAGGAAGAGAAGCCCCATTAAGATCAACGCACAACCCACTCGGCAATTCGGTGTCGGTTTTTTTTTGAATATGTGGTAGCAAAAATCCATGCCAATCCCTGACCTTTAACCTGGGATGCTGTAGAAGGTTCCTTAATGGAAAGGGTTTGTTTGATGGGGTTTGTAGGTCCAGAGACAAATTTTGAAACTGAGCATGCCAGAGCATTGCAAAATCAGGCACAGGTCATGGATGATGGTATTAAATGTGAGTATGGGTTGGTCATGGCAACCGGAAGCAAGAGAGGCTTCAACCAAGCGTTTGGAAACATGGGTGAGAAGCAGGCGAGTAAAGGGCTCCTTAAGCTCCAAATTTGCGGACCCTCTCACTCAGCTGGAATCGCAGAACAACAATCCAGCAGTAAGCCTCCTCAACATTCTTCTCTGGCAGATGAACAATCAGGAGTGGCAGATGCTTCTTCGACCAGTCCAAAGTAAGTTTGCAGAAAATGACACAGAGAAGATTTTGATGAAATTTTATAACTGTTTATCTTTCTTATACTTTTGATAGGCATTGCAGAAAATGATACAGAGAAGATTTTGATGACATTTTACAACTATTTATCTTTCTTATACTTTTGATAGGGAAAACAATGCCATTAGTAATTTTGCTTGTGTAGAGAAGTGAATCCCAACTCCACTTTGCATTAAGATGGTATAAACCTATTTTAACAGGGGAGATAGACTTGAACCTTGTACCTCCAAAGCATAGGGTAATCCCAAAATCAATGCTGATAGCTTGTTGAGTCTTTTTGGCAAAACACTCTCTACCCACATTAAGATGAAAAACACAACAGTCAAATTTGGCTAACACTTTCACCCACAGGGCTTTGGGGTTTAGTAATTTTTATTATCAGTAATTTTGCTTTTGATTTGTCCATATGATATTATAAATTCCAACTCCAATTTTCATTAAAACTAGATTTGAACCTAAACAAGATCAATGGCATTACGAATTTAACATAGGATAATCCCAAAACTTAGAAAGCAGTGCGGATAGATTGTTGAATTTTTTCGTTTTTAGTACTCTATTTGTCAACATTAACCTGGAAAGCAAAGTATTTAAGCTTTCCCAACACATTTATCCATAAAACTATGGGTTTCCATGTTAATACGGTTCACTAAATTATAGTCCAATGGAATTTGATAGCTTGTTGAGTTGCAAGAGGAAAGAAAATGTGGATTTTGATTGCTTGTTGAGTTGAAATGTTCTCTTACACCTCTTACATCTTCTCTCACATATGCCCTTACACCTAGCCTAGACATTATCACACCTCACATTTTTTATTCCTGTACAGGGCATATTAACGTCATGTAGAATCATTTCTCAGGACTCATTAATCTACCTAAGATGACTGTTACGAGTCAAGGGAGAAAATATGTTATTCATAATGAGTTAGGCCATGCCCATGTATAACTTAACTATTATTATAATATTAATTATTAGTGATATTATACATATTAAAATAATTACCTCTTTTTGGGTATAATATGTGCTTACCCTTCTGGACTGTCTTCATCCTTGTCTTGTTTGAACTTTGGAATATACTATGGCCACCAAAATTCACCTTCTTAGCTGCCAAATCAAGTAGCTGTGAATGGCAAATTTGGCTTCAACTTTTAAGCCTCGTGAAGAGTAAACAATAATGATAAACACAATTTCTCATGTTCTATGAACAAAAAGTAGTGTATATGCTCATAATGACAGCAATTGATTATAGTTGCCGCATGCAACAGTTGAATGGTAAAATCCCTATTTATTGTAAATTTGTTCTCCGGACAAAGTTAGAATTTATGTTATTGGCTTGAGGAGGTTGTCATTTTAGCCATGCATTCTGGCTAAAGAATTTTGAGTAGGGGTGGCATGTTATATACCCAATAAAGGGGTAATTATACAATATATGAATGACTGTAACAATGATAATAATTTATAATATATTTTTGGCTTCCTCATCTTGTAAGAACCCTAGTGAACCCACTGATGATGATGGTGAAGAGGAGGATCCAACACCATGATTCTGATCAACAGCACCTCCAGATTCATCATGCAAAGAGGTGCTAGCCACAACTCCTAATAAAAAAGATACAAGAATATAATTAACATATTTTTTCACTCAAACACAAGTTGTAGGCAGTAAGGAAAAATATCGCAACTAATAAAGTACCAAAGAGCATGCATTAAAAACAGTTTTTCCAAGTTAAAATTATACTTGCAAAACTCACTGGCATAAATTAAATGATCAAATATTATCCATTAGAACTCCATGCAATATTCTCTACACCAGAATATGCCTTGGTGAAGCCCAAAGTTAGCAGCTATAACTAGAGCATATGCTTGATAAGTGAAGATGTAAAAGCATATGCTTGATAAGTAAAAAAGTAAAAGCATATGCTTGTAAGCTGCATTCCCTTGACATGCACGAGCAAGAAGCTTTTTGCTACCGACAGGAGGTATACCTCCACTTGCTCACATGGAAAGACACTTAGTAGAAAGAATGGGTTAGCATATTTGAACCTCCATTAAATTTGTTACATAAAAAGATACAACAATGAATTTTTATGTTTATTTTCTGATTATGGCATATGTGCATACTGCATATCAAGCTTTGTTTAATCAATATAAAAGTCACCACTTCAGAAAGATCTATTCTTTCTTTTGACCTTTCAGTAATTATCAACATGATCCTTTTGTATGGAATTCAGATTCCCAACCCCACACTCCAGGCTGGTGAACAATTCCCTCACCTCTTGTCACATATCTACAACAAACATACAAATGCCTTTCCTTTTTTTTTGAACATGCACCTTCCTACTCCACAATTGTTATAATTACTGAATGAGTAGAATATATTCTTTGTATGGTAAACATTGATAAAGAGGAATTGGTTCATTGCCTTCCTTAGCTTCACAATGGCCTATAATTATTCTCACAAATAGTGAGTGAGACTATAATTGTAAGAATGTATATAGTTAATTGGTGAAGTTGTTTTGTCCAACTTCCCTGTTAATGATTTCTGTTTGATAGCTTCTTGAACGGTATTGCCTTGTACTGTGTTGAAATGCATTTGAATGTCGAGTTATTTAGGGCCATAGGGCCATTTCATTTAAAAAGAATCTATTTTATAAACTGTTATTTTCCATTTTAAACTCTTGTCAAATACATTGAGTGGTTCTTGTGTGTTTATCTATATTATTTGTCAGAAATGCTGCTATTATCTAATTTTAAATTAAAACATGCATCAGAAGCTTTTAGTTCTAAGGTACATGTTATGTATTTTTGTTATATTGTGAATTAAAAATAAACAAAGCTTTCAAAGGGAGTGGTTTTATTTTCTTGTCTTGAAATTTTTAGGCAAAGAAAGAGGAGGCTAGAGAATAAGATCAGTGAGAGAGAGCAGAATTGGAAAGGAGACTTCGAGAAAAGGACGAAGCTAGTACAAGGAAGGTTTGTGGTGATATTTTTCTTGTACTTTTGTTGTTTTAGGGCAGCATGAATGGTCATGTATTATCTAGCATTTCATGGTTGGAATTTGATGTTATGTTTCCATGTTCGATATGATCTATATTATGTTGAAGTTTAAGTGTCCATCAAATAGAAAACATTATATGTTTGGTTTGAAGCAATTGTGTTGGGATTTGTATTTCAACTAGACATTTACTGATGAAATTTGCACTTATATTTCTTTTTGGGTATTTATTTAAGCCAACAATTTATTCTTGTATTTACAGCTAATGGAGCCAAATTTGACCCGAAAACAGGAAGGTATATTACTTTGTTGGTCATTGATAATGGTGTTCTAGAATCTTTCCTCAGAACTTGCATTCTTGCTGCCAAATCCCTTCTAAACTAATAACTGAAATTCAATATTCTATTGAAAGAGGATGCAATTCGGCGTTCTGAAGCTGAGAATGAGAAAGATCTTCTTCCCACTCTAAGGTCTTATTTTCCCCCTTAGTCTTCGCTGTTTTGGTGTTCTTTTTTCTATTTTCAATCTTGTGTATACTTACTCCTAGGAGGTAAGACTATACAGCAAATGTAAGTTCTTAGTTGGCTATTTTGATTTGGCTTGTGTGACTTTGGATTTGAGCACGCAGAGAAATTTATCGGCAAGAATACTTGAAGATGAGGGAACAGAAAAAGCTTGAGGAGCTAAGGTATACTAACATAGCCATTTTGATTTTAGAAAGCATATGCTTGTTTTAGCATGCTAATGTTCCCATTCAAGATCACCCGAGTATGATATTTATCTATCATAGGGAGATTCTTTCTTGAAATATTTCTTCCAGATTGAAATTTATTATACACTGGACATTATTTTACACAAATTTCAGAGATGATTTAGAGGATAAGAAATACTTATTTGATGGAGTGAAGCTGAAGGCAAAAGAAGAGCAAGAAATGAGGTATGCATTTTCAAGATATAAGCAATTAAGGAGATTGTTACTTACCATCTGAGAGGAGCAGAGTTTTTTAATTAGTTTTACTATTAGTTCATATTGCAAGAGTTGTATTTTAATCAAAGGCATGGAATACGTTTTAGCAATTTATGAGTAATATTATATGCATGTCTAGTTTTAGATGATTTCTCATGCGTTACATGTAATTTGTAAAGCTACAAAAGGTCAAGAGCTTTGCTTTATCAGAAAAATATTCCTATTTCTTCCGGTCAAACCCTCATATTAGTCAAATACTCTTTTGCCACATCACTCTGAACGTGGAGCACTATGCATGCATGGTTGATCTTCTTGAATGTGCAGGCCATCTGGATGAGGCTTGGAAATTTATAAAAAATATGCCATTAGAGCCTAACGCTATTATCTGGCGAGCACTACTTGGTGCTTGTAAAAATCATCACAATATAGAGTTAGGTTTGCAAGTAGCTGAATGGCTTGTGGATTTAGAGCCTACATATGCTGGAAATTATGTGCTGCTGTCGAACATATATGCTTGCTAGCACACCCATCCGAATCACCAAGAACCTTTGTGTGTGTGGTGATTGCCATAAGGCTACCAAGTTCATATCAAAGGTTGTTGGGTGAGAAATCATTGTTAGGGATTCTAATCGTTTCCATTGTTTCTTGGATGGACAGTGTTCTTGTGGGGATTATTGGTGAAGATAATGGTTGCAAATTACTAGCACGAGCTGATGAGGAAAATGCATTGCACATTTTTGAATTGGACTTCTGACATGATCGAATACCAGGTACTCATTGATTTTTGGGAAGTTTACTAGTTAGTAACCAACACAGGATGAACTGATGGTATCAGACTTCATTTGGCCCTTACAAGCTGTGATGTGTGCTTAGACCAATGGGAAAAATGCTTAATGAAAAGCCAATGGGAAAAATGCTTAATGAAAAGCTTAAATTGGCAATTTTTATTATTCAAGGTTTATATCTTTCCTTAATTGGCCAGCTCAAAATAAAAACATAATGTTGTAACCTGCTTTGACTTGTATCAAAAGGTTATCACAGACCTTAGAAAAACTTAAAGCTCCGCCCCAATCATCTGCATCCCACTCTCTGCATGACAAATCAAATAGATGGCAGGAATTATGTCTGTGTACAAAATGAGATTAGGGGATAGCTATTCTAACAATCCCTCTGAAGATTATTTCTTTTACATTAGCTGTTATTCCCTCAAGAATGGTGGAAGATATTATTATATTCATAATATATTTTTTAAATATTTGTTGGTCAACCTGGTTTGTTTTAGCTCTGGGAAGGACTTTTTCAAGTCAAAAGTTGCTCCAAATTGGTGGTCACCGTATAATAATTGCATTCTGCCATGACTGTGAGAGCCTTGTTAAATAAACAAGCAACTAAAAACTTCCATAACATCTAAACAGGCTACATGATATGTTTTCAATCTTTACCTAAACATTAGTGCACCAAATCAGGGGCATGAAGATTTTATCATCCTTTGAATATAATAGAGCTATGCAACCAGAGTCGGTGATTGCAATATTCAATATTGTCATTCATTCCTTTTTTTTCCTTTTGGGGTGAAATGATTTTTATAATACCATTCATTCTCTCTAACAAACTCTTCATTTTATGGTTCTTTGCTTTTCCCTATTTAAATATATTCTCAAATTCCAATATTGTCATAGTTTGTCAGTCTGCTATAGTTTGTATTCTCATGGACAAATGTGTATTATGTATAAATATGATTTACACACGATACATGTTCCCATAGAAGAGGAATATGATGTCTGAATCATTTGAGTTTTAATTTTTTATCTTCATTTACCTCTGCAGAAAAACCATCCACTGATGACTTGCAGTATTTCTTGGAGTTTCAAGTTCCTCGGCAATGGGCCCCAGTTTACAATGAGCTACCCCTTGGACCTCCTACAAAAAAAGTATCCTGCCCTTCATTACAGTTTAGTTTTATGGGCCCCAAACTTTATGTTCACATAGTTCAGGTATCTCCTCTTTCTCTCTTAATTCATCTGAAATGACAAAAATCATTTCTAGTTTCACACTTAAGATGTCACATTGGAAGTCTATCCTTGGCCTTTTCTATTAGGCTGAGTCAAATAGTATATTGCATAATGATTTTGTGAAAAGCATTAATAAATTCCATCAATAGAGCCTCTTAGAGAGAATGTAGAGCATTTTAAGAATGCTTGTGCTTCACACACCTAAGTTTGTAATTCTAAACTTTTGTAGTGGCTTATATCAATATATGCAGGTTACTGTTGGTAGAAGACCTGTAATTGGGTTACGGTTGTATCTTGAGGGAAAAAAGTGTAACCGATTGGCTATACATGTCCAGCATCTTTCTAGTCTCCCACGGGTTCTTCAGCCATTCTGGGATGAAACTGTTTTTTCTGAGCCATCAAGGTGGCAAGGGTCAGATGAAGGGGACAACAAGTACTTTGAGCCTGTCCAATGGAAAAGCTACTCCCATGTATGCACAGTTGCTGTCAAATATGACCCTAGCTGGGATCAAGGACCAGGTGGTGTCTTTGTTGTGACTGGTGCACAACTTCAAGTGAGAGCGGGCTGGACTAAAAGTGTTTTGCATCTGAGGTTGCTTTTCACTAGGCTACCAAACTGTAGCATTCAGAAGTCTGTTTGGGGCCATGGGCCTACAGTTTCATAGAGATCAAGACTCTTTTCAACACTCAGCTCCACTTTTTCTACATCAGCACCCCCACCAAAGCCAGTCCCAATTGTGTTGAATTCAGGTATTTATCCTGATGGTCCACCTGTTCCTGTCCGATCTCAGAAGCTTCTAAAGTTTGTAGACACTGCCGAAGTTAGCAAGGGACCTCAGGATATGCCTGGGCATTGGCTAGTGACTGCAACCAAACTGGATATTGACAGAGGCAAAATATCTTTACAGCTCAAGTTTTCTCTTCTGAATTATTGTAATGAGAGATCACCTACTTCTTGGCGATGATTGTAGGGGGATTGCTTTTATTCCAAGTTCACCTCCTATCCTCATCCATAGAAGAAATACAGGAAAATAGCTGTAATAGCTCCTAGTCTGCCCGTCGCAGGTATAGCATCCCCATCGCTATTCCTGGGGTTTGCATTTAAAAAAAAAAAAAAACTTATACAAAGTGTGGATACACCTATGGCCAGGCATGGATACAGAGATGGCAAGGCATGGCTATAGCGACGTCTTATTCCTGGGTTTGCATTTAAAAAAAAAAAACCTTATATAGAGCGTGGATACAGAGATGGCCAGGCGTGGATACAGAGACGACCAGGCATGGATATAGTGACGGCTTAGACATCTAACGAAATATAGAACATTGTCACTCTTGCAACGCAAATTAGGGGTCGTCTCTATTGCGACGGAATTGTTTCCATGGAAAAAAAAACACTTAGACGTGACAATATCCACGATTTTCTGTGGATATTGCCACATTTTGCCGTGGCAAAATTGATCACTTGTACTAGTGTAAGTTTCCTGTTCCTATACCACAGATTGATTCTCAAGTAAAGGAGGATGGAGATCTATTAGGATATGCCGCTATTGCTAAAATTTTAGATTATAACCTGGGTGATAGTAAGACATATCCCCAGTTCCAGCCTGATCAGTATCTTACGATCCAGAAGAACCCAAGGACAGGTGCAAATGAATATGTTCCCTTGGAACATGTCGAGATTCTTGAGCGCTCAGGCCTGCTCAATCTGTTAAGAATACCACATTTTGGACATGGTGCAGAGGTTAATGCCATGGTGTGCATCTTGCTTTCATGCGTACATAGGGGTTACCTCTGGCTTGGTCACAAGATCGACCTGAACATCGACCTGATACACCGGATCATCGGGCTGTCCAAGACTGGTAAAGACCCCAAGATAGATATAATAGGAAAGACCAAGGATTCCAAGCTATCACCAACCCTAGTCGCCAAGTATAAACTACAAAGAGGAGGCCGGGCTTATGACATCGCAAGCCTAACAGACGATACACTTATATTTATATCTAGTCTGCTTGCAGGCAGACTGTTAACTAAGGTTCGCCCAAAGGAAGTCACAGGTTCAGTAATTAACCTGGCCATACAAGTTGCAGAGGGGGAACAGTTCAATTGGTCTTTAATTTTGTTAAATATGTTTCAGCAAGATTGTTTGCAAGCTCAAGATGAGGCAACCCACCCTTTCCATTTCTCATGGTTGCTGATACTCTGTGCATTTGTTGGGTGGAAGGAGCCGCCCCATACCCAATTTCGATAGCTAGCGAGTGGAGAGCCCAGAGGTACACGCTACACAAACTTATGGGACACTAGCAGCACAGCCAAGAAGAAGGTCAATGCGATAGTATTCTATGAATACTATAGGATGCTGAGGAACGTCCTCGAATAAAAACCACAGATCAGCAAGGAGATCGTGGATGCATATGATGATCGACTTGATTTTATGGTGGACCGCCATAGAATTTACCTGAGACCAAAAAGGGAAAAAAGGGACGATTGGGCTAATGGTTGGTTTAGGATGATAGCAAAGGATGTCGAGGGTGTCATCAAAGACTTTGGTGACGATTGGAAGAAAGCGTTAGAAGATACCACAACCATACTATCAAGTACTACACAGACAGACCCATTGGACAAAGGCAAAGACAAAATGGAGACCGAGACGCAAGATGCAGCACAAGTACCACTACCAGGAGAACAAAAGAAAGATTCACAACAAGTTCCACCAGAGGCACAGAAGACAAAGGATGGAGAAGAAGAGATACCAGAGACACCGAAGAATAAAAAGTGGAAAGTCACAAAACCACCTTCGAAGACTGCACTAACAGAGGATGATTATGAACTCATTGCAACAAGAATGCATGACACCTTGAAGGACTCATTTTAGGCGATGCAGACATCGCAGGAGAAAATACAGAGCGCGGTAGAAAAGTAGTTTCTGGACTTAAAAGCAATTACTGAGAAGACTACCATGATACAGGTTTCACCGGTAAGGGAGACCATAGGAGAAAGCTCAACATAGTCGATTTCCCATGAGGAAATCTTGGCAATGGATCGCATGAACATAGTCTTGATACCACCAGGGAGCATCAGGTTCCCTACATCAATGAAGGATGCACCGATACAGTTTAGGCAACCCGTCAAGGTTAACCTCACAGAGTTCCACATTGATCAATTACAAATGATCTAGCAGCAACTAAGCACAGAGCTCAGAGGTAGAGAGCTCGCGACTTACAAATAGAACATGCAACTGACATAAGAAAATGCAGCACTCGCCACCAGATATCAGCAAAAGCAAGATGAATTAAGAACATATGAAGAAAGAGAACAAAATCTCTCTCAAGTCTTACAGAGCATTGCATTGGAGTTGCCCCAATGTAATATTGAGTTCACCTTGCCTATCCCACAGAAGGTAAGAAGAGTTGCAGACAGAGCAAAGGCTCTGGAGGAAACAGTCACCAGGATGAAAGAAACAGTGGCCAAGATGCAGGAAGACCACAAAGCACAGATTGCTGAGCTCGAGGCTAGACCACCAGGCACCCCCCAGGCAGACAAGGAAGCTAGAGTAGAGGCCTTTCGACTCACTTCTGCACAGATTAAATCTTGCATAGACGATGCACTGTCGGTGCTAGTTGATGCGACGACCACATGGTTGAAGTTAGATGAGCCTCCCGATAAATTAGAGATCCAACAAAGTATCCAGCAGATAGAGGATACCACAGCAGTAATGAAGGAAGAAATCAAGGGTCTAGCAGCTCTTTAGAAGATGAGAAAGACGACCGATATGAACCACTTGCAGCAGGAAGCACAGCGGTTGCGAGCAAAGGAGATACACATCAATGACCTGCTTCAACCATATCAGGAACAGATCACAGAGCTAGTCGATGTGGTTGAGCAGAAATTTGTGGAGTTCATTGCCACCAGAGAGGAAATTGATGCAGCAGAAGACTCCAGTATTAGTCAAGCTATGCTTGACTCGGCACAAGAACGTGTCGTAGCTATGCAGGATGAAGTTGCAGGACTTCGGGATAAGCTTCAGCGCACTTTGCAAAAAGCTAAGGAGAAGCTACAGTAGGAGAAGCCTGTTGGTAGTGGCTCAGGGATGAGCCACAAGTAAGTGTTAGGGGACTGTTGGAGTAGAGTCCCGAAGCTACAAGAGAAGCTGCTATTTTGGCAGATAGATATTTTTGGTGACAACGAGGAGATAAGGTAAAGCTACGACACCGTAGCATGTTTATAGCTGCAAAGCAGAGCCGGAAACCGTGATTGTTTGAATAGAGAAGTCAAGGAAGACGATAGTACCTGAGCGGCCGAGAAGAGAGAGCTCAACCACTGCATTGAAGTCAGCGATGAAGACAGGAGGGATCAACTACCCTCAGAAGGGAAAAGGAGCGACGAGGCCGAGGTATTGAAGACGAAGGACAGAAGAAGGGAAGCGGTGCATAGTACCCATGGTCAGTGCTGGGAAGCATCGAATACTGCAGAGAGCAGTGGTGTGATGAAAAGTGGCTACTCCAAGTACAGATATGACGAATGTCACTAATTAGGGTTTTGGGTTACTGTTGGGATAGGCCCACAGTGTTGTAATGGAGAGACCTTCGGGCCGCCTATAAAGGTATGTATTTTGTAGTGTAAAAGGTTGGCATTTTGTGCATTTTAAGCCATCCAGCTAGTCAGATTATCAGTAGTCTATTAGTTCACTGTATTTTTCATTGTAACAATCCGTAGGGATTGACAGAGAGAGAGAGAGAGAGTAAGAATATATTGTAAGAAGGCAATATAGAGAAGAGATCTAAGAGAGAAGGGCTCCAGGTTGTGTGCAGAGTTACCCAGAAGATCTCTAGCTACATATGCGGTGCAGCAGAACTATGTACCTCTCTCAAGTTACAATATAGAAACACAGTTCTGTGGATGTAGCTTCTACCCTGGAAGTGAACCACGTAAAATCTGAGCGTTGTGTGATTGATTCATGTGATTGTATTTGCTTGTTATATCTGTCATTCGTTACATGAACTTTGCTTACAGTAAATGTATGAATGTGTTATTCAGTTCGCAGCATGTTTAAAGGTTAAATGCAAGTTGAGTCTTTAAGTATTTTGCAGAAGAGTATATCTAAGTCCCACTTGAGACCGTGAAGAGTCGCAGTATCAAACAGTCGTGTATGTTGAGTCCTGTAAGTTGAACATGAGTAACGCTAAGTATGCTGAGTCACGGCAGTAGGATATCATAGGGAGACGATATCGGACCAGCAGAGGAGCTGTGGTGCGCGGTGCCGTAGGTTAAGGATCGAGCGTAGGAGAGAGTTATGTGTTGCCCAGGACGAGGCGATGCAATAGAGGTTGGGATCATCGCGAGTAAGAGGAAGCTGCATATTGCAACGCAAGATAGATATCTCATAGGCTAAGAAGAGCTGCGAGGCACACATAGGATGCGACAGAACCTAACCAAGACACCTGATTCTTTGTTCAACCCATTAGAATCACTTTGGGTGAGACTTCAGGCCGCTCCGCGGTCTATCGCTGAAAGGGCCAGTGAGCTAGGGGTGTTGTTGGTTAATTATAGTAAACCTGGGTCTACCCACGATGACCAATAAGAGCCCAATGCAGCTGTAGAGAAAATCAAATGGCACAACAGGAGGGATGAGACCTATGGTCTTTTGTGTCTAAGCATTTCAAGAGACCTCCTTTTCTATCTTGATGGATTGACATCACCTAATGAAGTGTGGGAGAAGCTTGTAGAGATTTTTGGTAAGACATACGATATGAGAGGACATCAAATCAAGAATGAGTTGATCTCCTTGAGTCCCAGTAGCTTCGAATCCTTGCAACTCTATTTTTCCAAGTTTAAAGCCCTTGTTTTGCAAAGAAAAATAGTGTGGGGTCGAAAAGAAGGAAGAGCAACTAGTTTTTCCCATACTCTCAAAGATTGGCCCTAACTATTCAATGTTTTTTTCGACCTTCCATGCCACCAAGTTGACAGCTCGAGCTTGGAAGATGCCTAAGATTACAGAGTTCATGGAATCCCTCACACAGGAACAAGATAATTTGGTGATGATGGGCACCATCAAACCTTCCAAATACCAAGCTTTGGTTGCTGGAGATTCAAGGGTGGATTCAAAAAGAAAGAACAAATCTAAAATCCACCTGAGAAAAAGAGAGACAAGAACAAGTCTTAAGAGGAGCTCCAAGGTTCCAACAAGAACTTCCAGAAGAAGAAGAACAAAGGAGAAATGAGCAAGTGCGCATAATGCAGTAAGGGATATCATCTTGAGAGATCTTGTATGAAGAAGTAAATTGACATGTTGAACCAACTCCTGGAGAAGAATAACATCTCGCTTCTTGATTGCTCAAAGAAGAGGGAAGGAGGATCAAATTCAGAGGACAGAGAGAGAGTACATGCCTTGGTTGCTGGCACATCAAGCTCACCTAGCTTCATCATAGACTCTGGAGCTTCTAGACACATGGTTTCGACAAATGAGGTATTCTCCTCTCTTGACATGTCGAAAGGTCCACCAATAGTTTTGGGAGATGACTCTCTCACTGATAGTTTGGGGAAAGGAAGGATTGATATTGACCATGGTAAGTTCAATAATGTGTTGTATGTTCCAGGTCTTGCCTCTAATCTCTTGTTAGTGTATCAGATGACTCACACTGGGTCTCCAAAGAAGGTCATTTTCTCCCCTGATGATGTTGAAATCATTGAGATTTCGAATGGTAAAGTCATAGCAAAAGGTGTTGTTGATCACACTTTGAAGGTATACATGTTTTCCCATTTTCTACCCTACTCAAACCCCTATGCTCTTCTAATTCATGCTAATGAGGAAAGAAATATTTGGCATGAAATATTTGGCCATATTAACTACAAGTATCATTCTGATTTGAGTGAAAAAAATATGGTCATAGGGTTACCAAAGATCAAGTTTTCCAAGGGAGTATGTCAAGGTTGTATCCTAGGAAAACACTGAGAGCACAAATATGAGAGAGATAGTAATGAGAGAACCTCTGCACCTCTTGAGTTGATCCACAGTGACATTGCTGGTCCATTTACTCATATGTCCATGAGTCAAGCCAAATATGCACTGACCTTCATAGATGGATTTTATAGGTATTGTTGGGTTCACTTCCTAAAGCATAAGTCTAAAGTTTTTGACCTCTTCAAAGTCTTTAAAGCCTTGGTTGAAAACCAGTCTGGGAGGAAACTCAAGATCCTTAGATATGAAAATGGTGGTAATTATTTCAAGTCTAAGTTCATTCATTATTGTAAAGATGTAGGTATTCAGATGCAGCATTCAATCCCTTACACACCGCAACAAAATGGTGTTGCTGAGAGAAAGAACAGGTCATTGAAGGAGATGGCAACCTGCATGATGGAGGCTAAGAATTTGCCACCAAAATTTTGGGCTGGGGATATAAATTGTGCATCCTACATCCCTAATAGGGTGCCTTATAAGTATCTTGATGGTATGACTCCTTTCGAAGCTTGGAATGGGCACAAGCCAGATGTGACCCATTTCAGGATTTTTGGCTCAAAGGCTTGGGCTAGAATTCCAACTGAAAAGAGAAAGGCTTTGCAGCCACAAATCCAAGAAGCCCTATTTGTTGGGTATTCTAAAGATTCAAAAGGGTACAATCTGATCAACTTGAGCACTAACAAAGCCTTCATTGAAAGAAGTGTTCAGTTCCAAGAAGAGCCTTTAGTAGAAGTTGAAGTTGGAGAGTCTTATTCACCACCAGATCCATTGATTGTAAGTGGAGAGACTAATGATTTTTCTGATTCTTATATGTCTGATAATTATGATTTGATTAAAGATCTTTATAGTCCTACAAGACCAAAATGGGCAAAAAATACCATTCATGCAGCCGGGGAACTAGCTGGAAATCCTAGTGACACTAGGAGGACTAGATCTTAGTTTGATAATGCCCTTTGTGTGAAAGATACTTTATTTGCTGAGAAGTGATATCTGATGGTTGAATCATATCCATAGACATATGAATATGCAACACATGATCCAATATTCCAAACAGCCATGAAAGAAGAATTCAGCTCGCTCCATAAGAACAACACTTGGGAACTGGTTGATCTTCCCCCAGGGAGGAAGATAGTTCAATGTAAGTGGGTTTTAAGGACTAAGTTTTCTGTTTATGGTTCACCTTTGAAATATAAGACAATATTGGTAGCCAAGGGATACTCACAAGTACATGGTATTTACTACAATGAAACCTTTGCACCAGTGGCAAAGATGGACTCCATAAGGCTAGCTTTAGCCATTGCAGCTTTGAAGCAGTGGGAGGTACATCACATGGATGTGAAGTGTGCTTTCCTATATGGAGATCTCACTGAATATATTTACATGTAGAAATATTAAGGGTTTGTTTCTAATCCATATTTAGTGTGTAGGTTAATGAAATCATTGTATGGGCTCAAGCAAGCCCTTAGGGCTTGGTATGCCAAGATTGATGGCTTTGTACTATCATTGAGTTTTGTTCGATACAAGTCTGATGCTAATGTATATTTGAAGCTGATTCATGGTTCTTTGATGATTATTGTCTTGTATGTGGATGAACTTCTGATTACAGGAAGTTCAAATAAAGAGATTGCCTCCTTGAAGGATGCATTGAACCATGCATTTTCTATGACAGATTTGGGATTGTTGAGCCAATTGTTGGGTATCGAAATTGCTCAATCCCAACATGGAATCAAAGTACATCAGTCCAAGTATCCCTTATATTTTCTAAACAAGTTCAACATGAAATATTGCAAACCAATCAAGACTCCCTTCCTTTCAGGAGTTAAGCTTGAAGAAGCAGGTTCTTCTCCTATGGTAAATAATACACTGTATAGGTAGTTGATTGGGTGTTTGATTTATGTTACACACACTCGACCTGATCTATCTCATGCAGCTAGTGTGGATTCAAGATACATGGATCAGCCTCATGAGATCTATTGGAGGGCAGCCAAAAGGATCCTAAACTTTTTTCAAGGAACAAGAACTCATGGGATCTTCTACAAAGAAAAATCTGATCTTGATTTGATTGGGTTTACTGACAGTGATTGGGAAGGTGACAACACAGATCGAAAGTTAACATCAAGATATGTGTTCATGCTTGTAGAAGGACCAATCAGCTAGTCAAGCAAGAAGCAGAGTGCCATAGCACTCTCATCTACAGAAGCAGAGTATAGAGGAGTTGTAAATGTAGCAACTCAATGTTTGTGGTTGCAGGGAATACTTGGAGAATGTGTCTTCGAATCAAAGTTTTAAACTATTATCTACTGTGATAATCAGAGCACCATTCGAATCTATAATGATCCAGTTTAGAGACAGTGAACCAAGCACATTGAGATCCACATGCACTACATCAGATAGCTTGTGCATGATGGTACCATTCATCTACTCTTCTGTGCATCTTCAGAACAAGTAGCAGACATCTTCACCAAAGTTTTTTGTGAGAAGACATTCAGCAATATCAAATCACTACTGGGATTTCTGATCATGCTGTGAATAATGATTGATGGCAAGATTTCCAAATTTTGTTTTCCTGTCCATGTTTAAGGGAGGATTTTCCCACTGGGTTTTTGCCTCTTTCCTTGGTTGTATTGACAAGCAGTATGTAAAGGGTGACTAAGCCTTGTTGCTAGGCCCTATCATTTTCTGATATTTAATCATAAAGTTAGGCTTAAGGGGGGGTGTTATAATAATCAACCCATATTTACCTACCTTAGACATTAATTAAATCATTTTTGTCTTATTACCTCGTCTCCTAGATTCCACTCTATGCTAGTTGCCTTCTACATGTACTAGAAGTCAACACATCCCAAAATTGAGTCATGGAGTGGTTGGGAAACTTCCTAGAAACCAATTTTAGCATGTCTACTTTATTCCAGATCTTCCAAAGTGCATATCTTCTTTTTCTGAAAAGCTGCCTATTTTATTGAGAATTAAGGCAAAAGGAAAAGCTAGACTAGGTGTAGTTGACTTGTTTTTTGCCCACATCATCCTCCCTCATTTTATCCTAATAAAAGCATGTATGAGTTTTATTTCTATCCCTCATTAGCTTTCCTACTTGACTTAGCCAATTCGTGAGCATCTTGGTGGATTTGGAAACTGCTTTATGCACCTATGGGGGATTTGACTAGATTTAGTAAGCCTACTTTTTGACCTTTTCGAATGGAATCGTTATGCATTAAAATATCTCATGTAATTATATATTTCATTATCCTATTACTTCACAAGGTTGGATATTGTACACTTATTCAATACAGATTAGTGTTATGCTCTAATTTCAGTCTCCTTTGGTGTTAATTTTGCATGTTTGATTTTCAATTTTCTGAGTGTAATTGTTCTATCTCTTGGGTTCTATTTCCACACATTATAGATTGGAAATTAACACATATTTTTTAAAATAATCATAATATATACATTTGAGACTCATGTAAATAACCAGGTAATATATATATATATGTGTGTGTGTGTGTGTAAAATTTGTCCATAGATAGATCGAATCTTGATATGAAGATCCTATCACAACTATATAAAAAAAATAAAATAGGATCATAATCCATAAATATTCCTATAAATATAGGCCTGCTCCTCAGCCTCCTCGGCTACAAGTGCTTCCTGAGCCTCTCTGTGATGTAAAATGGACCTGACTACCCTCCTTAGTAGGCGTATCCAGGTGGTCTAAATCCCTACTATGAACTCCTCCATCATAATGGGAATCCACTCAATCTTCATAGTAGGGATCCCTTGGGTTATCCTATTGAGCTTCCCCCTGATAACTCTAATAATACTATGGTCCCCACCCTATGTGGCCCGTACAAAAGATCTAGGGTGCCCATCGGGGGGTACAGGTCCAATATCTGCATTTTAAAAACACTTAAAGGGATTAAAACTCTTTATACATATGTATATAAATTTATGATTAAAATTCATAAAAATCAAATAACATAAAAAATATAAAAATACCTAGCTCTCCCCATGCCTCCCCTGGCGGGAGGACTAGCTCATTATCTCCTCAGAAGTCCAGTCTGGCTTACGAAAAATGCTTGAGAGCTAGAAATTTTTTCTCCCACCATAGATAAAATTCATCATCATAGACACTCTAAATAGATCCTCCGCCATCCTGATGGAGAAATACCTCTCCCCATTTGATCAGTCTAGGCTAGCGAGGAGAAGGTGTGGTAGTGCCACTGCAAGGGTTATAGCAGGAACTCTCTCAAAGAATAACTCTATTAGTATGCTTGAGTATCCAAAGTTCTTTCTATGTCCTCTCTTGCATTCATAGAGATGCTTCCTCATAATCGAGATCATACCTAAGCACCAGTCAAATACTACCCCTTGCAGACACTCCACTGCAATCCTCATCTGTGTCCAAGTAGCTAGATGCAATGAAGAGGATCCAACAATTCTCACCACAATGATTACCACTACTTGTAATGGAAATTTTTTTTATGTGAAAAATAGGAATTCATGATCCTTTCTTCTACATGCCTGGTGGGCAGTAAGTGTCATCATAGTCCTGGACAATCATAGGGTCACCACCCCTACCTGTACCATCAAGGTTCACGGGCATACCTCTATGAGACAACCCTGTAATAAAGTACATGTCTTCTATGGTTACCTCCAATATCTCCCCTTGAAGATCAAAGACACCAAGGTCATGATCCCAGTAACTGATCAGATGTTCCAGTAAATGGACATTGGCACTCATGCCAGAAGTACAAAAGAACTTCAATAAACCACATTTCCGTAAAGCATGCAATTTTGGGGCATCTCATAGAGCTTCTTGATCCATGTCTTCATGCTCTCTTTCCCTCCATTATAGCACCATATTGTACCTTCCCATTGACCATTATTGATCATTATAAGCCATTGATTTCTTTCAATTTTGGCCATGTTGCAAACTTTGCTAGGTCATGCAGTACATGTGACTGCGCTTTAAGCGTGTTGTGTGTCATACACGAGTTTATTTCAAGCAAGTTACGTATGAAACACATGTACGCGACTTTTATAGTAGCATACCTGCATGACCCTTTTAGGGCCGACATAAAATCACAATTTTTTTCACAAAAATGAAAGTTGGAATGGATGAAAAGGAGAAGGGAGAGTAGATTAACCTACAGCTAATGGAAGTCGGTTTGGTCTGCTGGTTTATCTTTAGTGAACAACCGAAGCCATAGCTAAAAAATTTCCAAATTGGGTAAATATCCAAATGGTATGTTTTATTTTTCTTTATAAACTATATATAGAAAAATTTCAATTTTTTGGATCTATAGTATATTGTTTAAAAAATAATTTTTATAAATGAACTAATACCATGACTTTTTCCCAAGTGCAATAGGTTCGATATCTTTAAGAAGTTGCTATATGCTCATATAGGGTAGGATTTGGTCCTCCATATGTACTTTTGCATCTATACGTTATCCATTTTTAACCTTAGGATTACCTTTTTGATCATGGACTATGGTGTTAAACCATTTTTTTACCTCGTTTGCAACATTGTTCTTCCTTGGATAGGGCCTCCTTTTCATGGGTACCCTAGTTTAGAACACTTTACTATATTTTGGCAACCATGCCACAGTTGTGGTAAGTTTGTGGGAGCCTTCTTAGTAGTTTTTCATGAAAAAATGAGCCTTCATTTTGCATCATTTTGAGAGCTATCCCTATTTATAAGGCTCCCCGCCCTTATGGAGTTTCTTTAGGCCCAGTTCTGACTCCTCAAAATAGAATTAATTGCCGAGTAAACTTGTTCATTCAGACTCGTTAAGAATAAGTGAACAGGACTCCACATTGGTGGTAGTTTATCATTTTTTCAGACCATGTGGAATAGTTGCAAAAAAGGAGTACTCTCTTTTCTTCGTAATTGAGAAGAGTATTCTCAGGCATAGGTTTATCAATTTTTCGGACCTGAGGGACTAAACTTATGGAAAAGGAACACTTGGTATGATTTTAGTTTTCTCTTTTTCATGCTCTGGACCTAAACATGAAAAATATTATGAGCGTACTTTATGTCTTTGTCATGCTTGCTAAAACCTAAAGAACAAAGCGTTGAGTTTACTGTTGTAAGCCCCATTTATCGTACTCAAATGGGTCTTTCTGAGTGATCTTTCCTTCCTTCACACTCATTAAACTCAGGATATTTTCTACTCTTGAAGGTGCGTTGGTTTGGTGATAGTTTACCCCTTTTTTGCACCTTGATGAATACCTTAGTCCTTCGAGAGCTAAGAGAGTTCTTCTGTGGATTGTTTTATACTTTTCTAGCCTTAGGAGACTAAATTGTACAAAAAATCACCCCCATGGAGTTTTCTCCAGAGTTTTTAGACTTTCAAAATATGAAAACACCAACGAGCATGTACTAGTTCGGACTCATAAAATCCATGAATCAGTAACTTGATCAATCATTATTTTCTCCCCTCTTTAAGCTTGTCAAAAATGAAGAGAGACCTGAGTTGATTTTCCTAGACTCGTTAAAATTTAATAGGAAAGATAAGGAAGAATTACTCTCTTTGGGTTATAAACAGTGGAATCATGTCCTCCTTGAACATAGTTTTCTCTAAAATTTCCGATACTCATGTCTCAGTTTAAAATTTCAGCTCAGCTATTACTTTGATTTTTTACTCCTCCACTTGTTATTTATACATGTGGAATCTGATCATGTCTCCTACATGACATATAATTCTAGTTGTTCTATCTGCAAGTTAAAAGATTCCATGGGTCATCTCTATGTTTTTCTCATTGTTCAAGGATTTGTCCCTTCATCTGCTTATTATCCTGATTCCCATAATTATCCTATCCGAATATTACTTTCGTCTACCTTCCTGTATCCAGTTCCTAGTCACTCTTGTGATCTATTGGAGGATTGATTGACTTCCTCATCACAACATAGTTTCTCATCAGTACTTCTTGAAGATGAAGACCTAGAGTTTTGACGATGGTAACTTAGGATTCACTACCATTATTGGTGAACTCCTTTGCTTCAGTTGTCAATTTCACTCGTTGTCTGACATCCTGTTGAGTTCCTTCCATGTTCGACTTCAGCACATCTATTCACATGGTAGGGATTGTACTGGTTCCTTTGGATTTCGATGAAGACCTTAGATTCACTTTTATGACCTAAGTTGCACAATATTGTGTTATGATCAGCTACACAACTTCCATATTTTGAAGACTCATCATTGTATATTTTGGCTTCGATCCACCTCTGTAATATACATGGTATTGTTACCCGTATCATATGATGTAATCAAATATTGTAAAGGAGCTAGTGTTCCATTATATTGAACATGGAATCCTCATATATGATTTTGTATATTACTTTGATATGCATATGTTGCAGGTACCTCCTCTGCTGCCTTGGTCACTTGAGTTCTCCAAGATTAAATATTGCAATGTATTTCGTCCATCACTTCCCTCTAACCTCACACATTAAGGGGCATCTGTTATCATGTAAAATGGGACTTCTCCATCTGAGTACTAAAATCCAATATGTCGGAACAAAAAATGACAAACTGGATTGAAGTAGCCAAAACACTATAGACGGGTATGAATGTTGATACACCATCACCTGACCAACTGAATATATTTTTATTTGGACATTAGGGTTGCACACATGACTATTTGCACAACAACCAACATGCCACATGCAAGTATGTGTATTACAACTTGCATACACTTTGAAGACACAAGTTTCCTTAAATCAAGCCGCATATCATACATGACTTGCCTATATCAATATTCACATGTACGTTAATTCGAAGTTAAAAAAAATATAAAACATGATTAGTCGAGGACAGTTGAGCCCTTAATCATAACTATCTCAACTTCCTCAACCATCTCAACCTTCGAAACCTCTCTCTTTCCTCATGTATAAATAGAGGGTATGGGTTGGGACTAATCAATCATTCTTAGAAGAGCATGTGTAATACACATGCGAGTATGTGTATTACAGCTTGCATACACTTTGAAGACATGGGTTTCCTTAAATAAAGCCGCATATCATACATGACTTGCCTATATCAATAGTCACATGTACGTTAATTCAAAGTTAAAAAAATATAAAACATGATTATTCGAGGACAGTTAAGCCCTTAATCATAACTATCTCAACTTCCTCAACCATCTCAACCTTCGAAACCTCTCTCTTTCCTCATGTATAAATAGAGGTATGGGTTGGGACTAATCAATCATTCTTAGAAGAGCAAAGTTATGCTGGTGGTATGCCTTCAGACATCTTGGAGCAACAAAACTCAGTATCCTTGGTTTGCATAGGAGCACTTGTTTAAGACGTTGGGTTGTAATATAACCATCCTTGTTTATTAATAAAGAAAGTTCTTCTTCTAATATTGTGCACTCTTGTATATGTTGATTTCTGAATTATCATACAGTTTCATTATGAATATGTTATTTCATTAACCATTGATATATATATATATATATATATATATATGTATAAGATATTTTTAGTAAGAACTTGTTCTTTGTAGGTGATTGGAGATACCCTAGAAGCCATGGAAGCAACTAGAAGAGGAAAATAAAATCTAGGATCAACCGTCATAAACCAGGGTTGCTCCATTTTCTTCCTGTTCCTATTTCAACTTCTACATGGCTGATTGTCTGCAAGTTTAGTCTATTAAGTTTGTAACCCCAGAGACCCTTGGTTATAAGGGTGTGTTTTCCTGAACAACAATAAGGGCTAGTACCACTCTCTAAAAGAGAGTGTTCTTGTTCGCAGAACCACATCTCGGTGGGATCTTCCTATTTGAATATATGACCAACTTTCCTTGGATCTTCCTTCTAAGGATTCCACCAATCATGTTGGTATCTACCCTTAGTGATAAGACCAATCATATTTGGATCCACCCTCGGTGATGTCACCAACCATATTGGGATATTCCCACGAAGAAACGAATAGACTCTCTATACAATCACTAGACCATTGGGGCTCATCATTCTTTTATTTTACATCCAGCATATTGGAAAAATTGGATGGCCTTCTCTGTACTGGAATACCATTACCATGTCATTCTCTTATAATCACTCCCTCTTTCCATGGAGGTCCTTTTGGACTACACCAAGCTTGTCTCGAAAGTGTTCAAAATTTACATGAGACATAGGCTTAGTCAGCACATCAACAACCCGTTCCTATGTAGGAACATATTGGAGATTTACGGCTCCTCTCTGCACCATATCCCATACTTTATGAAATACCGGGTTCTCTGGTAGCTTGATGCAACTCTAGTTGTCACAATAAATATCCATTGCATCTATCTTGGAAATCCTACCAATAATTTGTGAAGCCATACTACTTCGCTACAGGTTGAACATGCTACAATGTACTCAACCTCTTTCTGTTAAGCCATGATATAACACCCGATATCAATCACTTCCTCTTTGCATCTACAATGAGTTCGTCTTGTCAGGGAATCGACATATACATGTATTCCACATTCAACTTTAAAGTAAAGGTTGGAACCCACTTTATTCTTGGTAAAGCCTTAGTCCATCAGGAAGATCTCCATCCTATCGTACCATGTCAAACTCAAAGATATTCTGTAGTCACTCTCTCTGAATCAGAGTATCATCCTCCATCTGCATTTTGTACTCTATATATCGAAACATTCTATACTGGAATGACAGGTAGCATCCTCTGCTATTGATCTTCTATGTATCCATCTCAAGTTAGTGAATACCAAGATTCTTTATATTGAAAAGTTCCACCCATCTGTGAGCTTGTCATCCTCTATAGGATTCGATATTCAACCTTGTAGAAAAGGTTAACATCTTCATCACTCTAGGTGATATTCATGTAACTGGATGTGCTTGTACATGGGTTCCTTCTGAGTATGTACAAATCCTTTTGTGCACATGTGGTTCTTTTCTCAATGTACACTTCTACTTTTCTAGAGAAGTGTGTTTGGTTAATGGAGTATGCCATGCCATAGTCTACACCCTATTTATGAGAGAAACCATGAAAATTTCTTTGTATCCCTTGTTAGGATTATTAATCCTCCCTTGTCCAATTTGGTCATATGTCTAAATCAGGAGTCATGTCTAAATCGAGAGTCCATATAGTCTATTTTTAGTCACTAGCACCACTGGGTTCACTTGACCTAATTGGGGCTCATGTTTCAGTTACTGAAGTGTGGGGAACACTAATTGAGGCATACTACCACTGATTGCACTTGATTGCATCAGTTTAGGAGCCTCCTAGACCAATCCCTACAATTTAGGAGCCATTGGGAGTGCTGAAACTAACCAAGGTCAGTTCAGTTCAGTTGATGACTAATCAAGCTAAGTTAGGAGTCAGTTACATTCAGTTCTATTCCTCTACATTTAGTTAGCACTAGGTTTACATGACTGCACTCAAGAGGGGTGCATTTCTCACCTACCACAGTCAGTTAGCCTTAGTCAACACTGAATGTAACACTTGAGTTGTGTTTTAGAGCTCTGATGAATTCCAGTTATGGTTTAGACAAGGTCAGTTAACCATTGAGTCCTCCGATAGTGATTTAGACAAGGTCTTAGTTACCCACAGTCAAGTAGAGTCTAATCAATTCAAATTTCCTCATGTGGATTCGAATTGATTGTGGCTATTAAATCCATTGTACTTCATTGTAATTATCATCTAATTACTTTTTTGATCAATGAAAGCATTCACAGCTGCAAGCCAGTTTTGCATTGTTTCATTCTTCAATTGCTGAGTAAATTGTGTGATCTATTTTGTGAGTTGTGTGTTTGTCCATAGATATATGTGCTTAATTTAATATGGTATTAGAGCCTTGGAAGACAAGACACCTCTCCTCCTCAGATATTCAGCTAGATAATTTTTTTTGAGCAAATTGCTCCTTCCAGTACTGCACCAGAAGCGGAGAATTTACTACTTAATATCCCAAGTTAGGAAATTGTTGATCAAGATTGCTTGATCAACTATGCTAGGTGTGAAGGAAATTACAAAAGTGCAAACTGTCGACCTTACTTTGTATGTTTGATTGTGTGACAGGTTATCAGCTTTTCTTACATCATTTGCTACAAGTAGCTCTTTCTTCTCACTACATTTGCTACAGCAGCTCAGTCCTTCTTACTGCATTCAAAATGGATCATCTAGTAGAGCCTCTCACTCCCTTCAATTATCACCAGTGGAAGGAAGACATGGTGGTAATGATCCACACCAAGCATCTCTTCAGACTCATAGAAGAAATAGAGGTAGTGCCAACTTTAGATAATGACAAAGAAAAGTACTTGAACAAGCTTGATGAAGCCCATGGACACTTGCTCTCCTCAGTATCTAGAGATATTCGATTCCACATCCAAGGATTGAAGACTCCCAAGGAGGTTTGGGACAATATTTCCTCCTTATTTTATAAGCAGGATGAGATGAGGATCCATTAGCTAGAAAATGATCTGATCACTCTTAATCCATCCAACTTCGAATCACTGAATGAATTCTTCACAAAGTTCAAGAACTTGATATATCAGTTGAAGCAATGCAAAGTGGAGAAGGATGAATATCAGATCATTCTTGGCATTCTCACAAAGCTCAATGCAGACTACTCAGTCTTTGTATCCACCTTCCAAACAGTAAGGATCACTACTCCAAATTGGAAGATTCCCACTCTTAATTCCTCCATCCAATCTCTTATTTCTGAGAATGATAAATTGATCCAAATGGGGATCATTCGATCTTCCAAAGATATAGATCTAGTTGCAAGAGGAGATAAGGTAGTGAATGACAAAGGGAAGCAAAGAGATGAGTCTCCTATGAAGAAAGAGAAGTTAAAAGAGCCTTCAGGTTTGAAGAGAAGCAAGAAGAATGGCAAAGGAAAGGTCCTCTGCTCTTAATGTGGAAGGGAATTTCATTCATAAAGCTCCTATATGAGAAGACAACTTGATGAAATGGCTCTTCTTTTGAAGAAACATAACATTTATGTACCTGCTAGCGCAATGAAGGATGAATCTAAAGAAGAATATGAAGAATACCAAAGTAAAGGCCATGCACTGAAGGCTTGCTGCAAAACAACACATGTCTTCCTCATTGATTATGGAGCTTCCAACCATATGGCTGCATCCAGAGAATCGTTCTCTTCTTTTCAGTCTTTTGATGGTCCTAGTATTCAGATGGGAAATAACAGTAAAGTCAAAACAAAAGGAAAGGGTTCTGTCAAGCTTGAACATGGAAGGTTCAAAGATGTGTTATTTGTTCCCCCCTAGCTTCAAACCTGTTATCTGTCTATCAGATGACTCATACTGGATCTCCAAAGTGAGTGATCTTTGGTCCTGACTCAGTAGAGATCACAAATATATCTACTGAGAGAATCATAGTGAAGGGTACTACAAATCATGCTTCAAAAGAATATGAGTTCTCATGTTTCATGCCTCCTTCAGAACCAGTGCACTCTCAGTATCCACTTGCAGGGGAAGGTAAAATCATTGCATCTACTTCTTTTACAACTTCTACTTATATTGCAGATCCATATTTATCAATTTATGAGATTGAGATTCAAGGTGAATCAGATCTAGATTTAGTCCCTACTTCCAAACTGGAAGCTAAGAAGATGACTGGAAACTCACCTGACACTCAGAAAGGAAAGACCCTTGCGCTATGCCATGCGATATTACCTCCTTCAAAGAGATGCAATAGAATCCCTGTAAGATGCTATATGGAAAGGGCTTAGTCTCACTACATTCAAAATAATGGATATGATCACACACCTCTTCATCAAGCAAGAGACAAAGGTTACATTCCTCCCTCCTTCCATCATCATTTTTGGAGAAGAAGGAGAAGTCTACATGCCAGGCCCCATAATACCTGTGCACAACACATCATGCATGTTTCTTCACTACCTCACAGAGATGAAGATTACAGCAACATAAATTCAAGTTTTTCAAACTTGAGACCTGATTCTACTAGCTTAGATAGAGGGGGGGGGGTTCCCATGTGGTTTTTGCCCCATCTCCTTCTATTAAGCAGTTACTTTATTTTACTTAATGTAATGGGTGACCTATGGTCTTAGTTACTAGGGCCGGCAGATTGTCCAAGTTAGCATTCAGGGGGGTGTTAGGATTATTAATCCTCCCTTTTCCAATTTGGTCATATGTCTAAATAAGGAGTCATGTCTAAATCGGGAGTCCATCCAGTCTATTTTTAGTCACTAGCACCACTGGGTCCACTTGGCCTAATTGGGGCACATGTTTCAGTTACTAAAGTGTGGGGAACACTAATTGAGGCCTACTTCCACTAATTGCACTTGATTGCATCAGTTTAGGAGCATCCTAGACCAATCCCTACAATTTAGGATCCACTGGGAGTGCTGAAACCAACCAAGGTCAGTTCAGTTCAGTTGATGACTAGTCAAGCTAAGTTAGGAGTCAATTACATTAAGTTCTAGTCCTCTACATTCAGTTAGCGCTAGGTTTACGTGACTGCACTCAGGAGGGGCACATTTATCACCTACCAGAGTCAGTTATCCTTAGTCAACACTAAATGTAACACTTGATTTTTGTTTTAGAGCTCTGATGAACTCTGGTTATGGTTTAGACAAGGTCATTTAACCATTGAGTCCTCCGATAGTGATTTAGATAAGGTCTTAGTTACCTACAGTCAAGTAGAGTCTAATCAATTCGAATTTCCTCATGTGGATTCAAATTGCTTGTGGATATTAAAGCCATTGTACTTCATTGTAATTATCATATGATTACTTTTTTTATTAATGAAAGCATTCACAGCTGCAAGCCATTTTTGCACTGTTTCATTCTTCAATTGTTGAGTAAATTGTGTGATCTATTTTGTGAGTTGTGTGTTTGTCCACAGATATATGTGCTGAATTTAATATCCCTCGATGTTGTCATCTACTGCATACTTGATCTTGTAGATCCACATGTAAGACACTACAAACTTCCCTTCATGTCTTAGAGCCGCATCCTAGACATCATTCCCCATGATTAACTAGTATTCTTTTGTCATAGTCTTCTTCCATTTTTCCTTGGCTACTTATTCATAGCTGGAAGGATCCGCATCAATGATGTCACTCAACAGTGCCACATAACTAGAGTATATCCTAGGATTCTTACTTTAGTTGGAATTCCCACCGTACTTTTCTTCATCTTGAATTATATCTCATGCCCAAGATGGTATTCATATCTTGAGGTGGATCTACCGCTTCTTTAGGTCATATCATGATTCTTATATTATTCTGAAGCTATTTATTCTGCTATGGTGTCTCTGACCCTGGGAGATTCAGGTTCATCTTCATGTATGTTTATTGGAGTGAATATTCTAACTGGACGGTCGTCACATGCTATTCGGAACAAGTCTCATCCTTCTTTTCTTGTAGGTGATTGTACATGATATTTACTATAAGTCAAATACATTAATAGCATGGTTAGAAACATTTCATAAGACATATTCATAATGACAAATTCTTCTGCATAAAGACATAATAATGCAACTATTTTATCCAATACAACATTCATCCATATCTCGTATAAACATGAAATATTTATAGATGCCTTCCATCTCTACCATAACATTATTGAGATTGTGCACTAATCCCAATATGTCAGCAAAGAGGTTTCATTCTAGATAAGTAGCAATGGAATGTTGTATAGAACCATAGGATACTTACCCATCACATGCATATTAGTAGTATAATGTTCATTAATGAAACATTCTATCATGCATAATTCATTTCATTGAACATAGATATGCACACAGCTAAACAATGTCATTTAAGCAATTAGATATATAGGAAATGACAATTAAAATAATGATCTTTATTTTTTTGGTGGATGGGATCCTTCTTGATAAGAATAACTGGAGCCTTCTACTTCATCATCTAATCCTAGGAACCTGTCTTTGTTTTTTTGGTGGGTGGACTCCTTCTTGATCCTTATGTCCCAGAGCCTTCTACTTCATCATTTGATTCTGGGAACCTGTCTTTGTTTGTTTGGTGGGTGGAATCCTTCTTGATCCTTACATCTTTGCAAGAATAAATAGAGCCTTCTACTTACCTCATTTTATTCTGGGAACATGTGTACTGGTTCTGAGTATCACTAACTACATTCCTTCTTATCCAAATACTAAGATAGATAAGAGTATGGTTTTTTCCTTCACTAGTAGAATTCATGTTCCTCATCACTTGAGGAATATTCCTTTTCTTCTCTAAATATTTTA
Organism: Pseudotsuga menziesii; assembly: GCA_001517045.1. Taxonomy (NCBI): domain Eukaryota; kingdom Viridiplantae; phylum Streptophyta; class Pinopsida; order Pinales; family Pinaceae; genus Pseudotsuga; species Pseudotsuga menziesii. The sequence goes on from LPNX010494604.1 coordinate 804,896, forward strand.
TTAGTTGGTTCATCACCTTAAACAATGTGAGAATGACGTATTTTCTTGTTTGAATTCTTGTTGAAGGAGCCTCCATTTCTCGGACAGTCTCTGGAGTAGTGTCCCTTCTCATCTACACTATCTAGGCTAGTAGGTACGAAATTAATCAATAATGATTAATATTTTTTATCGTAAGTATGGAATGGGTTTATAATATCTCAACACCCCTTTAAGTACTAAAATAATCAGAAATATAGATGCATATAGGTGCATATAGGGCCCAACAACAAGGCTATGGTCACCCTTTACAATTATTATGTCCAGAAAAGCGAGGAAAGAGGAAAAACCACATGGGGAAAATCCTACCTAAAGAAAGGACAAGGCACAAAATTTGAACAACATGTATTCAATATGTCTTTATCTTCACTTGAATGAGCTGAATGAAATGCTTCTGGTGAAATACTTTGATGAAGAAATTGTAAACTCCATGATCATGCACTAGAGTGTAGAATCTGCAAGAAAGAAGAGGAGAGACTCCTTGTAGCTCATCATATGATGAAGTAGGAGGATTATATGAATTCTTCTTGATGCTAAAAAACTCTTATATGTAAACATAATCCAAAAAGGAAAATATATCTGTGCATACGCCTTTCCAAAGAGTACAAAAATTAAGACAACCAATTACACAATCATTTCCTTGTATAGCTGCAAAATGGTGATGTGGATCACATATCTTTCTTTCAAACTGATGTAGAACCTTACCAAATATGATATGAAGCTGAATAGAATCTGATATATCAGAAAAATTATCATATGGAACAACAAATATGAAATATTTAGTGTCTCCATGAGGATATAGGGCTAGAGTAGGGAAAGTTTGAGCAACTAGGGAAAACTGATGAGTGTAAAAATATGAATGATGGATGGACTTGAGATACACACCATAAGTGTTTAGAACATATATGAACATATGAAATTTAATTCCAATAATTATTAAGGTCATGGATAAGAAATCAATGAAAAATAGGAAAGTCTTTAAACCATTAGATATAAGTAACACTGCATAAAAAGCCAATGAGGAATCAAATAGTGAACTTGGGATTTGTATAGTCTTAGGATTATTAAAAGGTACGGTACATGGTATGGATGATGTAATAACATGATTATAATCCTAAAAATATGCTTCTAAATCAGAATTATAACCATTTTAATGGATTGAGGAAGATTTGTTTAAAGACAAGTCAAAATCTAGTGAAAAACACAAGTATTGGGAGATGAATCTAGGAGACTGATAGGTGGATTATTCAAGAAAGAAATTGATATTTATGATTCTGATATATAATAAAGTGAATATATATCAGAGATATTAGGATTTCAATTTGGTACTCAAGGCATAGTTTATATCACCTTGGAACTGCACATAATGGAAATGTTCTGAGGATTCAACATGATTCTCTAGCTCATCCGGAGCTTCGATGTTATGATTCTCAAGTAACTGCAACATGATGTCTATATTATTCTTGAAACATTTCCTCTCAATATGAAATACATTTATTCAATAAGAAAACTTTTATGTACTTCCTTCTTCTTGATTTTCTTCATTGAAGCTTCATCAGTGGGCTTCAAATTTTCATCTTCATTATCTGACTTTGGCTTCTTCTCTTTCAAAATTTTCTTCTCTTTTGATTTGGAATTATTAATTCCTTAAACCATGAAAGAATGATTCTTTACCTTGGAGGATATAAGAGTACCCGTATGGATCAATTTATCTTTCTCCTTTTTCATTGAATCAAAGAATGTACTCAAAGGAGTTTTCCAATTAGAAATAACAAGCATAGTAGCATGAAAAGTAGACACACAAATTGAGTATTTAGGACCCAATTTTGATAATATGGAAAGGATCAATTTATATTCCTTCTTCTCAATCCCACATTTCTTAATAAATAGAACAAATGACTTGAATTTGGTGAAGAATCCTTCAATGGAATCGAAACAACTTGGACTCAATGAGAATAACTCATTCTCCAATTGATGTGCTCTTATCTCATCTTGTACTCAAAGAGAGACTCAATTTTGGTCCATATTTGGTTTGGAGTGGTTAAACCATATAGATGAAATATTATATTAGGACAAATAGGGAGGTAAAGCAATCCATAGGCTTCATCCAACCTATTATGCCACTTAGCTTTCTCAACAGTAGCATTGGGCCCATTCTCCAAAGCTAGAGTAACTTTGTATAGTCCCTTAATGCGCAGTAGAGTTCCAATTTCGGATTTCAATTCATGATAGTTGAAGGGATTCATGTTCATAGATTAAGAGGAATCTATTCTAATCAGTTGATGTGCTCAAGAATATACTCTCTGCAATCTGCACAAATAAAACTAGAAGAAAATATTCTAAGCTTAATTCAAGCTCTTCTTTAGATAGTAATAGGAGACTGGATACGTTTTGATGTAGAGAATTGATAGCTCCTCAACTCTGTAGAACTTAAGAAATCTCACGCTCCAAAATTGACAACCTATGAGCTTTGATACCATGTCATAATTCTAAGTGCAAGGATCTGATACCATGTAGAAATAGAATCTCTAATGCTAGGAAGAAATAGATCCTTGATGCTAAGAAGAAGCGCATGATGTAGATCTAGCTACAAGATAATTCTAAAAAAAATGCATAAGTATAATGGATAGAATAATAAAGAGACTGAATACAAGAAAAGTGATGTTAACACCAAAATATGTTCACCTAGCTCTCCATGGTATAAACCATAGTCATAGATCATATTCCCACCATTATTTCCTCCATTTTGTCCTTCACAACTAAAATTCCACCAAATATGGTCCAAAACATTATTATCCCTTCCCCATAAATGAAGGGAAGTTGAGAAATTATTGTGATTTATCCCCACTCTCTCCAAAAAGGACAAAAAAACCCTAAAAATGAGAATGGGTCAAAAACCATAGATAAATACCATGCACAATAAAATACCATGGGTCAAAAAAACCTTGGATCATCCTATAAATACATTGTGAAGGTATCCCCACAAACACTTTTCACTTTTTGTCAACTTTTTGTCACACTTTTGAAATTATGGCATCCATTCATCCACTCTTGAGCCTTTCTCCATTATCATCACACTTTTCCATATCATTTCCTCGCTGTATGTTGAGCTTGCTCCATACCCATTTGGATCCACCCCCCATATTTTACAACCACTAGTGGAGTAGACTAGAGACCCAAACCGTGGAGCTGCGGGACCATTTCCTCGGATGGATACAGTGGCCCACTTCAAAGAAAGGTATGCCTATTGTTTTTTTTGTTGTTAGTTAGAAAATAAAATTAAAATCATAAAAATATTTTTCGTTCTTGTTTATTATCAGTTACCGTTGTAAGTCAAGGTTGAAAGACACTTCACACCATTGAACTCTACGCTATGATATGGTTGATCTAGGGTAGGTGCTTTTGCATGTAGTAGGGGAGAAATCCCCACTACAAGTGATACATTAATATATTTCTAAGTATTATTGATCAAATCCATTGATGATTATTGCAATAGTAATGCATCCTTATAAATCAAAATTGAGTTACAAGAAGAGAAGTCATGCTAGCTCATAAATCAGGCTTACTAAATATTATAAACCCCCTTAGGTGGTTAAATCACTTTCCAACTCTGTCAAGGACCTCACGAATTAGCTAAAGCATGAGTGAGTTATCATGAGAAAATTAAAAACATGGTAATCTTGGAATCTGGAGAGAAAATCATGGAGGATGGGTTGGCAACAAAAGATAGCAGTTTCCTAGTTGACTAGCTTTACCTTATCCACTGAAAAGCTGGAATAAAGCAGGACAAAGAAAAAATATACAAGAAGGCGTAGTTACTAATTCCGACAGTCATTAAAGTGAGAAATATCTAACTAGAATCAAGATAAAGGTGCTCCTAGGGTATATATGGCAAGTGTTGACTAAGTGATGTAAGTGGATGCCAACTATTTAGGCTAGTAGGAAGGAAATTAATCAATAATGATTAATATTTGTTTTTTTTAACAGAAACTATAAAGGGTTTTTATAAAACAAGCTGTGCACAACCATTCAGTACAAAAGTAGCAAAACAAAGTATTCATGTAGATCAAAATTACTGCACAAAAAGCTTATCCGAGGAGTTTTCCAAAAAACTACACACAGAGTTTTTCCAAAATAGCTAAAGTTGTGGGTAGTGTATACCCTTATAAACTGATTACATAGTAAAAGATAGTAGAACATTTAACCATAATTAAAGGAAAATAGATTAATGATTGCCTCTAAAATTCCTGGGCTGAACTACAAACTCTTCCTCCATTGGATGCTCAGCTGTTGTAGTGGCTCCATTCACCCTGCTAACCTGGTTCATGGTAATAAGATGCTGGAGATCTTCCTGAATCCTGTCAACTTTTCCCATTATCTCTCTAAGGTTTCTCTCATTATCATCAATCCTTGCGTCATGATTGCTGATCTGCAGAGAGGTGTAGCTCACCGTTTCTCCTATGCTCTTAACCTCCTGTGCAATTTCTTTGTTGTCCATTATGCCAATTGCTAGCATTTCATACAGACACCTCAGGTTCTTTTTTACATCCATTATTCCTGCACTTTCACCATCCTGAGACATTCTTCCCGCTCCTGTAGAGATATCTATACGTGCAAAGTGACTGTGCAAGGCACGGACAGAGCCAACGAGGACACAAGCCTGGTTCTCGGCCGAGAGACCACTGAGAATAAAACTGAGCACTATGAGCTCCTGCTGCAGCGAGGAACCTTCGTGCATTTCTTTACAGACCAAAGTGCACACAGCACCTTCTTGCCACCCCGTGCAATGGAAACCCAAGACTGTGCTTCTCTCCAAATTACCAGAATGTGCTTCAGGTGTAAGAGTTGTACCAGAGCCGAGGTTTGAGGACCACAACGCGGAGAGGGATCTGCAAGAGCAAGTGGAGAAGGCTGCAAGAGAAATCCTTTCCTTCATGAAGGATCGGGTGAGAGGGAGTGCTTGCCATGGGAAATCCTGCAGCCACCCTTCTCCAACACCTGCAACTACATTCAGAAGAACTCACACAACCTCATGAGAAGCAGAGCCAAGAGAGGGAGCAAAATGAATTAGCATATTGCTATGGGGAGAAGACATATCGTAATAGTCGAGGGGACTTGGAGCATGTGAGGAGGAGAGGCATTTAACCTAGGACCGGTGAGCCATTAATCCTCCAAAAATCGAGAGAGGGAGAGGGCAGAGGTTATACCACGCGGTGGAGGGAGGAGGGAAGGTAGGACAGTGGAGTAAATGGGTGGAGCTGATGGGAAGAAACGTGGAATAGAGGCCAACTGTTGGGAGGTGACGCAAGGCGATGGGTGGGGGGGAGTATGGAGGGATAAGGGTAGGGGGAAAAGAAAAGAAAAGGGGTTTAAGAGTGAGGGGGAAGGAGGGATAAGGGAAAGGGGATAAGGAAGGGGGAGGGAAGAAGAGAAAAGGAGGTAGAGGAGGGGTACCTTTGGGGCTTCTTTTAAAGTGAGGGAAGGATAAAAATATCAATGAGATAAGCCAGATAATTTGAAATCGTAGGGGAAGCTTTTGACAACACATTAAGGGATGAATTTGAGGATAGGAGGGTTTCCATTCTAACTGTAATGGCCTTGTGGAAGAGAAGCTCCCATGTTAGCCAGAGTGTCCGCTGCAGAATTATTGTGACGAAGGATGTGGAATTTATCATAGGATTTAGACATGAGAAGCTTAGCTTTGTCAAATAGACGACGATAAACGTATCTCTTCTCCTTGAGCCAGGATTTTAATTCATTGCTAGGTAAACGCATCTCCCACGGGAAGGATCGGCAAGGTTGGGATGCACTATAATTGATGCTTTTGTACTGAAGTGAGCTCCTCTCTTTTAGGAAATTTTTGCACCAAGATGAATAAGGTTTAGGAATGGACTCTTGTGAGGGGAAGCTGATGTTATTCGAGGAAAAATTTTCAACTATCATTCCTATTGTTTTAGAGGCTATGCGGGCCGGGACAGCTTTTTGCTCCTTCAAGATGGATTTATTCCTAGCAAGCCACAGTTTTTAGCAAAGGTTCTTGGGGATAGAGGCCCAGAGACGACTCAGGATTGGTTTCTCACTTAAGGAGCTGGGATAATGATTGGACCAGTCCTTGAAGAGTTGAGCTACAAAAATTGGGAGTTTTAGAACAAGACCCGAGGGGAGAACAATCCTCCAGACTAAGAGGGAGATTTTGCATTGAAGGAAGATATGGCTAGTAGTCTCTTCGTCTAAATTGCACAAGGCACATCGATATGGACCAACTATGCCTCTTTTCCTTAGATTTTCAGCTGTTAAGAGCTTATTATGCAGAAGGATCCATGTGAAACTGTTTACCTTGGGAATGCTATCAGGATGCCACACCTTCTTCCATAATCTATCCGCCGCAATCGGTTCCATAGTTATTTTCTTGTATCCTGTCCCAATTTTCCCCATCCAATGCAGTCCTTTGCTGTAGCTCGCGTTGGGGACAAGCCGTGAAGAGAGGAGAGAAGAGAATCTGCTGCATTAGCCAGGTGAGATGGAGGAAATAACTCCTTCCATCCTATCCACTGTCCCTTCGTATCCCACCAAGAAAGATCATAAAGGGTGATAATCCCTTGCTCACTCACCCATTCAGCTAGAGGAGCCAATCCTGGTAGCGAGGAGTAAGGGGGCTGTCCTAAAATGTTTCTCTTCTAGACGTTGATCCTTTTCCCATTCGCTGGGATCCAATAGTAGTCTTATAGGATTGTGTGAAGAGATGCTTTGCATAACTCCCAGAGAGTAGTTCCTTTTCCTGCCAAATCACTATCCAACATTTTTGACCTGGGCCTTCTGATATATTTTTTCCTGATGACTTCCTTCCACCATTCCTTTCTTCCCGTAACCAGTCTCCATATCATTTTAGCTCCCATGGATTTGCTCATTTTCTCTAGGTCTCTAATGCCTAGATCGCCATGGATTTTAGCTCGTTTGACCGTGTCCCACTTTACAAGATGACCGTGTCCCACTTTACAAGATGGAACTTCTTAGTCTGGACTTTTCCTCCCTGCCATAAGAATTTTCTGATTTCCTTGCAGATGCTATTAATGACATTCTTAGGAGAAAGGACCATTGAGCTTGTATAAATGGGATAAGAAGAGAGGATGGAATGAATTAGAACCGTCTTTCCTGCTATATTTAGCCATTTCGATCCCATAGATTGAGTCTTGGCTTTGATTTTTTGTATAACCGGGGTCCACATGGAGGAGACCAAGAACTTTTTGACAATGGGGATGCCCAAATAGGTAAAATGAGTCCAGTTAGGATTGGATTTAATTTGCAGGATTTGAGAAATGCTGCGAAGAGTTGTTATAGGGAAATTCCACCCATATAGTTGGCATTTATTCAAGTTTGCTGAGCTTCCAGAGGATCGAAGAAAAGTTCAAGGGGAATGAGAAAGCTCCTGGAAATTTGAGTGGAAGCTATTCCAAGAAAGATAGTGTCATCAACAAACAAAGCATGGTTGATGGGGGAGACTTCGTTCCTGAAGGAAAGGCTCGGGAGAGATGCTTCAGAGTGGAGTCTGATCAGTCTTCTGCTAAGGGAGTCAGGGACCAGAATATAAAGGAAAGGGGAAAGCGGACATCCTTGCCTTACACCGTGAGAGGATTTGAAGAACTCTAAGGGCCTACCATTAATGAGAGGGGATATCCAAGGAGAAGTTATGCATGCTTGAACTTGATTGATAAAAACAGATGGAAAGCCAAACTTCTTAAGAACCAGAAGGATGAAGGAGTGTCTTAGTCTATCGAAGGCATTGGCCAGATCCAATTTAATGGCCATTCCAGGTTCACCCCTTTTGGAACTGGAGTGGATCGCCTCCTGAACCAATAAAATGTTGTCACTGATTTGCCTACCCGAGATGAAGCCACCTTGATTTGGAGAGATAAGGGAAGGAATGATTTTCTTGAGTCTCAAGGATAGCACTTTGGAGAATATTTTATAGGATGCATTAAATAAGGAGATGGGTCAAATTTTTTTGATGGAAGTGGGGTTAGGCTCTTTAGGGATCATGGCTAGAAAGGTGGAATTGGTGGCTCCTCCCATATTACCTTTTTCCATCCAAGAGATGAGGCACATCAGGTCTTTCTTAATAAGGGGCCAGAAGGTTCTATAGAAACAAATAGGGAAGCCATTCGGGCCTGGGGCCTTATCTGGGTGGAGGCTCCAAATAGCTTTTTTGACTTCTCCTTCCGAAATGGGGGATTCGAGCCTAAGTATTTCCTCTGGGATGATGAGGGAGGGAATGTCAGAAACCATTTCTTCCATGAAGTGTTGAGGGACTTGCTCCTCGTCATTATACAAATGTTCAAAGAAAGTCCTTACCTCTATGTTGATAGCCGCTTTCTCTTGGATAACTGTACCATCCTTAGTTTTGAGTTCTCTCATAGTATTCCATCGTTGTCTTTCCCTGCATTGGTTTTGAAAAAACTTCGTGTTCTGATCTCCCCCTTTAAGCCATAAGATGCATGAGCAGAGCCTCCATCCCTCCTCTTCTTGTCTTAATATTTTCTGCAGGTTTGATTCCAGTTCTATTTCCTTAATGAGGTTCTCCTTGGTAATCATACTTACTTCCATTTTTGCTTGGAGGATTTCCATATCCTTAATGATTTTTTTCTTTTGCTTTGTGGGTTCTTGAAATTGATTTTTTACCCAATATTTTAGAGCTTCTTTAACCCTTTTCAACTTCTGCTCCCAGGAGAAAGCTGGAGAGCCTGGGATGAAGCAACGCCAAGCACTAGTAATGATATCTTCAACCCCTTCCATCTCAAGCCAAATCTGATTGAACCTGAATGGAAGGGGCCCCAAATTTTCCGCCGGAGGGAAAAAAAGGCATATAGGCTTGTGATCCGAGACAGCAGAGCACAAAATTTTGGTTTCCGGATAAGAATTAAGAAGATGAGTGCTAACCAGAAAGTGATCCAGTCTAGCTGCAATATGGCCAGGTCCAATTCTTTTATTACTCCATGTGAAGATTCCATTTTTAGGTTTGATATCTATAAGGCCCCACTGAGAATTGAGATCTTCCAGCCTTTCCCCTAATGGGTCTCTCACCTTTGTTCTGCCTCTACGCTCATCTGCTGATATAGTAACATTGAAATCCCCTGCAATGAAATAGGGTAGGAGCATTTTACCTTCGCATTGTTCCTCTAGAAAGGTCCAAAAGTTGTATTTCTGTGCGTTCATGGTTGGGCCATATACATTCCCAATCCAGAATTTTTCTTTGTTTTCTTTGTTTCAAGTTTTATGAGAATCCAATTTCTATTTTCTATGGCAGAGATCATTCCAAACTTATCTGAGTTCCACCAGCATAGAAGTCCTCCAGAGGCTCCACTTGCATTAGTGGATAGGCCTGTCCCTTTTGGCCAAAATCTTTTAATGGTTGCAATGCTGTCTTCAACTGATTTTTTTGTCTCCTGGATGAGAAGAATTGAGGCAGATTCCATTGATTTAAATCTCTTAATAACTTCTAACTTCTGCGTACCTCCCAAGCCTCTGCAATTCCAGGAGACTACTTTCATTATTTTTTGAGTTGTTTAAGGGCCTTGTCTTTCTCCTTTTTTTCCTCTTCAGCACTGAGTAAATATTTGCTTGCTTGTGAAGTTTTGACTAGAAAGTCTAGATTATACTACTTTCCTGCTGCCTTTTCCCTTGTTGCCTCCTGTTCTCTAATGGCTTTGTTAGACTTTCTTCCTTTTTTGGAGAGCGGTTCTTGTTCTTCTACAGAAGTATCTGTTGTTTCTTTCGAGCTTGCTTTTTCCCTTGATCTTGTAACAAATCCTTCAGAGTTTAATGCAGGATCTTTCCTTTACTTAGATTGCCTAGTACCCTCTTCTTGAACTTCCTTTTCCTGATGCTGCGGGACTGATGCCGGGGGTTCATTGCCCTACTGTTGAGCCATTTCAGGGTTTTCTTGTTGGTTTTCTTCTTCTTGTGTCTCAACTTCCAAGGCCTTGAACCTATTTCCGAGGGCACTTTTTGACGAGGTGAGCTGCTGCTTTGGAGGCTTAGCGATCTTCTTCCCACTTGCAACGTTCCATCCCTCGCTTGGTGAGCTGTCCGTGATGGGTTTCTCGGGTTTTTTCGGGCATGATTTAGCAAAATGGCCATATTCATGGCATTATTTACATTTGAAGGGGATTTGCTTGTAGTCTATTGTTTGCAGGTGATTCCATCCGTCAATGGAGAGAATGATGGACTCCGATGGGCCTTTCTCAATATCAACTTCAACACAGATTCAGGCACAAGAGAACATTGGGGCTTTCAGTTCAGACTTGTCTATGTATTTTCCCAGGGTATTCCCTATTGCTCAGAAGTCCTCATCATTCCAGCAATGAAGGGGAAGATGGGGGAGCTTAACCTAGACAGGAATTGCTTTTGGGATGTCCTTTTCTGGGTTGAATGACAGGTCCCATTTGTTCAGGTACATGCCTCTTGGGCCCATGAAGTAAGGCCCATTCCTGAAGATCAGATCGTGGTCCTCCTTCTTTTCAAAAATGAAAGCAAAGTATCATTTTCCACAAAATATCTACTGAACTTCCCCTTGAATTAGGGTTCTCCAATTTTTGTTCAGCCAGACCTCCACTAAATGCGGGGATGGCCAGAGGCCAGTGAACAGACCAATGAGACCTTTCTCAAAAAGGGTGATTGCTTTTATCTTCTAAGCAAAAGAGCCGAGTTTCACTTTCGGGACATCGACTCGCTTGATAAAGCGTGAAGAAGGGGCCGTAGCAGCCTGAGCGGGTGGAAGAGAGGCCACTATGTTCTGGAAACGGTCCTCGACGGACGCTGGATCAGGTGGATCCATGGGCAGGGCCACCGAACAGTGGCGGAAGCCCTCAATGAATAGGATTTCAAGTTCTACAGACTCGTTCAATTGATCAACGCATTTTTCCTTTAATTTTTCATGGATGTTAAATATCAACCATGTCAGTTAATTTTCCACTGCTCGATTTCACGAATGTAATATTTTTGTCGGTTAAATCTCCATAAAGCTTAAAATTGATTAATATTTGTTATCCTAAGTATGGAATGGGTTTATAATATCCCAACATTCCCTAGGGCCAACAATTAACATAATGCAAGGATTGTGGTGGGATAGTTTTGAAAAAAAAGGTGTAGGAAAAACCTAGAATCCGTTTTTTGCTACTACTAGCAGAGTTGTATTCCCATCCAAATATTAATGCATTAATGGAAAATTTTCCAAATTATGAATAATGGAAATTAGGTAGAAATTTCATGAACTAGTCAAAGAGGATATGGCTTCTATGGTGCTAAGGGTAAGGGAGTGTCAAGTGCTATAGCTATTTGATATACTTGCAGGGTCCAATCGTAGCACTCATCCCGATTTATTAGGGTACTAACTAAGGAGTATCAATCATTCCATTTGTCGTACTACATGGCTATCCATGTACTAGAGAGTAATATTCCCTAGTTCTATTCTTGGTGCCGCTATAGCAACAATTTGGTTAGTTGATCAAATATCTAAATCTAGTTTCAATTTTCCTAGGGGAAATCTTATATACCCAGAGGTATGCAGAAGTGATATTCTATATACAAGTGTTTTCTAATGTGGTAGTACTCAAAGGGATACCAACAGAGGTTACAAGGGAGTCCAACAAAGTTAAAACTCTTGTATTTCTACATCTAGTATTTCCCAATCGTATATTCACCCGTTGATTGATAGATCACCACATTATTTATAGATGATGTAACATATTCCTATCCTAATTTTGTTTTCTAAAATTTTCAGCTCATGAAAATGCTTTGATACTAGAAGCTATGTAGCATAGAATTACCGCAATAGAGATAATTTCCACAACAATATACAATTGTAGATAACAAAATATAACAATTACAATAACTTTATTAATGAAATAAATGTTCACATGTCTCTTTGAGGGGGGAACCTTGAAATGAATCCAAGGTCCAATTACAAAATACTTCACAAGAAATCTTGTTACATTGCTTCTACTCCTACATATAGTTTCTAGTGAAGGAGATTTCTAGTAGGCATAACCTTCTAGCAAGAAATCTTAGTGAAGGAAATTTCTAGTAGGTGGAACCTTCTAGTAAGTCTTCTTACAAATATTGATTTCACACTATAGGAACTTTCTAGTAGTTGGAACCTTCTAGTAAGTTTTCTAACAAATATTGCTTTCTACTTTATAGGCCTTATAATTTAATATACATGACCTAAATACATAACAACCTATCTATTTAAGAGGTTAAGATAAAACAATTACAATGGGAAAAATATATGAAATATTGATGTTCTAGATGTGAAGGACAAACAAATAAAAAACATTATTTTATAGGTGTTATAAAATATTCTATTTTGCATAATTAACCTATGCTAAATGAAAACTAAAAATAGTAATTGATCACTAAAAAGAGTATACAATTCTATTGATATTGTTGCAAAAATAAATAAACATAAAACAAGAGAGATATAATTAGCATAGCTTCAAGTCCCTGCCAAAACTAAAAGAAAAATAACCAAGTCCCTCAATTCAACTTAGGAAGTATTAGTTTAAACTAGTTTACTCTACAATAAGGTTTTGTGAAATCTTGATCACCTAGTAGAACAAATGTGCCCAGACATCCAACTGCTTGTTTGTTCTAAATGTATGAACATGAAATGTTGTATGTGAGACTTGTTTACAAATGTTTGAACATGAAGGATGTGATGGTATTAAGTTATTACTGAAAGGGGGGGGGTTGAATCATTAATTGCATCTATATGTACAAAGTATGCATATTTTCCCAAATTATGAGAATCAAAACAATAAACAGAACAACACACAAATGTTTGAGAACAAAGGTATATCTATATGTATGCATATGAACAGTTACACCAATGAGAGATTACAATCTCCAAACATGAGCACCCACTCATTTCATATGTTAACTTGATATCAAGTAAAACTTGTGGTCTTCTGGAACCAACATGCAACAAATTCTATCTACGTAAGCGTCAACTCACGATCTCCAGGAACCAACCTAAAAAAATATCAGTCTGGTAGCACAAACTACGACTTGTGGCTTCAAGCTTCAGATTGCGCTCTCTAGGTGTGGAAGTTACAACTTACTTTTATTCTCCAACACCCACTGAAAGGAGATTGTGATCCCCTAAATTTTATCTGCAACCACTTAAAGAATGGTGCTGCACCCTGATTGAATTTTCCAGCACCTATAGGAAGGAGGCTGCTAACTCCCTGCTTATTTCCCTGTCCAAACTCCATGATATGTAATATGATTGTTTGGAAAATATAGAAATATATTTCCTTAAAATTTTGCAAATGCTGAAATATTTTGATATGTGTTTGCGTATATGCGTTAGTTAGTTTCCCAAAATATCATAGAACAATTTGGATATGGATCTTCCTCTGCAAATTACACAACAGTTGCAATCCTTGATCTGCGTCTTTGTCTCTCCGTTAGGAAATTTCCCAAAAATACAAACAAACTGTGATCTGCGTCTGCTTCAGACCGTACTTTTGAACACAATCTGAGTGTTCATTGCAACCAACCATGGCATTCAAAATTTGACTTTTGATTTAAAATAAATTATGTTGAAGAGACAAAATACATGAACACGTTGTTTTTTTAAATAAATTTTGTTTATGTTTATTTAATTAGAGCGAGTGCACTTAAAATTGAAGGAAATCTTATTTCACTTGATAGCATGATTTGTAATGTTTGTAATTCACAACTAGTTCAAGGCGCAACTCTACATATTTATGCTAATAGATGTAATAAATTTGTTTTTATGAGTTTCTAAATAATTCCAACATGTATATGCACTAGTTCATGTATAATGTGAACTAGTATAATGTTACATAAACTAGTACAATGTCCCACTAAGCATAATATAATACATGATAGTTAAAAATGGTTGAAGAAAATCGATTTCCTTCAATTTGAAGTGCACTCGCTCTGATTAAATAAACATAAACAAAATTTATTTAACTATCATGATTTGTAATGTTTGTAATTCACAACTAGTTCAAGGCGCAACTCTACATATTTAGACTAAACGATGTAATAAATTTGTTTTTATGAGTTTCTAAATAATTCCAAACATTCCAACATGTATATGCACTATAATGTTACATAAACTAGTACAATGTCCCGCTAAGCATAATATAGTACATGATAGTTAAAAATGGTCGAAGAAAATGTATCGTTTACGCAAGCCAATTTTCCTAATAGTTTCTTTTTAGTGAGCTCCAAAATGAATAACAATACTAATTATTACAAATTAAATTTGTAAACCATATCTTTAAACATTGAAAAATGTACTTTAAGCTCATTCTTTGTGAATAGTTTTTAGCTCATTACATTGTTTAATGCATAGCTTGTTTATCTATATTAGCTTCATTATTTTAAGAAATTTTTATTTAAAATGACAAAGTAAGGATGAATAAGATCATATATTTATATATATATTATAGTTATTTTATATTAACTTCATTATTTTAAAAAAATTCTATTTAAATTGATAAAGTAAAGATGCCTAAGATCATTTGTATTATATTTATTTTATATTAACTTTATTATTTTAAGAAATTTGTATTTAAGATGACAAAGTAAAGATGACTAAAATCATATATATTATATTTATTTTTTTAACGTTCTCGTGCTTCATGGAATAATATTTAAGGTTCATGGAATAATATTTAAAACCCTTCCAATTTTTCTCTTTTAAAGCATCACTTGATCCACTAGCCCATCCAATAAGCTCATGCATATTTAATTACAACCAGTGTGTAGTACATTTAATCTCTTCGATGCAAAGCAATTGTACATGCCTATTCAGGCACTTTTATATATCATGTGACATGAAACTTTAATATTTTTTATGAGAGAGATTACAAGAGAGAGCAATATTTTTTTTTCCATACCAACATGACGACAGGTATGCTGTTTATCATGGAAATATCAAAATCTTAAAAAACCAAATTTTAATCTGCCCCCTCCAAGATACACCATGTGGACAATCATGCAGCGAAGTTGCGAAGTTCCGAGACCTGCCTCTTATCCGGCTTACATGGGAGTGAAAAAAATAATGCAGTCTCCACATGACGCCAAGGCCGATACACATTTTTTTATTATAAAAAACTTATGATACAATGCTTTGGTTAATGTGCACAATTAATATAAAAAAACCAAATCAATTGCTATAGTCATTGCTGCTTTGCAAGGATGATAACATAATTAATAAAACAAGAGCCACGAGGTGGTAATGTCCCTGATGTTGCCAGGTGGGATAAGTTGAAGTATCTTGTTAAGTAGTTAGCCAATGCTTTAAGACGAGTAGAAATAGGCCATTGACTTGGAAAACATGGAAATGGGTTGTCAACATGATAACTTCGCAAAAGTTGACAATAACATCACCTCAAGGGTTTATTGTTCAAACATTTCAAGAGATTTTGCAAATACCTTGGATCGAATTGGACATCATTTGTCTCTTTTTATGATTTGTAGTCTTTGCAAAGTTGGTCAATACTAGTATTAGCTATTTGTTCTATAATAGGAGTTCTTTTTGAATTTCAATCCATAAGGGTGAACTTGATTTCAGCTTAATGGTAATGATTAAGCTTGAAACATGATGTATAGATTGCTATTCATACTTGAAATGGTATTTGTGACAATTGCGAAAATGACTCTAATTAGATTGACTTTGATTTCTTAGTAATTTTCTTATGTATATGTGAAGGTTGTACTCTAATAATGTAGAATGCATGTCATAGTGTGCTAGTCACTTTACAATAGAGCGAAATTTGTTTTTTGGGAATTTTTTTTTTGAAGATATTAAACTCAAATTGAGATAGAATTAGAAATCAATGACCAAATCAAATATTATGACCAAGATCTTAAATACCATGTCATAAAAGTGTTCCATTTGAATACATATATCATAAAACAACAATTTATCAACCCTAAGACTATGCAAAGACAAGTTGGTAAATTAATATTTAGAATACCCTTGTAATACCATGTCAAGGAAAGGATAAAACACAACCAAGGTATATATATTCCATATGGGCCTTATTGATCCATTTTGATTCCCTAAAGAAAAGTGTGAAATGTAATTAGAGTAGGAAGAAAATTATCATTCAAATGTTAGTCATATATGGAGTTGGCTAAACTCTAGACCATTTGCACCTTTGACGGTAAGTTTGGCCAGAATCCAGCAACACTATTTGCGGTTGAAAATGAGATTTTCAGTGTTGAAATTGCAATTTTTATTGGAGAAATGGATTTGGGACACTTGATTACCCCTGAGGCACCCAGATTATACAATTCCAATCACTGAAAACTACCATTTAAACAATTTCCGTTGAATTTTGGGTAAAAAACTCACGTGATTTAGGGAGCAAATGGTCGAGAGTTTAGCTTACACCCATATCTTTACTTAAGGTTTTTAATTTTGTTTTTGTTTTGTTTAGAAAATAAATAACTTGGATAAATGAATCAAGCCTATTAAATTAAATAGAAAAGATAGTAATAATTATTAAATTAAATAAAAAAGATAATAATAATGGTTTAAAATTACGATTGTAATAATACCAAATTAATGTTTTATGCTTATTATGTTAATCATGATTCTATGAATTATAAAATGATTAATTATTTAAATCAATAATTATTTTTTTCTTTTAAATTTTTTTTATAATTAAAAAAATTACTTTTTAATATATAAACATTTTTTATTAATATAAAAAATATAATCAATCACAAAGATTTCCAAGGAGGATAGTTTTTGAATATTCAACAATAAACATATGGCATTTGCACTATCCACTTGAAGTAGTAAAAGTTGTTTACAATACTGTGAGAATAATGTCCATAATGATCAGATGGATGGATTCAAGAAGACTTTTTCAACATTGACTCAATGGGAGACATCCTCTAATCTTTTGTTCAGAATATTTGGGGGTCATTCAAACATACAAAAAACCCTTAAAATATATTATTCAAGGTACATTAAACTCTTAAACAAAGTTAAAGTCATGACAAAAATAGAGTCTGATAATTTATTTCCTTAACAAGTGTGAAACATGACTAGACATTTTGAAACACTATATATACAAAATTCTCTTTAAACTTCTAACCAAGCATAAAGAAGTTTCCCTAGGTTTTACATGTTTCCTTTTGGGCCCACTACAACATATCAAATAATCACAATAATCAAGTGAAGTAAATCATTGTTTTCTGACCTTCTCCCCTCTATAAGGAGCAAACTGGTAGTGCAAACCATTATGAGATAATGACTGCATAACCCAATAGGTTGTTTAATTTGTTGTTAGTGGTTAATTCTTAATTGTTTAGTTTGTTAATATCTTCCCTAACATTCTTGTATTAAAAAAACCCCTCAAATATGATGGGTAAAATTTAGATTGAACCAAGACATTTTAGTAAAAAAATTCAGTTTAATTTAAGAATTATTTTAATTATAATGGAATTATGTTTGTGATTATTGTTTATTTTCAATAATTTTTTTTTGGTTTGAAGTAGAGACTTTAAGTTAGGTTTTACAGCTATCATACTTTAAGTTGAAATATGGGTAAAATTTAGATTGAACCAAGACATTTCAGTAAAAAAATCTAGTTTAATTTAAGAATTATTTTAATTATAATTGTTGATTGCATGGGCAGACCCGGGTTTACTATAATCAACCAACAACACCCCTAGCTCACTGGCCCTTTCAGTGACAGACCGCACAGCGGCCTGAAGTCTCACCCGAAGCGATTCTAATGGGTTGGCCAAGGACTCAAGCGTCTTGGACCAGGTTCTGTCGCAATCCTACTTGCAGCTCGCAGCTCTTCTGGCTGCAAGATCTCCCTCTGTGTCTGTGCGTCGTGCAACCTCTTGCTCGTGTCGCGCGATCCCGTTGTCACGCAGCTCTTCTAGCCGCGCAATGTTCCTATCTACCATCGTGCGGTCCTTCTCTATGATGCGCACTTCCCTTGACTTGCGATATCTCTAGCCTTACTGCAACGCCACGCACCGTGCGACATGCAGCCTCTGCCCAACGCGAAGTCCTCAACCTGCGGTATCGAGCACCGCGGCTTCTCTGCCGGTGCAGTATCACCTCTCTGTGATATCCTACCTCCGCGGTTTAGCGCACTTAGCGTTGCTCGTGTCGACATGCAAGACTTAACATACAAAACTATTCAATACTGCAACCAGTAGTTGTTTACGCAAACATAAATGAAACACATACAACATGCCAAAGGATTTTAACTTATGATTATCCTTTTGTGCTGTGGTGGACTGGTTAATACATTCATCCATTAAACTGCAACGAAGTCCATGAAATAATTGAGCAATGCATAAGTAAACATAACACATAAACCAGTCACATAACACAGGTTTTAACGTGGTTCACCTCCAGGATGGAAGTTACGTCCACAGAACTGTGTTTTCTATTATAGCTCAAGGGGAAGGTAAAACACAGTTCTGCTGCACCGCATATGCAGCTCAAGATCTTCTCTCTTAGATCTCTCTTCTCTCTATATTTCTCTCTTACAATATACTCTTCCCTCTCAGTTGATCCCTGCGGATCGTTACATGCATGCTCTATAAGCCAGCTATTGGTTTCAATAAGATTGCTACAGCTAAGACCAGAACCAGAGCTCGGATTTTACAACAGTCTACTTATCCTTATTGCCTATTTTAATCACGACTGTCTACTGTCTACCTAACCAACTAGCTAACCCTTTTCAATACAAAATTACATTCTTTTATAAGCAGCCCGAAGGTCTTGCATTTACAACACTGTGGGCCTGTCCCAACAGTAACCCAAACCCTAATTAGTGACAGTCGGTCCTCTCTGTCCTTGAGGTAGCCGCTTCCCATCACACCACAGCTCTCTGCAGTCTTCCATGCTTCCCGGCACTGACCATGGGTACTATGCACCGCTTCTCTTTTCTGTCCTTTGTCTTCAATGCTTGAGCCTCGTTGCTCCTTCTTCTTTATGAGGGTCGCTGAGCCCTCCTGTCTTCCGCCGCTGCCTTCAATGCAGTGGGTGAGCTCTCCCTTCTCAGCCGCTCAGGTACCATTGCCTTTCTTTGACTTTCGTATCTCAAAAAGTCACGGTTTTCGGCTCTGCTCTCCAGCTGGAAACGTGCTACGGCGTCGTAGCTCTGTCTTAACTTCTTTCCGCCAAAACTTATCTCTCCGCTAAAACTAGCAGCTTCTTCTGTAGCTGCGGGACCCTGCTCCAACAATAATGGAATTATGTTTGTGATTATTGTTTATTTTCAATAATTTTTTTTTTTGGTTTGAAGTAGAGACTTTAAGTTAGGTTTTATAGCTATCATACCAAACTATAGTTCTTATGGATATATAGATTGAAATTAGACATTGCATAAAACTGTTAATTAACAGTTTGCACTTGACTGGATTATATAATAGTGACCAAAATTAATAATACAAAAATTAAGTTAAGAATCATTAAACAAAAAAGTTGTTGAATAACCATAATCACAGAGTTTGGAATAATGAGTTAAATAATTAATTTGGTCTGATATTTAATAATGTATACAATTTATACATAAACTTATTAAATTGACCAAACATTGTTATTAATGAACACAATTTATACATAAAATTATTAAATTGACCAAACATTGTCAATAACAATTTGAACCTGCAGACAAAATGAAAGAGTCCACCTTATATTATATTTTAGCATATTGAAAAAATGTCCATAGATTGTTAAAATTCGAAAGTAGAGGAAAATATAGCTTTGGAGGGTACCGCAGCTTTTCCACACGGTTTGATTTATACATGGCCAGACATCAATGGTCTGCTACAACACTTCGATTTTTTAAAAGACTTAACGACATTCTACATGTCACATAAAAGTTGGTTTCTCTCCTTCGTTGTACCCGATAATAAATTTTGATGGTGGTTCAGGGCGATGAGAAGTTTTCAGCAAATTTCTTAAATAACAAGGGGGAGTGGAGCTGCTTAGTACCAAGTCCTTGCTGATGTTAAAATGATTGAGCCAGTTTTTAGCACTGCGTTTTAGTAAATGATATAGAAACTTAAGTGTTTTCATTTTTTATTGATCTATTTGGATAATGAGATAGAAGCTAGGTTGTTTACATAATAGATGATACTTTTCTTTGCTAAACAAGACTAATTAAAAGAATATGATGATTTTTTTTTTTTACAAATCATTTTCCATTCCATAAGTATCTAATAACTGTTTGATCTCTATCCACTTGATCCAGCCACAAACTATGTGGGTGTGCTAGTTATTTGATATTTGAAGTGGACTACTACCTATATTTTTTCATTTAAGAATAGTGTTTTGATTCACTCTATATGAATAAAATTTGAATGTTTATTACATCAATTAAATTGAAAAAAATTAAATCATATNTTTTACTATTTACTTTAATAAAATTAAGATAAAAAAATTTCATATTTTTAAATATTGAATATGATTTCTTTACCTAATAGTTAAAAGAATTTTAATAAAAATAAGATAAAAGACTTTCCTATTTTTAATTTTTCTTTCAATTGTTAGGGCGAAAACATTTATAAATTAATCATTTAGTTATATCCCATCGATGTGGACTACCAGATTAGAAAAGTAAAACCCTAGGATCAGAGCCTAGTCCTAAGTGATATAGATGCCTATGAATAATTCACCCCAGCTGGAGAAAGATAGATTATAAATCCAAGTGCCTCTCCTTGAAATCTGTATCGTCTTTCTAGAATAGAATTCCTTATGCAAGACGAGTTTAATATAAACATTGAAAAACACTTTTCCTAAACCTGAAAAGCAACTCAGAAATAGAAAATCACTCTTATTCTAAAAGAATAAGAAACTGATATATATTAATGGCCTTACACAGTTACAATTTTTCCCATCACCAAGAATGCAAGTAGAAATGCAGTAAAATTAAGTGTGATATGATATATGCGTAATATCTATGCCTTGCTATTAATCTCTCTGAACCTTTCACCAATTCAAAAACCCTAAATACATTTGATTAAGTCGCAACAACTAAAGTACATCATGCCATGCCAAAAACACATGAACCACCAATATATCTATGTTTTAACTCACTATGGAAATTTAGATGAAGTCAAAGGTAAGAGAGTACATAATCCCCTGCCAAAAAACCATGAAGCATGAATATATCTATGATTTAAACTCACTATTAAACTAAATCTTGGCAAAAGTTTCAATTATTTTATATGATCGCCTTATTTCACAATCGTTCATGCCGAATTTCTCTAGGTGATTGCCTTATTTAAAATCCTTTCACTGGTCGAATTTCTCTTTGTGTATAGTAGAAATACACAGAAATATTGAGAGTTAATGTATTGCAAACAAAAGTATAGCAATGCTTCCAATGCACCATATTTTTCTCAAATTAGAGAAATGTGAAAGAAAAAAATATAACATTATAGCTTTTTTATAAATAAAATTGACTATTTTATAAATGAAATGAGATAACATCAACAATAAACACAACATTATTTTTGTAGATAGTCTCCACACAAATTTAGTCCGTTGCACTCAAAGAAATGATATTTTTAATACACAATGTAAAATTAAAACAAACCCTTGTATACATGATCTTTCTAGATTCTAGAATTGCAAGGGGGAGTCAAAGGTAAGAGAGTACATTATCCCTTGCCAAAAAACCATGAAGCACGAATATATCTCTGATTTAAACTGACTATTAAACTAAATCTTGGCAAACATTTCAACTATTTTATATGATCGCCTTATTTCACAGTCGTTCATGCCGAATTTCTCTAGGTGATTGCTTTATTTCAAATCCTTTCACTGGTCAAATTTCTCTTCGTTTATAGTAGAAATACACAAAAATGTTGAGATTTAATTTATTGCAAACAAAAGTATAGCAATGCTTCCAATGCACCATATTTTTCTCAAATTAGAGAAACATGAAAGAAAAAAAAACATTATAGCTTTTTTATAAATAAAATTGACTATTTTATAAATGAAATGAGATAACATCAACAATAAAAAGAACATTATTCCTGTAGATAGTCCCCACACAAATTTAGTCCGTTGCACTCAAAGAAATAATATTTTAATACACAATGTAAAATTAAAACAGACCCTTGTATACATGATCTTGGTGAGAAGTTTTTAGCAAATTTCTTAAATAACAAGGGGGAGTGGAGCTGCTTAGCACCAAGTCCTTGCCGATGTTAAAATGATTGAGCCAGTTGTTAGCACTGTGTTTTAGGAAATGAAGTCAAAGGTAAGAGAGTACATAATCCCCTGCCAAAAAACCATGAAGCATGAATATATCTATGATTTAAACTGACTATTAAACTAAATCTTGGCAAACATTTCAACTATTTTATATGATCGCCTTATTTCATAGTTGTTCATGCCAAATTTCTCTAGGTGATTTCCTTATTTCAAATACTTTCACTGGTCGAATTTCTCTTTGTGTATAGTAAAATACACAAAAAATCTTGAGAGTTAATGTATTGCAAACAAAAGTATAGCAATGCTTCCAATGCACCATATTTTTCTCAGATTAGAGAAATGTGAAAGAAAAAAAATTAACATTATAGCTTTTTTATAAATAAAATTGACTATTTTATAAATGAAATGAGATAACATCAACAATAAAAACAACATTATTCCTATAGATAGTCTCCACACAAATTTAGTCCGTTGCACTCAAAGAAATGATATTTTTAATACACAATGTAAAATTAAAACAAACCCTTGTATACATGATCTTGGTGAGAAGTTTTCAGCAAATTTCTTAAATAACAAGAGGGAGTGGAGATGCTTAGCACCAAGTCGTTGCTAATGTTAAAATGATTGAGCCAGTTGTTAGCACTATGTTTTAGGAAATGATATAGAAACTTAAGTGTTTGCATTTTTTATTGATCTATTTGGATAATGAGATAGAAGGTAGGTTGTTTACATAATAGATGAAATTTTTCTTTGTTGAACGAGACTAATTAAAAGAATATGATGAAACTTTTTTTTTTTACAAATTATTTTCCATTCCATAAGTATCTAATAATGGTTTGATCTCTATCCACTTGATCCAGCCACAAACTATGTGGGTGTGCTAGTTATTTGATATTTGAAGTGGACTACTACCTATATTTTTTCATTTAAGAATAGTGTTTTGATTTACTCTATATGAATAAAATTTGAATGTTTATTACATCAATTAAATTGAAAAAAATTAAATCATATATATATATATATATATATATATATATATATATTCTATTGATTCAATTTATACAATGAAAATATTGTTATAACTGTGTTTTTAATAATTTTAACCTTTAAAAAGACTTTCATAAATCTTAAATATTTTTTTACTATTTAATTTAATAAAATTAAGATAAAAAGCTTTCATATTTTTAAATTTTGAATATGATTTCTTTACCTATAGTTAAAAGAATTTTAATAAAAATAAGATAAAAGACTTTCCTATTTTTAAATTTTCTTTCAATTGTTAGGGCAAAAACATTTATAAATAAATGATTTAGTTAATCATTTTATAATTTGATTGATAAATCACAATTAACTAATAAAAAAATCACAATTAAAACAATAATTATTTAAAATGAATTTGGATTTATATACTATTAAAATGGATGGTGGCTTGTTGTCTCCAATTGTGGAATTCCTTTGGAAAAAAAATGATTAGCTGTTGATGAGAAATATTATAATGTACATCAATTATCTGTATTGAAAGAAAAGCATTGGTTTCCCAAAGCATAGCCATTCTATTCATTCAGGCTTGAAAATGAGCTCCACCTACTAGCCTCTCCTATCTCCAAAGCCAAGCAATAAAAAGTATCCCATCAATGTGGAATGCCAGATTAGAAAAGTAAAACCCTAGGATCAGAGCCTAGTCCTAAGTGATATAGATGCCTATGAATAATTCACCTAGATGCCTATGAATAATTCACCCCAGCTGGAGAAAGATAGATAATAAAGCCAAGTGCCTCTCCTTGAAATCTGTACCGTATTTCTATATAGAATTCCTTATGCAAGACGAGTTTAATATAAACATTGAAAAACACTTTTCCTAAACCTGAAAAACAACTCAGAAATAGAAAATCACTCTTATTCTAAAAGAATAAGAAACTGATATATATTAATGGCCTTACACAGTTACAGTTTTTCCCATCACCAAGAATGCAAGTAGAAATGCAGTAAAATTAAGTGTGATATGATATCTGCATAATATCTACGCCTTGCTATTAATCTCTCTGAACCTTTCACCAATTCAAAAACGCTAAATACATTTGATTGAAGTCACAACAACTAAAGTACATAATTCCATGTCAAAAACACATGAACCACCAATATATCTATGTTTTAACTCACTATGGAAATTTGGATGAAGTCAAAGGTAAGAGAGTACATAATCCCCTGCCAAAAAACCATGAAGCACGAATATATCTATGATTTAAACTGACTATTAAACTAAATCTTGGAAAACAGTTCAACTATTTTATATGATCGCCTTATTTCACAGCCGTTCATGCCGAATTTCTGTAGGTGATTACCTTCTATGTTACCAGAAACGAGAAACGGGAAACGAAACGAGAAACGAGAACGGTACGAGAAACGAAGTTACCAGGTTTCGCAAGTATAAGAAACGAGGAGAGAGAAAAACAAAAAATTGAATTAATTAAAATATATAAATTAAATATTATGACAATTTGCAGATTTTAGTACTGACTCGACTTGGTTCAGCGTTTCAAAATCTAAGCTCCAACCAGCTTCACCCAGTTAATTTTAGCTTCAAAGACTAACAAACAAACTCCAGCTTCATTCAACTCCGAATTGAAGAATGGAAACCAATTCATTATAGGTTTAACCAATTTGTTTTTAATGTCCAAAACTTACTTACAACGTTGTATGGACTTCATTCAAATGGAGAGAGCTGTTGGACAGGTGGGAATTATTCAGTACAGCATTGCACCAGCGTTTGAAAACACTTGATTAACTAATCTTACTTGTACAGCATTGACCTAGCTTTGTATTATGAATACGCTTCATAACCCAAGCACCCCATCTCTTCTCACTAAAAGCAGTTCTATCATATTTCCGGATGGTTCCTCTGAAGCAAGCAACAAAAAGATCGTTATTCCGTATAATTTGAATCTAATTCAACGGGGCTTGCCTCATTACCTATCAAAAATCTAAAAATTAAACCCCGAAATTAACCAATTCGCAAAAAAACGAAAATTCGAAAATTCGTTTCTTGATAAACCGCTGGGGAAAACGCTGCGTCTTTTAAGAAACGGAATTTTGGCTGCAGAAACGAAAACGGCCGTAGAAAACGGCGTTTTCCGTCTCGTTGCCGTTTCTACACCGTTTTTTGTGATAAACGTGGCCTGTCGTCACGTTTCTGGTAACATAGATTACCTTATTTCAAATCCTTTCACTAGTCAAATTTCTCTTCATGTATAGTAGAAATACTCAAAAATCTTGAGAGTTAATGTATTGCAATAAAAAGTATAGCAATGCTTCCAATGCACCATATTTTTCTCAAATTAGAGAAATGTGAAAGAAAAAAAATAACATTATAGCGTTTTTATAAATAAAATTGACTATTTTATAAATGAAATGAGATAACATCAACAATAAAAACAACAGTATTCTTGTAGATAGTCTCCACACAAATTTAGTCCATTTCACTCAAAGAAATGATATTTTTAATACACAATGTAAAATTAAAACAAACCCTTGTATACATGATCTTTCTAGATTCTGGAATTGCAAGGGCGAGTCAAAGGTAAGAGAGTACATAATCCCCTTCCAAAAAACCATGAAGCACGAATATATCTATGATTTAAACTCACTATTAAACTAAATCTGGGCAAACATTTCAACTATTTTATATGATCGCCTTATTTCACAGTCGTTCATGCCGAATTTCTCTAGGTGATTTCCTTATTTCAAATCCTTTCACTGGTCGAATTTCTCTTTGTGTATAGTAGAAATACACAAAAATCTTGGGAGTTAATGTATTGCAAACAAAAGTATAGCAATGCTTCCAATGCACCATATTTTTTTCAAATTAGAGAAATGTGAAAGAAAAAAATATAACATTATAGCTTTTTTATAAATAAAATTGACTATTTTATAAATGAAATGAGATAACATCAACAATAAAAACAACATTATTCCTGTAGATAATCTCCACGCAAATTTAGTCGGTTGCACTCAAAGAAATGATATTTTTAATACACAATGTAAAATTAAAACAAACCCTTGTATACATGATCTTGGTGAGAAGTTTTCAGCAAATTTCTTAAATAACAAGGGGGAGTGGAGCTGCTTAGCACCAAGTCCTTGCTGATGTTAAAATGATTGAGCCAGTTGTTAGCACTGTGTTTTAGGAAATGAAGTCAAAGGTAAGAGAGTACATAATCCCCTGCCAAAAAACCATGAAGCACGAATATATCTATGATTTAAACTGACTATTAAACTAAATCTGGGCAAACATTTCAACTATTTTATATGATTGCCTTATTTCATAGTCATTCATGCCGAATTTCTCTAGGTGATTTCCTTATTTCAGATCCTTTCAGTAGTCGAATTTCTCTTTGTGTATAGTAGAAATAGACAAAAATCTTGAGAGTTAATGTATTGCAAACAAAAGTATAGCAATGCTTCCAATGCACCATATTTTTTTCAAATTAGAGAAATGTGAAAGAAAAAAATATAACATTATAGCTTTTTTATAAATAAAATTGACTATTTTATAAATGAAATGAGATAACATCAACAATAAAAACAAAATTATTCCTGTAGATAGTGTCCACACAAATTTAGTTCGTTGCACTCAAAGAAATGATATTTTTAATACACAATGTAAAATTAAAACAAACCCTTGTATACATGATCTTGGTGAGAAGTTTTCAGCAAATTTCTTAAATAACAAGGGTGAGTGGAGCTGCTTAGCACCAAGTCCTTTCTGATGTTAAAATGATTGAGCCAGTTGTTAGCATTGTGTTTTAGGAAATGATATAGAAACTTAAATGTTTGCATTTTTTATTGATCTATTTGGATAATGAGATAGAAGCTAGATTGTTTACATAATAGATGACATTTTTCTTTGCTGAATGGGACTAATTAAAAGAATATGAGGAATTTTTTTTTTAACAAATTATTTTCCATTCCATAAGTATCTAATAACTGTTTGATCTCTATCCACTTGATCTAGCCACAAACTATGTGGGTGTGCTAGTTATTTGATATTTGAAGTGGACTACTACCTATATTTTTTCATTTAAGAATAGTGTTTTGATTTACTCTATATGAATAAAATTTGAATGTTTATTACATCAATTAAATTGAAAAAAATTAAATCATATATATATATATTCAATTGATTCAATTTATACAATGAAAATATTGTTATAACTGTGTTTTTAATAATTTTAACCATTAAAAAGACTTTCATACATTTTAAATATTTTTTTACTATTTACTTTAATAAAATTAAGATAAAAATCTTTCATATTTTTAAATTTTGAATATGATTTCTTTACCTAATAGTTAAAAGAATTTTAATAAAAATAAGATAAAAGACTTTCCTATTTTTAAATTTTCTTTCAATTGTTAGGGCGAAAACATTTATAAATTAATCATTTAGTTAATCATTTTATAATTTGATTGATAAATCACAATTAACTAATAAAAAAATCACAATTAAAACAATAATTATTTAAAATGAATTTGGATTTATATACAATTAAAATGGATGGTGGCTTGTTGTCTCCAATTGTGGAATTCCTTTGGAAAAAAAATGATTAGCTGTTGATGAGAAATATTATAATGTACAACAATTATCGGTATTCAAAGAATTGGTTTCCCAAAGCACAACCATTCTATTCATTCAATCTTGAAAATGAGCTCCACTTACTAACCTCTCCTATCTCCAAAGCCAAGCAATAACAAGTATCCCATCAATGTGGACTGCCATATTAGAAAAGTAAAGCCCTAGGATCAGAGCCTAGTCCCAAGTGATATAGATTCCTATGAATAATTCACCTAGATGCCTATGAATAATTCACCCCAGCTGGAGAAAGATAGATAATAAAGCCAAACGCCTCTCCTTGAAATCTGTACCATCTTTCTAGAATAGAATTCCTTATGCAAGACAAGTTTAATATAAACATTGAAAAACACTTTTCCTAAACCTGAAAAGAAACTCAGTAATAGAAAATCACTCTTATTCTAAAAGAATAAGAAACTGATATATATTAATGGCCTTACACAGTTACAGTTTTTCCCATCACCACGAATGCAAGTAGAAATGCAGTAAAATTAAGTGTGATATGATATCTGCATAATATCTACGCCTTGCTATTAATCTCTGTAAACCTTTCACCAATTCAAAATCCCCAAATACATTTGATTGAAGTCGCAGCAAATAAAGTACATCATGCCATGCCAAAAACACATGAAACACCAATATATCTATGTTTTAACTACCTTGGATGAAGTCAAAGGTAAGAGAGTACATAATCCCCTGCCAAAAAACCATGAAGCACGAATATATCTATGATTTAAAATGACTATTAAACTAAATCTTGGCAAACATTTCAACTATTTTATATGATCACCTTATTTCACAGTCGTTCATGCCGAATTTCTCTAGGTGATTTCCTTATTTCAAATCCTTTCACTGGTTGAATTTCTCTTTGTGTATAGTAGAAATACACAAAAATCTTGAGAGTTAATGTATTGCAAACAAAAGTATAGCAATGCTTCCAATGCACCATATTTTTCTCAAATTAGAGAAATGTGAAAGAAAAAATATAACATTATAGATTTTTTATAAATAAAATTGACTATTTTATAAATGAAATGAGATAACATCAACAATAAAAACAACATTATTCCTGTAGATAGTCTCCACACAAATTTAGTCCGTTGCACTCAAATAAATGATATTTTTAATACACAACGTAAAATTAAAACAAACCCTTGTATACATTATCTTTCTAGATTATGGAATTGCCATTTGTTTGACATTTTCCAGGCCTTTCGAAGCCTCTTCTACATGTTCCCAAAAGCAAGAAATATGAACCTAGTTCAGTGTATTACATGTGCCCCAAAATCAAGAAATCTGAACCTAGTTCAGTGTATTACATGAGCTCCACCACCAATTATTTTTTAGCTGCAATGATATTTCCCTCTAGTAAGAGTGTTTCTAAATCAAAATTGGAAATTCTTCTCCTCTCACGAGGTATTGCATAACATACCTTGAAACATAACCATACCCTATGTACTCTAAAATGCAGGCCTCTATAATAATGTCATAAGAATTTTCTAGTAAACATATTCAAAACTGTCTCAAAGTTTTCAAAACAAGCTGCCTCATGGTTTGAGCAAAAGTTAAAACATGTAAATTCCCCAAAAATACTATTTTTATTTTTGGGATGGGTTTTAGTTTTGCTGGGTCGACCTCTTCAGTCACAGGGATAACATCCATAGCTTTTAAGCATATAGATACGTTTGAACATTGAGCTATCCTATCCAGATATTATATACCCTAAAAAGTACACAGGTGGAACTTGATTGAACCTAAAAAATTTTCCAGTGTTAAGGATCCTGCCAGGATAACTGCTCCCTACACTTGCATAGAAATAATGTTCAAAAGAGAAAACATGCTCTTGGCTCATGAAACATTTCATTCAGGGTTAGTGCTACATTTCTTGCATAACCGAATAGATCACACAACAAAGATGGAGGGATATCATCCTACATCATCAGAATAAAAACTAAATTGGAAAGGTAAAATTACACCATGGTTATAAAAAAAACTAGGTTGATATATGGGACTCTTTTTGGAAAAACTTATTTATAACAAATTGTTGGAATTTTGTAAAAGATAGAGTTTCAAATTGAGGTTGTAGACTTAATAACTCACTGCAATGAAAAAAATACATTGACAAAATTATTATAATATGTTGGTAGTGATAGGAAAAGTAGGATAGCACTGCCAAAGACAGTAACACAACCATGTCTAAGTAAACGAAGGCAAGTTAATATGGCCATTAACTTGCACTGAACCAATTTGGAGAAAATTGAATCGTATACAATTAACCTGTGAGAAAAAGAAGCAAGAAAATTTAATATTTTGTATGTTATAACAAAATAAAAACCAGCACCATAGCCACAGAATACCCGCCTGCAAGAAGGTTGTAGTACCTTATCTACCTCACATTGTAAAGATTCATTTCGACAGTTGGGTGCCTATGTTGGCATGCCTCATTAGAATGTAAACATGCAATTTAGAAAAACTAGAACCCCAAGGCTGGAAAAAAGGTAATGAATTAATAGCACGAGCCACACTCTACTTCCTGTTTGGTAGCCTTGTCAAAAAGGGATCATAAGGACCTACATTAACGTTTGGACCTCTCTGTCTTAGAATATCAAGAAAACTATGGAGTAAGAGGGCTATATATTGTAAGAAATGATTATCAATGAAAGCAATAAGGCTGAGGAAGGTAGAACATGATAAGCAGATGTCTCAACCCTTAAGTTAAAACCTTTTGGGGAGTTTCTTTTACCTAGCCTTGGGTAAGCTGTTGCAGATGCAATGATGAGCAGATAGGGTCGATTCATGCAAGAGTTCAAAGATATCAACATCAAAACCTTCAATAGGACAGGATAAAGGGAAAACTATCCATGTAAGAGGAAGAAAGTATTCTAAGGGACTAATTCCAATATTATCAGAAGCATTGTGGGAATAGTTATTGTGTCTTTATTAATCTTATCTGCATATTACTTGTGCATTAGATGGAGAAAGAGACCTAGTCTTACAGGTATATATTTAAATTTTCTAAAGGAAAACCGTATCTCTTTTAATTTCACGCAGAAGCAAATAGCTAGGACGCTAAAACCTTTGGCATGCTTTTATTGCTCCTAACTTTTTTTTTTTAAATTCTCAGATGAATTCTTTGATTCACATTTCACAATGCTCTTATAATTCACATATGAAATTTTTGCCTCGCATTTGCATTGCTCTTTATAATTAGGTTAACCAATGGACTTCGATTATATATATTTTTATATATCAAAATTATGAATAGAGACCAACCAAATCATTTAAAGTGCAAAGAACAGATGGTGATAAAAATCTACGAACACCTTCCAGAACAAACAGATAACTCAAAAAAAGGGTTCAAACCTTACAATTTGACAGACCTTTATGAGAACAAACTAGAATCTCTGTGTGCAAAAATGGAATAAAATCCTTGAGCCAACATTGTAGCAACAAGCAAAAATATGAAGAGCATACCTGAAATAAGTAGTCATAAGAAATCCAAGTGAAAATCCCATGAATTTGCATGCAACAAAAGGCAGAAGAAGGGTTAGCATGTTGGAGAAGAGTAATAAATTCAATAGTAAACTAATGGATAGAAGTTTTCAATCTAAGACTGTGAGAGATTATATTTACCCTTATCACTACATCTACAATAAACCATTATAGAGCTCATCGGTGTGGGCAATGTTTATATTATATCTACAAACATGAAAGCCGATAGTTAAAACAGTAGAGTTCTGCAACAATCAAATACAATGCTTGCAATCTATTTACAAGATTAAAAATATTAAATAATTTTCTCGCTCTAGTTTCGCATGGGGGATGCTCCTTGAAAATGTGCATGTGCATACATGTCTTCTCTACCAGGCTTCTTTTAGAACCCAAAAGAGGTTTCCTTTCATTAGGAATTTGTCTTGAAGCGATCTCCACCTGGTTGTTGCTCTGATAAAATGGTAATAAGAATGGTAGGTGTAACATCCCCGACCCTCTGACTGACGAAGAGGATGCTACCATGGCATTAACCATCCGGGCTAAGAGCCCCATGAACATGTGCATTCATAAAAATTGAAATGTTGAAAACAAAATGATTTGAACTAGAACATGTATACATGATTATTTATCATACAGTGGAAGCCAACATACATTCATACAAGCATTCAACATGTTCATCATAGTCATTAACAGTAAATAGGATTGCAGAAGTAAAATGGACAAGATTACTTATCTTATAAAGAACTCGTTCCGCAACCAGCTACGTCGCTACAACGTTCCACCCAACCATAGGCCAACATGCTCCTTAATTTCTCAGCAATGCTGCCACCCCTGAGCTGGGCATGATTCTCCAAGGAATAAGGAAAAAGTAGGCTTACACATAGCCAAGGATACACAAAACACAACCAAGCCAACACAGTTGGGTTTATCAGGTCATCCAGGAGCTGGGATAGTCTAAATGCTAAGCTGGTGAACCCATTATAGATCTAGGAACACCTTCACCAGAACTAGCCTGACTTCTAATACACCCACACAAACCCAACACAAGGAATTGG
Source organism: Pseudotsuga menziesii (assembly GCA_001517045.1). Taxonomy (NCBI): domain Eukaryota; kingdom Viridiplantae; phylum Streptophyta; class Pinopsida; order Pinales; family Pinaceae; genus Pseudotsuga; species Pseudotsuga menziesii. Next base: position 837,348 of record LPNX010494604.1, read on the forward strand.
TCCCTTCTCTGCTACACAGTCCCTCAGGCCCTGACTTCCCTTCCAGTGCTATTCAGGGGTTGTGGAGAAGAAAGCCAACCCTCTAGCTCTGTCTGTGTGGTTTCCAAACATAGCAGGTTTATCAAGCAAACCAAGCCCCCATCCCTGCTCCCAACATAGTCCGAAGACCAACCATTGCATGCATGTAATCAATCAGCAGTTACAGCTTAGACATGGAAAATGATTCTTGAGTCATTCTTGGCCCTATCGTGGCCAAAACGACTCCAAATCAACTTACAGCAGTCTCAAAATGTATCAGCAAACACAGTTCACAACGTGGGGAAAATAATAGTCTGTCTTGGACAACGAAGCCACCAAGAAAAGATTACATAGACCACACTGGGGAAGAAGATACAGACTCTCAACCTATGCGTGAGGAAATTTTACACCAGACCCTGGAAATACAGAGGGAAAACACACCAGATTCCACTATGTGGAAAAAAATGTGAATGAAAACTGAAAAACGGCTCCCCTCCTAGCTGCGTGAGATCAAACAGAAAAGATGCCTGTGCATGAGAATGAACAGACTACTGTCCTTGTGTGAGGATGAACAGATAAGGGAAAGGATGGTGTAGTAGTGAGAATGGGGAGTCTGCTGGAGTGATGGAGGTGGTTGTTTTTCCTTGCCAACGTGAGGTCAACCCGCTAGTGGAGTGTGCGTGTGGGAAAGGACTGGCAGTCCTGCCACACTCCACTCCTAGCCATAACTGCCCCAACTAACAACAGTAGTTCTTAATGGTGGAAGTTGGGTAAGACAAGGGAAGGTGAAACATGTTTTTTTTTTCCCCATTGGTTCATGGTTTAACAACCCCCCCCCCCCCTTATCCTTGGGAAAATCATGCCCTTTTCATTATGGTTGTAGTGAGCATAGCTGGTTGGGTTCATTTAATTAAAGATGCATATTTACATGATGACAAAACTTGATATGTATGCCGCATGCCCCGATATACCATCGAGACAATTTCAACCTCAAAACCTGCCTTGGCCTTTAGCTCCACACCATGATTATTTACAATATATACATCATCTACATCTAATGCAACGGGGTCAAAACTGGGGTGTTACATTCCCCTCCCCCTTCAATAGCACTGTCCTCAGTGCTTTACAAAATTGAACAAAATGCCACACTGGTACCACCTCAGTGTTCCGCAGAATTGAACAAAAATGGATGTGCCAACCGCATGGCATCCTCCAGCTCCCATGTAGCCTCTTCAGGTCCGTAGTGCTCCCATTGCACCTTTACCTGCCCTATGGCCCGATTCTGGAGCATTGTGACCTTCCTGTCAAGGATGTGCATTGGCTCGATTCGGAACTCTCCCTCGGGTTCCACTTGAATCACATCCCAATTTATCACATGGTTAGGATCATGTACATATCTCTTAAGCAAAGAAACATGAAAAACATTATGAGCTCTAGTGATAGCAGGCAATGCAAGTCTATATGCAACTTGCCCTATTCTTTCAAGCACTTCAAATGGCCCACAATATCTTGGTGACAACTTGGCACAACTTCCAAGCTTCAAGGAACTCTTCTTTGCCCTCACTTTGAGGTAAAAATGATCCCCAACACTAAAATCCTTGTTCACCCTATGCTTATCTGCATAGATTTTCTGTTTGTCCTGTGCTGCTTTCAGATTTTGCCTGATCTTTATAACTTCTTACTCCATCTCCTTGAGTAATTCTGGTCCAAGCACAATCCTGTTCACTGGGTTATCCCAAGTCACTGGTGTCCTACACCTTCTTCCATATAAAGCTTCATACGGACTCATCCCCAAGGATTCCTGCTGTCCATTGTTATAAGCAAACTCTACTAAGTGTAAGTAATCTTCCCACTTGGTTGGTTTGTCCATCACGTACATGCAAAGCATGTCTTCGAGCACCTGATTAACTCTCTCTATCTGCCCATCCGTCCAAGGATGGTATGCAGTGCTGAAGTTTAGCTTTGTACCCAAATTTGCAAACAACCCCTTCCAAAAGTTGGAAGTGAACTTGACATCTCTATCAGAGACTATTGCCTTAGGAAATCCATGCAATTTGAAAATATCCTTCATGAAGATCTTTGCAATGTCATCAGTCTTATGCGTAGACTTAACCGGTATAAAATGCGCTGCCTTTGTCAACTTGTCCATCACAACCATGATGGAATCATGTTGTCTCCAAGTCATCGGCAATCCTATAAAAAAATCCATGGAAATAACTTCCCATTTCCATTCCAAACTGGAAAAGGTTGCAACAAACCTGCAGGGTGTTGATGCTCAACCTTTACCTGTTGACATTTCATACACCTCTAAATGTACTTAGCCATATCCCTTTTCATTCCTGGCCAAAAGTACTGCTTTCTATCTATATCAATGGTCTTTTGGTATCCTGGGTGACTAGAATACGGAGCTTGATGGATTTCATCCATAACAACTCTCCTCAAAACTGCTACATCTGGAATATAAATTCTACCTTTATAAGTGAGAAGCCTAGCTTCTTCCAATTTATATCCCTCATACCTCTTCTCAAGACTTTGCTGTTGCAATTTGTCTTTTACCTGCTCATACAATTCATCTCCAGCAACATGACTAACAATATGCTGCCTCAAATATGATTGGAAAATACTAAGAGATGCCATATGCATTTCTTGCATCTTCCTGCTGAGTGCATCAACTACCTTATTCTCCTTTCCTTTTATGTGCTTGATCTCGAAATCAAACTCGCATAAAAATTCCAGCCATCTTGCTTGCCTAGCATTTAGAGTAGGCTGATCAAACAAATACTTCATACCACAATGGTCTGTTCTGAGCTCAAATCTCCTACCCATCAAGTAATGTCTCCACATCTTGAGGGCATGTACTATGGCTGCAAGCTCTAGATCATGAGTGGCATAGTTCTTCTCATGCTCCTTTTTCTTGACTCATAACATATTACGTGGTTGTCCTGCATAAGGACTCCTCTAAGCCCTTGTCCGCATGCATCGGTACACACCACAAAATCCTTCTCTGGATATGCAACTTTCAATACGGGTGCACTGGTGAGAAGATTCTTCAACTGCTGGAAACTTTCTTCACACCTCGATGTCCATTCGAACTTCATCCCCTTCTTTTGCAAAGAAGTGATGGTATGTGCAACTTTGGAGAATCCCTCAATGAATCTTTGGTAGTATTCTGCAAGTCCCATAAAAGATCTTACATCTGTCACATTTCTTGGAGTAGGCCAATTCATAATGGATTCAATCTTTTCAGGGTCCACAGATATACCTTCCTCTGAGATAATGTGACCCAAATACTAAATTCTATCTCTATAGAAGTCACACTTGCTTAGTTTTGCATACAACTGGTGCTCCCTAAGCAATTGCAATGTCAAACTCAAATGCTCTTCATGCTCCTCATTCTTAGAATAAACAAGAATGTCATCAAGGAAAACAAGAACAAACTTGTCCAAATATCTGCCGAAGACACTATTCATAAGGCACATGAATGTAGTTGGTGCATTTGTGAGACCAAATGGTACCGCTACAAACTCATAATGTCCATACCTTGTCCTAAAGGATGTCTTATGAATGTCTTCATCCTTGATTCTCACCTGATGGTAACTAGACCTCAAGTCAATCTTGGAAAATACCTTTGCTCCTCTCATTTGATCAAAGAGGTCATCAATCCTAGGAAAAGGATATTTATTCTTCATGGTAACCTTGTTCAACTGTCTGTAATCAATACATAACCCAAGTGTACCATATTTATTCTTTACAAATAGAACTGGTGCTCCCCAAGGAGACACACTCGGTCGGATATACTTCTTTTCCAACAACTCTTGCAGTTGCATCTTCAATTCTAGCATCTTCGGTGTACTCATCCTATAGGGTGCCTTGGACACTGGTGTTGCTCTTGGCACAAGTTCAATTGTGAAATCAATGTCCCTCTTTGAGGAATCCCTAGAATCTCATCAGGAAACATATCCCTGAATTCCTGTAACACCTGATAGTCCTCCAACCTAGGAGTTTCATCTCTTGATGTCTCCAAAATGTGAGCTGCATACAACTGACAACCTTTCCTACAGAACTTCTTTAACTGCATTGCTGAAACCTGCCGTACTGAAATCAACTTTGGAACACCTTTCACAACTACTGGGTTCCCTGCTTCATTCATGCATTTGAAAGTCTTATTGTAACAGTCAAGCTTCACCCTGTGAGCTTCTAACCAATCCATTCCAATGAGAACATCATAGGAACCAAGCGGTAGAACATTCAGATCTACACAAGTGACCAATCCATCCATGACCAATGGACATTTCTCTACCATTTCACTAACCTTTCTCTTAGTTCCAGTGGCTAGCTGAACTAACCAAGACTTCCTATGATTTACTTTCTTAAAAGCACAAATCTCCACTACTCTAGGAGTAATGTAACTGTGTGTAGAACCAGGGTCAATCAAAATAGAAACAGATTGCTCAACAATCTTATCGGAAACTTCAACCACAGTTGAATGGTGATATGCTTGGTGGTCCTCCAGTGCTGCATAAATCCTAGGGACTGCCCTTGCTACTTGACCCACTGTTTTTGCTTCTTGAATGTTATAAGATGGCCTTGCACTCTCATTCTTGAGTGGACAATTTCTGCGCATGTGGGGTCCTCCACATTTCCAACATTGGAGTGGCCCTCTATTCTGTTGTGGATCCTTAGGATTTTCTCCTGTCACTCCAACTGGTTTACTCGCAGCTTGGGATGGCTGCTTCTGCTGATTCCTGAAGTTAGAAGGTTTGAAACCCTTCTTTCTTTGGTCAAACTTCTCATTCTTCTTGTACTTCCATGCCTTACGGTAATCCGGCTTACCTTTGCTTTGCTCATAGCAATACTTAGCCTTCCTTATTGCTTTCTCAAGAGTTCTAGGTTCATAAAACTCGATTCTATCTTTGTAAGACTGAGGCAATCCACTCAGAAAACGCTGGACCTTCACTTTTTCATCTCTGATGTATTGGACATACCTCAACAGCTCCAAAAACTTATTTGCATATTCTTCCATGGTTCGCTGTCCCAATCTCAGCTCATGGAACTCCTTAATTTTGTCATCATAATACCTGTTAGAGAGGTATTTCTACTTAAAATACTTCTTAAACTACTTCCACTTAAGTCTCCTTTCACTGATCCTCTTTACTTACTTGAAGTGTTCCCACCAAATGGATGCTCTTCCATTCAGATTGAATATGGCAACTCTTGCCTTCATGTTTCCCGAATATTCATGCACCTGAAAGTACTTCTTTATCCCAAGAAGCCAAGCTTCAGCCTCTTGTCTAGTATTTACTTCACCATCAAATGAAAGAGGTTTAGATTTCTTAAATTCATCCCGAGAGCGATCCGTATGGTGTCTCTTTATTTTTCTTCTATGAGAAGAAGAACTTGAATCCCCGCTGGATTCTTCAGAATTAGATGACCCACTAGAATTCCTTCTCCTTCTCCTAGTACTGCTCTTGCTGCCCTTTGGTCTTGCTATAACTCGTCTAGAGTCTATCTTTCTCTGCAAGTCTATCAAACTCTGCAACATTCCAGCATTCAACTGCTACTGCTCTTCCTGGGATTTAATCAAGCTTCTCATGGTGGCTGCAACATCTGATGGTGTCTCTTGGAATCTCCTTCCATTGGACTCAATGTCATCATTTCCATTACAGACATTTTCTCCCATGGCATATTTTGCTCGCTCATAAGAATCCTGAGCATCATACCCATCATGGGTTCTCATGACTGAACCACCTCTAGCTTTACCACACTGTTCTTTCTGGAGTACCGCTCTTGGAAGTTATCTAAAGTTCTGCAAATGTGTTTGTATCAAACTGTTAGATGCATAACATTAATATAAATCAAAATTACTTACCTTTTCTTCTGGAAATTAATAAAACAACAATTATGCTAAAAACAAAAAAATTTCCTCTCCCACGTGCTCAGCCCTGTAATCCACTGGCAGTTCGCTGAAATCTGCTAAAATAGTTAGAATTTGCTGAGAAAATTTCCACTTCGAAAAACCCAAAGTTTCCTTCTTTTCATCGGGTCTCTTTCGCACAACTTTTTCGACGTTTCGGCGGGCAAATCACCAAACTTCCAATCTGCATTGGCGATGCGGAGGGCAGCTCACCTATTTCCTTTTGCTGTATCGGATCTGCATCCAACTCTCCAAACCTAATCGATGACGAAACTAGCCTATGCGCTACATCGAAAGTCGAGTGTCTTGTGCATCGGGTGGCTAGTCATCTCAACTTCCGCAACGATGACCCATAAACCTTCTATTTCTTCCGTGGCCACAATCCTATCTCGGCAGGTCTAACCCTCTGCACATCGATGATCCAAGTCACTATACTTCCTATCGTTGTGGTGATCCCAACGGCAACTTACCTCCTCAGTGTCGGCGATTGGCTACGTTATTGCATCAGATGATTAGTCTTCTAGGCACCCGCAACGGCGGAAAGCGATCTCACTATGGGTTCCATGGATATTATCAGCTGTCAGACCTACTAACCATCAGGTGGATAGTGTCTTAGACTGCCGCAACGACGGAAAGTGTTCTTACTTCAGTTTCCACGGAAAACGTCTAGACTTTCGATCGGCGAGTTACTCGTCTGATTCCTTCCGCCGCATCGGGCCTGCAATGGTCTATTATCCCGCGTCTGTTCATCAATAGCATAACTTGTTAGTCGCCCAGATTTCCACAACGGTGGCAAACAATCTCCTTAAGTATTTCACAGCCGTAAGTCTATTGGCGGTTGGAAGCACTAGTTGCTGCGTCGTCGGAGGGCTAGTTGACTAAGTAGCTGCAATGGCGGGTCACCTTCATTGAACTTTTCCTGATCGGAGATCCGATCCACTAACATTTCCAAATGGCCGATGATATCGTGCCTTAGAGAAAATTTGAATTTTCTTCTTTCCTTGTCTTCCATGGCATCGGCTCTTCCATCTTCTATTCATCGACTATCGGAAGTACTAATCATTGCGGCATTGGCGGTTGAAGCCTCTATCCGTCGGAAGGATAGTTCACTAGCTAGCCGCAATGACAGATGTTCAATCCACTAACTTCATCCGACGTAGCTCATCAGCAACTGAATTAACTAGGTGTCGGTGAAATAGTTCCATTAGCAGCCGCAACGGCAGCCCCCATCTTCGATCTTCTTCTGATCGACGGCCAAATCTACTAAGGCATAACCTGATCGACGTCGGCAGCCTCTTTTCATCGAAATTCTAGTGCTCTAGGATTCTGAAATGGTGGTGCACTAACCATTAACTTCCACTGATCCAAACAACTAACCGTCGTCGATCACCGATGGCCTCAACACTTAGACAATTTTTGAAAATTTATTCTTCTGTCGGTGAAAACTTTCTCTATCTTCTGCTGACTCTGTCGGCTCCATAATCCACTAACACCTCGGAATCGATGAGTGGAAGACTAAAGCATCGGCATGTTAGTTCGTTCAGAAGCCGCAACGACAGCTCATCATCTTTGATCCTTTCCCGATCAACGATCTAATTCGCCAATGTTTTTCGAATGGCGAACTAATTTTTGATCGACATCAATAATTGGAGCTTCTCCCCATCAGAAGACTAGTTCTCTAGGATTCCACAACGGTGGACGCACGAAACACTATCTTCTTCCGATAGCCGATGATTTCGGGCCTTAGAAAAAAAAATTTAAACTTTCTTTGTGGCGTCGGTGGTCGGAGGCTCTACCTGTTGGGTGTGTATTTGTCTAGCCATCCACAATGGTGGGCGCTCGATCAACTATTTTATGTCGATGTCCATCGGCGGTCTCTTCAACTAACCTTATTCCGGCATCAAGCCAGTGTTTCGGTGGTCCTCGACTGATCTTTGCCAAAACTGCGGCTCCCGCATCCACTAAGTTCTGTCGACGACTGATGAAAACTTAGAAAATTTTCCACAATTTTCTTCCAACTGTCCTCCATCGGGTGTGCTTCCTCCTAGCTCTCCGTTGCATCAGAAGTCCTACCCACTAAGTGTTTCTATAAACCGATAGTTCAAACACTTAGACAAATTTGTGAATTTTCCAGTCATTCACTGATTTCTTCTGGGCAGAAGGCAACATGCCTCTGCGAACTGGTTAGTCATGGCCCATAGAGGCCCATGTTGCAACTTGGAAATCTTTGATACCACACTGTAATGTCCCCGACCCTATGATCGGTGAAGAGGACGCTACCGTGGCGTTAACCATTCAGGCTAAGAGCCCCATGAACATGTGCATTCATAAAAATTGAAATGCTGAAAACAAAATGCTTTGAACTAGAACAGGTATACATGATTATTTATCATACAGTGGAAGCCAACATACGTTCATACAAGCATTCAACATGTTCATCATAGTCATTAACAGTAAATAGGATTGTAGAAGTAAAATAGACAAGATTACTTATCTTATAAAGAACTCGTTCCGCAACTAGCTACGTTTCTACAACGTTCCACCCAACCATAGGCCAACGTGCTCCTTAATCTCTCAGCAATGCTGCCACCCTCGAGCTGGGCATGATTCTCCAAGGAATAAGGAACAAGCAAGCTTACACATAGCCAAGGATACACAAAACATAGCCAAGCCAACACAGTTGGGTTTATCAGGCCATCCAGGAGCTGGGATAGGCTAAATGCTAAGCTGGTGAGCCCATTACAGAGCTAGGAACACCTTCACCAGAACTAGCCTGACTTCTAATACACCCACACACACCCAACACAAGGAATTTGTCCCTTCTGTGCTACACAGTCCCTCAGGCCCTGACTTCCCTTCCAGTGCTATTCAGGGGTTGTGGAGAAGAAAGCTAGCCCTCTAGCTCTATCTGTGTGGTTTCCAAACACACCAAGTTTATCAAGCAAACCAAGCCCCCATCCTTGCTCCCAACACAGTTTGAAGACCAACCATTGCACGCATGCAATCAATCAGTAGTTACAACTTAGATAAGGAAAACAATTCCTGAGTCGTTCTTGGCCCTATCGTGGCCAAAATGACTCCCAAGCAACTTACAGCAGTCGTAAAACATATCAACAAACACAGTTCACAACGTGGGGAAAATAACAATCTGTCCTGGACAACGAAGCCACCGGGAAAAGCTTACACAGACCACATTGGGGAAGAAGATACAGACTCTCAACCTATGCATGAGGAAATTTTACACCAGACCTTGGAAATACAGAGGGAAAACACACCAGATTCCACTCTGTGGAAAAAAACGTGAATGACAACCGAAAAATGGCTCCCCTCCTGGCTGCGTGAGATCAAACAGAAAAGATGCCTGTGCATGAGAATGAAGAAACTACCGTCCCTGCGTGAGGATGAACAGATAAGGGAAAGGATGGCATAGTAGTGAGAATGGGGAGTCTGCTGGAGTGATGGAGGTGGTTTTTTTCCCTTGCCAATGTGAGGTCAACCCGCTGGTGGAGTGTGCGTGTGGGAAAGGACTGACAGTCCTGCCACACTCCACTCCCTGCCATAACTACCCCAACTAACAACAGTAGTTCTTAATGGTGGAAGTTGGGTAAGACAAGGGAAGGTGACACATGGTTTTTTTTTCCCCATTGGTTTATGGTTTAACAATCCGCCCCCTTATCCTTGGGAAAATCATGTCCTTTTCATTATGGTTGCAGTGAGCATAGCTGGCTGGGTTCATTTAATTAAAGATGCATATTTACATGAAGACAAAACTTGATATGTATGCCGCATGCCCCGATATACCATCGAGACAATTTCAACCCGAAACATAGCATAACCAATCAATGGTGGTGCCTTGGCCTTTAGCTCCACTCCATGATTATTTACAATATATACATCATCTACATCTAATGCAACGGGGTCAAAACCGGGGTGTTACAGTAGGGGCAAGTAACATTCACTATTCTAACATATAAAGCTCGAGATTCACACTATACAAAAACTTCAGAATCTCTTCCTGAGCTTAGACAATACTCTTTCATATATTCATTGTTACGAAGAACTGCATGTGTCCATTCCATCTGGTGAACCTCCCACTATTTATATATTAACCGCAAAAAAATAGAATCTACCCAACGAAACTAGAATCCCATCCCCCTTAAAAAAACACCAAAAAATTTCTCATAAACTTTGCCAAGAATGCTGCAATTTTTCTCATCTAACTTGGCGAGAAAGCCAAAAACTTTCTCGTTGCACTTGTGCACAAATTTTGCAGCAATTCGGTCCCAGGCATCCCAAAAGAAATTGCAAATTGTCTCATAACAGTTTAAACCTTTTCTAAGGAACTCTTTCCAAGATCTATAATCATTATACTCCTTCAGTGCAGTAATAATAATTGCATACACTACAGATTCAGCGAGATCAACAACATAGACATTAATAACAAGCCCGCAGAGCATACGAACCATGATGTGTGTAGGCATGCAGCAGAGGTTGTCTGCACCAAGCCATGATTTCAATAACAACTGTAACAATATCTATAACATATTTTCAATGGAGTAAAAATAAGAAGAAAATTGACAACATTAAAAATTTGAAGGTCATTGTCAACTACCACCTAGCTTGATAAAATATTAAGGTGAACTGGATCCTGCTCTGCGGGATTCATAATGTTGTAGGATTCATAATGATGTTCAATAACTAGCCCACTTTCCAAAGGGGTTTCATGACTCCAGGTCTGTCATTTGCATACTCCAATGTAGAATATTTATAGCATTGGTGACATCAAGTCACACGAATCTAGGGCAACGTCACTTTCATTGGACTAATGGTAGCAAAAATAAATACAATTAAAAAATAAACTTAAATAAAATTTGTATTGAATATTGAAAAACCTTAATCTAAACTCCTATAATTTTTTAAATTGCTTGAGATTAATATACCTGAGTGATTCATATATATCCCCTTGTCAGGGACATAACAACACATGGAATAGTTATAAATAAATAGAAAAGGTTAATAAAAGATCACATGAAATAGTTACACATAAATATAAAATAACAAAATTAATAACAAAGGTTAATAAAAGATCACATAACAAAATTAATAACAAAGGTTAATAAAAGATCACATGAAATAGTTACAAATAAACATAAAATAACAAAATTAATAAAAAGTTAATAAAAGATCACATGAAGTTGTTGTCGTTTTGTTACATGATTGACACTTATGTTTATTGATTTTAAAGACCAGCATAGATCCAAATCCTAGGCTCTATCAAGCACTTAGAGGGATCAAATGTTTGGAGGCGCAAACCTCTTCTTAAGTATTGCACTCAATTATCATCTTATGGCCGACATATAATATTTTTTATTTTGTTAGGAAAGAACATTACATCATCTCCTCCATAAATGGTTTTAAAACCATGTTCAAGGCCCTCCTAAAACCATGGGTTGTTTAGGAGGCCTTGCACATGGTCTTAAAACCATTTGCAACGAGCTCCTAAACCATGTACAATAAAACCATGGGTTGTTTAGGAGGCCTTGCACATGGTTTTAAAAGCACTACCAATTTTTTTTTGCGTATATTTCAATTTTATTATTTTTTATTATTTTGTTAAGTAGGAACATTACAACATCTCCCCCATATTGTGTTGTTTTTCTGACCGACAATTTTTTTGGCCGATAATTATTTATTTATTGTTTTGTTAGGTATGAACATGACAACATCTCCCCCATATTAGGTTGTTTTTGTTGCCGACATTTATTTTGAAGGATAATTAAAAATTTTATTTTTTATGGCCCACATTTACAAGAGAGACGTTACATGAGTAACGTTACATAACGTTACAATATCTTCTCCATACTGAACTGTAGAGCGCCTCTCTACGCAACTAGGAAAAACCTTTTTGTAAATTTGGAAATTACAAGAGCATACATAAATAAAATATCTAGAAAACAATGAATATTTGAAACAAGGGACAAAGAATTGATGGATCTAATGAATCCATTTTGAAAAAATTGCAAAATATATTTGACGTATTATTAAATTATGCCAATGCAAATTAGAAACAATATTAGTTGAATGATTAAAAGAGTACCTTATTTTATTGATAATATTGGAAAAAGAAACAATGAAACTGACAAAATTTAAATAACGTTGATTTTATTTTTATTTATTTATGAAAGAATGCAAACAAAGAATGCTCCGAGTCTATTACCTAATTCATACTCTTGTTTGTTCATTTTCATTAACAATGCAAACAATCTCTTTAGTAAATTTGAATAATATCACAAGTTTAATGAATCTCTTAGATGGTTGTTTTGAAAGAAATGACACTTTTGCAATTTGCGTAAGCAACAACATAGTGTAATATTGCCAAGGATTATACACTTATTAATTACGTTTTTTTTTTCAAAAGAAAAAAATGGTATTTGTATTCATTAAAAAGAAAATACATTCTTTAAAGTCTTTCAAGAGACTAAGTTAAGCTTCTCCATTTCAAGAGTTATGTTTCTTTCATAATATTCATTCATAAGTTAAAAAGAATTGCCTCATTCATAAGTAAAAAAAAATTGCCGAATTACAGGTTTTGTTCATGCCTATTGGAGATCGACTTCTTCTCAATTTCTTTTCTCATGAAGGCTCTTGTAGGAAGGATAGACATATAAGTTACCTATAGACATAACATGAAAGAAATGTATGAAATTGCAAGGTTGGAGAAAATTGTAACAATAGTTTTAAGGAATTGAAACTTATAAATAACATCATGGTAATTCTAGTAAGGACCAAAGATCCTAAAAATATTGTTATATTTTGACAGAGTTGTCCAAAAGTGATATATCAATGAACTCGCATAAGGTGTTGGTTTTCTTTTGTGAAATGCGGGCTTTTGGATTTTCATAAAGAAGAGAAGTTTTCTTTGTGCATTGTTGTTTGGCAACATATCGAAATTTAGATAACCAATGATTACAATGTGCTCATTTGTTTGCATGTTTAATGTTATAGTGTTCACAAAGCAGAATAAATATTCTAGTGGTGCATGTGGCATAATGTACATATTTGCTAACTTGACCATAGTTTTAGCAATATGAAAACAAACAACAATATGCTCTATGGCATAATTCTTGTACTTTCAAGTTCTATATTCTTTTGATAGCTTGCCAAATGTGATGGAAGTGCACGTTTGGTAGATAGTGCAATGTTACCAAAAGGAATTTCAGGAGCACTAACTCAACTTTGACTAGTTTTGGACAAGGACTTAAGGAAAAGAGATTCAAACACTCTGAACTATCCCAAAATTTTCCCAGGTAGATGTCAAGACCTGATACAACTTGAATACAACATAAAAAAAACTAAACAAGATCCCAAATTTGTTAGATACACATTCACTGGGCTACGCCACACCTGGGATGACTCTTTGGCAAAGCCAAAGACTCAGAGGCAAAAACCCAATGATTTATGTGGAACCCAAAGGATTATGGTGTAGGATGGAAGTGGATGGCCTGTAACTAATTCCAACCCATTGATCAAACACTAAAATAACATAATTGGCTTAATTTGACATAACTTGGAAGGTATGGATAAAAATGAAAAACTAGGACTGCTCAAATAGTCTAGTTTTAGGTGAGTCCAAACATCATAAGAGGGCCACGAATCGCTGGCATAAGCCTTTCCAATGAGTTCTAAAATGAATTAGATGACATCAACAACATTTAGATATGTTGAAGCCCCAACTGTGTATGTGGCTGATAAGGGTGTTTAAGGATTTCAACATACGGAGAAAACCCAGCCAAAGGCTTCAAACAATCCCACACAGGTATGTTCTATCCTCGAGCTGTTTGGTATGGTAATCCCCCACGGATAATTTTGTAGCCTCCACTGGCTTATGGGTGGATTTGATCCAGAATGGATCTGTTTTCGAGAATGGAAAACGAAGAGTTGAGAAAAGAAAAAGGCAAACTAAAACCTAACTAGGAAGAAGAAACCTAATCTAAATCTCAACTACTTTGAGAAGGTGTTGAAGGATTACAGGTTGTCTTGAGTTATGTGAAGAACAAGCAATTTATCATATTGACAAAAATGTAAATAAGATAAAACTGTACTTACTGAAATTACAATCATTTAATGAAAATTAAATAACAGTAAATCAGTAAAACTATTCAAGGTAACTTGCAGGTGCTCAAGTTAGTTGAAAAACCAACTTATAAGCTATGAAACTTTTACTGCTGAAACATTTGCAGAAATAGATAAAGACAGTACATAAAATAAATTTCATGAGGCTTTATCAATGTATTTATAATTAACTGGGATAAATCAGAGTTAAATAAACACATTAATCAATTACAAATGACTCATGGTACTATCTGAGCGTTTGGAACAAGAAACCTAAAACCTGTCAAAGAAATTTGATTGATCAAGTACAAGAGATAATAAACGAAATACTGTATTTATTAAGAATTCTCTATAACATATTACACAAAACCTTGGCAAAAACTAAAGTGTTATTCGATCCCTTGTATCAGTCTCCCTTTTCCAAAAGTCCTAAAAGTCCCTCATACATTAGAGATCATTTACTTAAATAATTATTACAAACAATATAATTCCCCCTAAAGGGGATCATAAACCTAAAGAAGGCTAATATCCTGAGAAATCTTTCCACACCCCCCAAATTTGTAGCAGCTCCTCGATATCTGGATAAGTAGCAGATTCTATACCAAGTTGAGCATTACAGTTATAATCTTCAACCTCATTTTTAGCCAACTTATGCCAAACTCGGATGTAGACATGGATCTTGTTTTGTACTGCAAATGGCTGTTTGATTAACTGCTCTACATCGTGTATGCTGATGTGGTCAAGCTCCTTTATTTTCTCCTCTTGTTCATCCCTTCATTGCTCCACCTGCTCGATCATCAGTCCAGGTGGACATGCCTTTTCAATAAGCGCCATGGTAGGAAAACATAATTCTGTCATAATATTATCAGCTGCATACCATCTTCTGCCACATATAGCATGAGCTTTCTTTATGGCTTCAGCCATTGTATCATCCAAGTCTTCCCAAGCTCTCAAAATAGTTTGGATCTTTTAAACTGAAAAGTGGTAAGAAGAGTGATATTATCAGGCTTGTCCTTCATGTACCTCTGCCAATCTGTGACCTCATCATAAGCTTTCGAGGTCTGTTGTCTTTTCTTAGTTAAGTATTCTAGGACAACCAACATCTTGTCAAACACCGTGTGAGTCTCAAATATATCAGCTAGAGTTTTAAATAACTCACATACCAAATCACAGTGTTCCCTGTTAGTTCTGATGGCAAGTTCTTTAAAATCTTCTTGAGAAAATTTGGAAAATGAGGATGAAGCTGCACTTGCAGTTGCATCTTCATTTTGCCTTTCTAACACTGCAAATTTTTGAACCAAGGTGACATTATCATTCTTTTCCTTTTGCAACTCTTAACCAAGAGTAGCATTCTTCTCTTGAAGTTCATCTGGCTTGGCCTCATGTTGTTTCTTGAGCTGCTCTAATGTTTCTTTCAAACTGACAATTTCTACCTTTTGTTTATCAAACTCTCTGCTTAAAGAATTGACTGCATCCAGATTTGCACCCGTGAGAGCTTCTGGAACAAAAACTGCATCTGTAGCATAATCTTGTGGGTCACCTGATTGCTGTGCACATATAACTTCATTTACCATTGACACATCCATATCATTTTGATCTCTACTCCTCTTCTTACCTAGCTTCACCACTGATCTATCAGCTTTACTATATCTATATTCACCCAAGGATACCACAAAGTCTTCATTGAACTCATCTTTTACTTCATCAATAGGGGGTATGTTAATGCCTGTGGAATCAAGGATGAAGTTTGAGTTATGGTTTGAGAAGGCATATACATAGTGATATGAGAGGTAGTAGGGGAAGGAATAACATTCTTAAGGAGAGTAACTTCAGAGGCCAAAAAAGTGTAATGAACAGAAGCTTCCACATAAGAAATATGCATAGTAGTGACTTCGAGTAATGATGATGATGACACTAATGCAATTTTCCCAGACATAGAATATGACACTGAGCTGAATGAAGGGATATGCAAAGGGGTTTTAAAAACTGGAGGCACAATAGACAAAGGAAGAGGCATATCCATAGGAACATGTGTGATTGATTAAGGTAAAACAATGGCATTTTGATAGAGCTCAGTCATGAAAGGTGTCATGGCAGAACCATCAAAAAATGATGATAAAGCCATTATTTATGAAATAAGTATTGCAGAAGAAGAGGGAATAGACTAACAAGAAGGTTGAGGTCGAGGAAGGGGATCTGAAAGATTACCATTGCTACCATTGGTGAGATTTTGGAAATCATTACCAATCTCAACAATAATAGGCACATGAGAACTTAGACCCTCCTCCTCCTCTGAATGAGTCAGGTCAATAGTAGGAAAAATAATGGAGATATCTCTCTTCTTCAAAGGTTTTTCCTCAACTTGATTTTGTCTAGGTTGAGTCTTTTCAACCACAGTGGATACCTAGACAACTCCAGCTGACTAAGAAGTTACAACTTCTTGTGTATTCAACGCCGAAGTCATTCTATTCAGCTTCTGTTTTATCTGCTCTGAAGTCTGCAAATAGTCTTTAACCTACTATTCCACAGATGTCTGGGGAATTTCCCCCATAGGAGATTTCCCTTTATCTAAGCCTGAACTGGTTTCCACAGATGCATTTTTGGATGCCAATGTTTCTTTTGTTGTAGCTCGAGCTTCTCTTTCTTCCTTGTCTCTTGTCATCCTCTCCAAGATGTCCAATTCCATAGACCTGTAATGTTTTACCCTGACTTTGATCTCCTTTTGGTACTGCAAGATATAGCTCTGCTCTTCTTTTCTCTTAGCCCTAGCCATGACTTCGGAAAATGTATCTACTCCCTGATAAATGAAATCATTAGGAATTTCCTCATGAACATATCCTGTTATAAAATGATTATGCTTTTAGTGTAAATCAATGATCCCTTTGGGATCATGCTACCTTTTGCTTGCAAAACCAAGTTTAAGTGACATGATGTGGTCGCTCAGCTCTGATGCCCAAGTTGAAGTGGGTACACTCAAGGATCCAAGGGTAATGGGAAACCTGGGCCAAACTTTCGTCTTTGGTGCAACACATTTCTTGTAGATCCCCTCTGTAACTGTCTGAAATGAGATCTCTTCTAAAACCAACCTGTCTGGCACAACCTTGGGAAACATGTGAGCAGTGTTGCTCCCATAACCTTGATATAGGTGAAATATTCACCAACACACCAGTCCCCCATAGTGGCTATGAGAGATTTTGCTTCCGATGAGAAGGCAGGGGCTTCAGTGTTGAAAATTAGAAAATACACCCAACCAAGGAAACTTTCGCATATGTCATAGAACCTAGCCACATAGTTTCCATCCCAGAGCTCGTAATGATAAATATGTACAGGCGGGGTCGGTAATTCCCAACTCCATCCCAAATTAGGGTAACAGAAATCAGCACAGAAGATGTCCACTGTTAGTGCCAGAAATTGTTCTCAGACTACTAAAGAACAAGCCAACACAATCTCAAAAGTAAAATTAAATAAAATAGGTTTTAGGGTTTTGGTTTATGGTTTAAAAAAATTCATCAGCAACGAGGAAATAAACATCCACAAGCCAATACAGAACTGAATCATGCAAGTTGGATAAACTGGGGATCAAACACATCCCAATAAGCCATAAACATTACACATGAAATACTAATTCCACCCACAGGCTACAAGCATTCACATGAATAAACCTTTAAACATGAAATGAAATTGTATACTGAGCAATCAACCAGATCAGAAATGAAAAAGCATGATAGGAAAAAGGGCTTATCAGTTTATATATTATCACACCCCGGTTTTGACCCCGTTTGCATGATGTATACATTGTAATTAATCGTGGTGAGGAGCTAAAGGCAAAAGCCCCACCATCGATTTGGTTGTGTATGTTTCGGCAACGGGGATAGTTGCCGATGGTATATCGTGCTATCCGACACATTATAATGTGGCATCATGTAAATATGCACATCAAATAAAATAAACCATGACCAGCTACGGCAGTGCAACGTTGAATGAAAAGGGCATGATTCCAAAGGATAAGGGGTGGGGGAAGTCAACCTTGGTCTATGGGGGAAAAAACCATATGTTGCCACCTTGTTTGAATTGCCATCTTCCCTTGTCAACCTATTTATTATTTTGTTGAAGTTGTTGAGGGAAGTTATTACATGAGGAGACGTGGGCATGGGGAGGCGTCGATTTGGCAGGTTGACCTCACATTGGAAGCAACCTCCACCGCCATTCTCTCCTTTTCTTGTTTTCTCTCACGCAGGGACAGTCGCTCCCCTTCTCACGCCTGGTCTCACCTTCACGGTGGTCTGTTCGTTCCTCCCGTTGGTCTGCCCGCTCTCATGCAGAGAGAGACGGTCTGTTTTTCCTCATGCACTCTCCACTACGCATGCTCTCGGTGGTCTGCTCACTTTCCTCACGTTGTTCTTTCATCCATGCGTCTGAGTGGATCTGTTCAATCTCACGCAGGAATGGAATTCTTGCTCATCCTCGCGCACAGGCAGTGGTTCTGCTGGATCTCATGCAGCCAGGAGAGGAGCTGCTTATGGGTGGTCATTCATGTTCTTCCACAGAGTGGAATCGGGTATGTTTTCCTCTGTGTTTTGCAGTTTGGTGCAAGTTTCCCTCACGCGCAGGCCGTTGGAGTCATTTTCCATGTTGTGAGCCGTGCTCATTGATTACGTTTTGGGATTGTTGTCCGCCCTGTGTCTTGTTGGCTGTGGTGCTCAAATTCGTTTTGGGCCACTGTAGATTTCCAACCCGTTGGTTGAGTTTCCCTCTGTCCATGCTAGGAGTTGGCTTCTCCTTTGTTTGAGACTGTGTAAGCCACCCAACCATTACCTTGAGGAATTGTGTGTGCTGTGGGCTGTTGATTTCCACAACTGTTGGCTGAGTTTTCCCTGTTTTGGGACTGTGGTTTGTTGCCATCACTCATTGTGAGGTTGGGTTGCTGAAGTACCCTGGTTTTGGGTGTTGTTGTTGAGTTGTTTTGGCCATGCTAAGGCCAAGAACAACTCTGAGTTTCCTTGTGGGCTTGAGCCGTGTTCATCTTGTGTTCGAGACTGTCCCCGGTTGTACTTGCCTTCATCACAAAGCCGAGAGTGGGTTGTTTTCTGCGGTAAGCAGTGGGTGGTCTTCGAACTGTTGAGAGTGGGATTAGAGGCTGGGTATGCTTGAGAAGTTGGTGTTGAGGCCACCAGCTTGGTATTAGCCTATCCTAGCTCCTTGACAACCTGGTGAACCCTATGGTGTGGGTTTGGCTGTGTGTTGGCAAACCTTGGCTATGTGTAAGCCAGTTTGGACCCTTATTCCTTGAGGAATCATGCCCAACTCGGGGGTGGTAGTGTGTTGAGAGATTGATGAGCACGTTGGCCTACGGTTGGGTGGAACGTTGCAGCGACATAGCTGGTTGTGGGGCGAGTTATCCATTAAAAGATAAGTTATGCTGACTATTTCATCTCCACAATCTATACTGTTGTCAAATGAATTATGATGAACATGTTAAATGTTGGAATGTGTGTGTTGCTTCTGCTGATTATTGAGTAACTCTGCATGTTGAGTAATTATGCATCTTGCATGATGGATTATGCATCCTGTTATGTATTATGTTTAAGTTTTTAATTTCAGCATTTATCCTTGTCCATGTTCATGGGGCTGTTTTCCCGTATGCATGTTGTGGTGTTCATCGCATCCTCTTCACCGATGTGAGGGTCGGGGACGTGATAGCGTGGTATCAGAGCTCATGTTGCTGCATGGGCCTAAAGGGACCACCAGGGTGTAGTGACAGAAGCAGAATTGCCTTCTGCCTAGTAGAGATCAGAATTGGATGACAACAAACTTCAAAAATTTGCCTAAGTGTTGACAGTCGGAAGAGCTAGTGAGAAGCTCCTCCGATACGTCGGAAGGCCATTCGACGAGGCGCAACAGTGGAAAAGAAAATTTGAAAAATTTGTTTCAGTGTTTGAGTCATCGAAACACAGCGGAATTGACTTCCGATGAAGCGAAAATGTTAGTGGAATGGAATTCTGCCGTAGCGGAAGAGATTAGGTGAAAGCATGCCGACGGAGAACAGGTGGAAGGAAAATCGCCTAAGTGTTCGAAGGTCGTCGTAAGAATTTAGCGGTTCGAGCGTCCACCATTGCGGAAGACAAAAGCACTAATTCGTCCGATGAGAAAGGCCGTCGATGCCATGAAAGAAGTTTCATAATTCTTCTAAGTATCAGAATCCTCGGCCATCGGAAGCAGGAAGTGGTTTGAAAGCCCACCGTTGCGGAAGCCAAAGGCGCTGTCCTTCCGATGTGAAAAGCCCGCCGATGCTGATCGGGTCATGCCAATAGTAGATTTGGCCGCCGATCGGAAGGAGATAGAGGATGGCGAGCTGCCATTGCGGCTGTTGAGGGAACTTCCTCGCCGATGAAAAGAAGGGAAGTTTCGGAGGAAATAGTTGAAGCCGGAGCCACAGTTTCAGCAGAGATCTTCCAGAGATCGTCGAAAAGTCGAAAGAAGATAGTGGATCGAGCATCCGATGTGGCGACAAGAAGAAGAAGAAAAATAATTAAAATTTTTCTAAGTATAGAAAAAATCAGAAAGTTTTAGAAGATCGGGCTGCCGACACATCGGAGAAAATTAGAAGATCGGTCTGCCGATACGCCAGAAGCCAAAGAAAGATCAGCCCGACACGTCGGAAAAATTTAGTTGATCGGATTGCCGGAGTGCCAGAAGCTTAGAGAACTAGCCGTCTGACAGGTTAGACGATCCAATTTTCGATGACGACGGAAGATGTTAGCTGTTTGGGGATCCGAAACGTCGGATGGATAGTCGAAGTGAGAGCCGATTCTGCAAGGGGAAATTTTAAGATTTCCAAGTGGGATTCCCAGCAGGTTTCGATTGTTTTTCAGCAGGATTTTTCAGCTATCTTTCAGTGGATTTTTAGGTGGCTGAAGTTGGCACCCAGTCCAAAATGCAGCTGTGTGTAAGATGCAAATATTTGGTGAAAATCTTCATTTTTAGAAGTGGTGTGGTTTTCACACCCGAGGTCGGAATGAAGCATGTGGATAGGAGTTGGAAAGCTTATCCAGTAAGGAACAAGGGTAAGTCACCAGAATCTAAGCATGGAGCATAAAAGTGCTAATGATGGCCGCTGCTATCAAATGGACAAATCTGGAAAGTTGCATGCCAAAGGTAGCAAGGACTATGAAGGCTAACCAGCTGTTGTGTGGAAGAGGAATTCCATGCAAGGATGAGGGATTTGAAAAGGGAAGTTCTCCTTAAAACCCTATCTTGCTGATTATAACTACATTTCCCAAGTTTTATGCATGGAATGCATGAGGATATGCTTTGCATACATAGGATATTAAGGATTGTATATATTTATAATAAACCACTAATGATAATCATTGCTTTGATGTTGGCATTAGCGGAAAAAAAACCAACGATGACATGGACCTAGTTGAATATGTTGCTGATGCTACCAATTGTGACTAGCAACCCTATGGAGAAAGGGGATGAAGCAACAAGTCCAGGATAAAAGTTGGTGAGCAAATTCTGCACTCTCCTGCAAGGACCAACCAAATTGGTCATGTCAAGGGTGCAAGTAGAACCCATGCAGGTGAGAGTTTGATTATGACAAATTCCATGGAGTGGTAAACGTAATAGACCTCATACCATGTGGATGTTTGAATATAGAAAGGTGTCATGCCTGTATATATTGATTGAGCTTAGTAGCCCAAGAAAAGTAAGTACTGATGATCTTGATTATAGTAATGCATCCTATACGAAGTAGTCATGGTTAGGCTATGCCTGGTAGGTTGAAGGCATAGTATTCCTGAATCAATGCAAAGTAACATTGAATGGATATGCATTAAGAAGATTTTATGAATCTTGTAGTTATGCATTGAATGTATGCATATGAAGGGTGTGAGTGACTGATTGCATAAGTATAAGTGCAAATGTTGTGATGTATTGCATGAATGAATTGAGATGAATGCATGTGATATTATGAATAACTAATGGCTTAAATGATGAATTGATGACAATTAAGGAACCATTTCAAAGGTTGTTATGAATGCAAGATAGTTATGATCAATTGGCTGCTAGAAATGCTCTATGGAAGAGCAAGGTGGTACAAATGATACACTTGTAAAGTAAGGAGTATCTAAAAATTTCATTTAATTGCATGAATGATGTGACTATACCTTGCAAATGGTAGTATGATGATGATTGCGTGAAGCAAATGAGTTTTGGTATACATTGATGTGACTAACAGCTAGAAGTATTTGAATTTTATAAATTCTGAAAATGCTTCCATGATGGTTGTGGCAATGAAAAGGTTATATGCATCCAGACTTACCAAGTGTTTGGTTGATTGAAGCTCATGTTTCAGGTAGATTACTTCGAGCATGGCAGTGAGAGGTAAGACCCTGACCAATTCCAGAATCTACCATGTATGAGAAAAGTCTCATGGTTGTAAAAAAAATAGTTGGTATGCATAATAGGTTGTTAAGTTCGATTTGTGAATTTCAGATTTAAGGAATTGCTGACAACTACTAGTCACTATTGGTTTGCATAAGATCATTGTTTGGTTGATTGAAGCTCAGGTTTTAGGTAGATTATTTCGAGCATGGCAGTGAGAGGTAAGACCCTGACCAATGCCAGAATCTACCATGCATGAGAAAAGTCTCATGGTTGTAAAAAAAAATAGTTGGTATGCATAATAGGTTGTTAAATTCGAATTGTGAATTTCAGATTTAAGGAATTGCTGACAACTACTAGCCACTATTGGTTTGCATAAGATTGTGTTTGGTTGATTGAAGCTCAGGTTTCAGGTAGATTATTTTGAGCATGGAAGTGAGAGGTAAGACCCTAACCAATGCCAGAATCTACCATGTGAAAGAGCCAAACTATGTGAGAATAGTCCGCATGCTTAATGGGTTGTTAAATTTGAATTGTGAATTTCAGATTTAAGAAATTGCTGACGACTACTAATCAATGT
Organism: Pseudotsuga menziesii; assembly: GCA_001517045.1. Classification (NCBI taxonomy): domain Eukaryota; kingdom Viridiplantae; phylum Streptophyta; class Pinopsida; order Pinales; family Pinaceae; genus Pseudotsuga; species Pseudotsuga menziesii. The sequence continues at coordinate 860,357 of LPNX010494604.1, forward strand.
TGGCTTGTATAAGATTGTGTCAAGAGGACGCATGGTAAGTGGGTATTCATGTTATGTTAGTAAGCATAAAATTATAATGGGCATAGTAGTGCTGCTTATAAGAAACCCACAATTGAGCAAATTAATTCTGTAGTAGACAGAATTGCAATTTCCTATTGAATTTGACTACTAATGTCATTGCTTGGTTATGGAACAATCAATTGGGATTGTATTATCAGATAATGACTGACTGTTTGGCTATTTGATGAACGTGTCAGGGATACACACTGCAGGAAGATCATGTGTGATGGCCTGCAGAAGCCAAACTTCATGGGAAGGTTTTCCCTTGGAAATAGGTTTCGGGTGAAACGCCATTGGACATTTTGAAAATGTCTCATCTGCACTGCATGTTTGGTAGTAATATGAGTGAGATGGTATAAATTATGTCGGTAAGACATGTGTGGATATGAAATGTGAAAAGGAGTTGGGATGGAAAACTGAGGGACTGTTAACTTAGGGAAGAGGCCCCCATTCCTCTTTAACAAAGGCATACTGCGTCGACAAATGGATAAGTGTTCTGTGACCCTTGCTAAGAATATGCATGCTTAATTGTTAAAAATTCCATATGCAGAACATGTTTTAATTTTATTTCCATGATGACCGATTGCTTGAGTATGAATAGGGCCTACATGGCACACATCGGAAAGGGATGCACACTTTTCCCGATGTCGGATCATGAAAGGGTTTCAATATTGATTACACCCTAGGGAGTGGACACACTCCTGGTGTCTCAATGCTTGATAGTGAATGATATGAAATGTGAATACAGTTTTAGAGCAATAATGCTAATGAGTTTGCTTGTATTGCTTGTGTTGCTTGTGTTGACAGGCTAAATAGATGCAGTTGGGTGTTGCACCCAAAAGGTAAAGGTAAAAGGTAAATGGTTGTTGTGAGGAGTTGCAGAGTAAGGGTTATTGTGATATAAGTGTGTGCTGGTATAAGTGTATGTTGGGCTGTGATATGCCTGAGGATCCATAGTAGATCCTAGACCTGGAAATGGTCTTGGTAAAGTTCCAAGCCCAGTTGACATGAGAATGTACCGGCTGGACATTGAATATTTGATGTTGTGGAGCAGCCGGCGTGCTGACTAACATCTAAGTCCATAGGCGATCCCAAGGCTTGCAAAGCGAAGCAGGATCCTGTGGACGAACGAGGAAACACACAATATAGATAAGTATTGGATTATTTTGCTCATGAATATACGTTTGTATATGATTTGGTTGTGATGTTTTAAGCTCTTGTTCTAGAGATAAAACAGATGAGAATAAACTAAACATGTGAATCTATTCAATGTTTGGATATAGGTATCGTTGGAAGTGAGGACTATGAGAGAATCCTAAAGGTGCATGTGTACATGTGACTATCCTGGAAAGCTCGAAATGAGCGGCAATGAAAAAGGTGTTAGTGAGACCATGAGGTTCCTAGCAGCCAAGACAAACCATGTGAAGAGACCCCATGGTTTAGAGGTCTGGAATAGACCGAAGACACTAATTGTCATGACCAAGAGGGATTGATCCAGCATTCACGGTGAAGTGAAAGAGGCTGAGAGCATGAAAATCCACTGCAGTGGTGTGAGTTCCAAGATGGAACAAAACAAAGAGGGGAAAAAAAACTCTTGCTGCTCTCTCTTGCCCTTTTAATTTTATATATATATATTTATGCGTTGTGAAAACAAAATATTGTTGAATGCATGTATGACTGAAAATGGAATGTGTGTATTTGCTTAAAGTAAATTGTGAATGCTGGAATGGTTAATTCCCTGCCCAAGAATGGACATGAATGAGCTCATGTGCCTGTTGGGAAGGCATGAAAAATATGAAAGTATCCTTGATGAGACTTGGACTGTCATGCCAATTGGGTAATTAACTGACTGATTTTAATGTCTATATTATGCTTGGTCTGACAGAATTTCAATGGCGCATTTCACAGGTGAGAAAAGTGAAACCAGGTGGTGCACATTGATCATGGCAGGAGATCAAAAGTTGTTGGACTTAGCTGGAAGTCTCCTTCAAACGATTTCCAAGACCCAAGTGAATCTTGGGGAGATGCTCAAGATACAAAGAAGGTAGAATGAAATGAACCACCAGATTTTGCAAGACTCTATTGGTTTGCAAAGGGAGGTGAAAAGCCTTCTGGGAGCAATCGACAAAGGAAAGGAGGGTGGATCAGCGATGGGACATTCGTCCAAGTGACCCATTGGGAAATAGTCCAGGCATGAAGACTCAAAGGAAATTGAGCAGGTGAAGATGAAGCATCCAGTGAAATGCTGGGAATGCGGAGGGCATCATTTACGTCGGGACTTCCCAATGAGGGAACATGATGAGGGCAAAAGCCATAAAGTTACTAGACTTCGGGATAAGCTGGAAGCTGAGAACCAGCAGGACAAGTCCGTGGAAGCTGAGAGGCTTGGTCATGAGCGTTCAAAGTAAATGATTGAGCATGGGACAGATCTGCAAGATTTTGAAATTTTGATGTGCAATTGTATATGTACTGTATATGTATTCCTATGTATTGGAACACTAAGGACGGTGTTATTCCAAGGGGGAGGGGAATGTCACACCCCGGTTTTGACCCCGTTTGCATGATGTATACATTGTAATTAATCGTGGTGAGGAGCTAAAGGCAAAAGCCCCACCATCGATTTGGTTGTGTATGTTTCGGCAATGGAAATAGTTGCCGATGGTATATCGTGCTATCCGGCACATTATAATGTGGCATCATGTAAATATGCACATCAAATAAAATAAACCATGACCAGCTATGATAGTGCAATGTTGAATGAAAAGGGCATGATTCCAAAGGATAAGGGGTGGGGGATGTCAACCTTGGTCTATGGGGGAAAAACCCATATGTGGCCACCTTGTTTGAATTCCCATCTTCCCTTGTCAACCTCTTTATTATTTTGTTGAAGTTGTTGAGGGAAGTTATTGCATAAGGAGACATGGGCATGGGGAGGCGTCGGTTTGGCAGGTTCACCTCACGTTGGAAGCAACCTCCACTGCCATTCTCTCCTTTTCCTATTTTATCTCACGCAGGGACGGTCGCTCCCCTTCTCACGCCTGGTCTCACCTTCACGGTGGTCTATTCGTTCCTCCCGTTGGTCTGCCCACTCTCACACAGAGAGAGACGGTCTGTTTTTACTCACGCACTCTCCACTACACATGCTCTCGGTGGTCTTCTCACTTTCCTCACGTTGGTCGTTCATCCGTGCGCCTGAGTGGAGCTGTTCACTCTCACGCAGGAGTGAAAGTCTTGCTCATCCTCGTGCATAGGCAGTGGTTCTGCTGGATCTCACGCAACCAGGAGAGGAGCTACTTATCGGTGGTCATTCACGTTCTTCCACAGAGTGGAATCGGGTATGTTTTCCTCTGTGTTTTGTGGTTTGGTACAAGTTTCCCTCACGCACAGGCCGTTGGAGTCATTTTCCATGTTGTGAGCCATGCTCACTGATTATGTTTTGGGACTGTTGTCCCCCCTGCGTCTTGTTGGCTGTGGTGCTCAAATTCATTTTGGGCCACTGTGGATTTCCAACCTGTTGGTTGAGTTTCCCTCTGTCCATGCTGGGAGTTGGCTTCTCCTTTGTTTGAGACTGTGTAAGCCACCCAGCCGTTACCTTGAGGAATTGTGTGTGCTGTGGGCTGTTGATTTCCACAACTGTTGGCTGAGTTTTCCCTGTTTTGGGACTGTGGTTTGTTGCCATCACTCATTGTGAGGTTGGGTTGCTGAAGTACCCTGGTTTTGGGTGTTATTTGTTGAGTCGCAGAAATGTCCCTTTTTCATCCACTTTATCTTCCGCTATTCCTCACATTTCATCGTCCTATTAACCTTTTATCATACCATTTCCATACATATCTGTGGGTTTTACATTATTATTTTCCACTTTATTCATTTTGGTATTAAGAGTGAATTTATGATTAAATATTAGAAAATATACATGTTTTTCATATATATATATCTCAATTATGTGTGAGCTTTGTAATGTGTAGGAATATGTAAATGATTAATCCAAATAGACTTCTCGAATATCTCTTACACCATTCCAAAGGAGATAGTTATTCGAGCCTATTCTTAAGGAGAAGATCATGGAAGATTTGGTTGGCATATCTTATCTAGGATTCATGAGGATTTGAAGGAACCATATCTTGTAATAAGAGGAAAGTGGTTGAGAGTAGTTGAGAGAATAGTGGATCTGTTCTTATCTTTTTCTTAAGGCCTCTCATGTATAAAGGAGAGTGCTCCCTCTCCGTGGGGGGGGGAGATAGTTGTAATTAAGTTAGATTAAGCTTGTAGGAGGGTTGTAATGGAAGTGGATTGGATTGGATTTTGTACTTGTTAGATTAGTCTTTGATTTGAGATTCTTAATGTGATTCAAGATTTCATTATCATGCTTCCATGTTTGTTATTTGATTATTGATTTGTGGATGTGAGCTCACATATGTCATTGTTGTTAACTCTTCACATGTTGTATTTCCCTTACTCAATTTCATGCTTTTCTCGTTAGTATTTCAATGCTTTCCTAGATTAATTTGATTTCAGCAATTTAGATTAAGTTAGATTAGATCTACTTCAGTCCTTCACAAACAGTGCACGTGCTTCGTCAATTTACGTACCCCGGATTGACAAGTAAATAGTTGGGCAACTGCACTGCAACGTAATTATTACGACATATATTTCGCCTAACATTTTGGCGTCGTTGCTGGGGAAGCACAAAGGATTGAGGTATTAATTTCTTTTTCATGCAAGTGTGATTATTCGTGCTCCTAACTTTGAGGTGACATATGGGTAAGGGCATGAAGGGTGTGTTTCAATTTCTGCAAATTAGCATAAATTTCAATTTCTGCAATTTAGAGTAAATTTCAATTTCTACAATTTAGAGTAAATTTCAATTTCTACACGTGTGTTTCAATTTCTGCAATTTAGTGTAAATTTCCATTTCTGCAATTTAGTGTAAATTTCAATTTCTGCAAGCATGTTTTTGGCAAATCAATTTCTGCAACTATGAAGAGGTTTTCATGTGTTTTAACAAGAGTGTTTTATTTTCAGCAAGTGTGATTTTCAGTTTTCAGATTTTGATTTGGATGAGGTAAGAACCCCTTTTTCAATATGAATTAACTATGAGTGTCAGCTTGGAACAACTCGCTCACATCCTTGCAAAAATCAGAGTCTCCTCTTCTCTAGAAGAGGAGATCCTGACAGCAGCCGAAAGTTTAAATACTCCTTCAGAAACGAACGAGGAATCAGCATCTGAAGACTCCTGCATATTTGATGACGAACAATCATTCGAACAAGAGATTGAGGAAGACGACAAGGAGCTGCAGCATGATCTGAGTGAGGGAAAATGCGCTTACGAAAGCCATATCGAAAGATGGTTCTAGGTAAGTACGCAATTAGATCAATTTAGTTTTTCTTTTTATTTAGTTAGTCTACCATTACAGCAAGAAGACTCACTCATTCTTCTAAATTTTCATCTTTCATTTGAAAAATTACCACTGAACATGTTACAGTTACTTTTACGTGCATGGCTCCATTGGAAGTTTGACTACATGTAGCATATTTCTAACTCCTAATTAGCATAGAGTAGGTAGGTCTTCATTTTCAGTTTCTACTTTTATTTTCATATTTTCTTTAGTGTTGAATAAGTATGCTCTCCTCCGCGCTTCGTGCGATCGCGAGGATCAAAAAGTAGGATGCCTTTAAATTTTTCAGGAATGAATAAATTACTGTTTTGCAAACATGCCTAGTTGATTTCATCTTTAATTTGTAAAACAATTTAACTCCATTTGCAAAATGAAACAAATTAGGAATAAAAATATGCTGCTGGAACAGCTGCTGTAAGAGAAGCACTGTCGCATTCTTCTTGTTTTTTTAATCTGTCAATTTAAAAAAAATAAAATAATAATAATAATAAATAAGATTTTACGCATAGACATTTTGTGCGTCCCTTCTCCGATCTGCAAAACAATAAAACACTAGTTTCGTTAGGATGAACAATAAAAACAAAACGAAAATTTAAATAAAAATAAATAAATTAAAAAAAAAAATGGTCTGCATAAACGAATGCTGGAACTATGTGGTTGGTTGAATTCCATTTGCCATGTGCAAAAATGTGTTTCCTGCTGCAATAGTTTCGGTTTAAGTTGCCGCAACACCCCTTGAATTATAACCTGCAACACACATAAAAAATGAAACATTCATTCTTTGAAAATTCTAGGTTGTAACTGTCACTCCATGGCTGAAACTGTGTGAAGCTGGCTGACCAAACCATTTCTGTAATTTGCTGTATCAGCACACTTCATCCACCTGCTCGAACATCCTTTGACTTCGAATAAATCCCAACAAATAATAAACCTGCAAATCAAAACAATTTTCCCATGCCGCTTTGCAAAATTCTCATTGGTTTGATTGATCTGCAACAACCTGCAACAATAGATCTGCAAATCGCACATTGAGTAAAATTTGCAAAACCAACTAGAACAACAAATGCAGAAAAAATGCAAAAATTGAAATAGAGATATCTCACAACCTGGGATCTGGATTCTTCTGATTTTTGGACAAGAAGTGCATTATGTTATGATCCCAAAGCTCCGTAAATTTCAGCCCAACTTAGTGCACGGTTTTCAAGAAAATCAATATAGTCACCTTCAGCTAGTTTTCATTTTTTTCAAAATCTATGAAGTATCTATGGCCTATTTTTGATGTGTAAACGCGTTTTGACCATAGAAACCTTCCTACAAAATTTCAGCCCAATCCGAGTCACCGTTTGTGCGAAAATTGCATTTCAATTTGCTGTTACAGCCTTAACAAAAAACGCATGCCACATAAGAACACCTTGATTCGCATCTTGATTCGTGGGAATATGGAAATGAATATCAAAAATATGAGACATGGGTTTTGTGTGTAATATCCTCATTTACCTAACTCTCAAGGAAATCGCCAAAAAAAGCTATGGTTTGCGATATGAAGGTGGTTCTTCGAGAGGGTATTTTCTAGATTTGGTGTTGCGGCCGGTTCCAAAGTTGCCAACAGTTACAGCCGTGTTCTAGCTGTTGCAGATCACAAGTTGGGGGAAAAAGATTAGGAAGGATAGGCTATAAGTTCTTGAACATCCATTTGAGTGTAGCTGCGCATTGAACAGCCATTTGAGAATAGCTGCGCATTGAACATCCTGCGCGTTGAACAACCATTGGAGTATAGATGCGCATTGAACAGCCTGCGCGTTGAACAACCATTTGAGTGTAGCTGCGCGTGCCTGCTACTTCCATGAATGTAGCTGCGCGCTGAACAACTTGCAATTCCATTGCTACTTGCCTAACATTTTGGCGTCTCAAAGGTTGATTATGCAAAGCAGCAATTGCGATTAATGCACCAAATCAGTGCAACTCCTACTCTGAACATTCAATAGTGGATCTCAGCCGCACATTTACACTTTCCAAATTTTAGAGACCATATTGCTCTTACAAATTGTAAAACTAACGCAAATGGACATTCTCTAATTCCTGAACACAATGTGCTTAATCTTAATTTGTTTTTTAAAGTCACTTCATGCAGTAATTGATGATTACATGAGCGCAAAGGCACAGGTATACAAATGCATTTTATTTTCTTCGCTTTGCCCCATTCCTACTTATTTTTGCATTCTACGATTCTCTCACGAGGTTTTAAGTGTAGGATTGGTACTAAGTTTGATTGCAGGAACGAAGACGCTCACATTCCATGCTGAAGTGATTTTCAAAAATTACAAAATCTTTTGAGAAACATGCTATGATAATCCAGCTTGAACGAGCTGTTACACCTCATGAACATCCTGACACTTGCTGTTACACGAAAATCATTGGAAAACCCTTTTGTGTCCTGAAATATCTCCTCGCATTCCTCCTTCACAGCAAATTGATCATCCCCGTGTTGCAGCCATTTTCCATTGCCTTATCCTTCCTGATTTCTCGCACATCTATTTTTCTGAGCAGCATACATCAATCATTTTCAGTTCATTTTTTCCTTCTTTCTCTATGCCAGTTTGCCTTTCGAATAAAACCAGTCACCTCCTTTTCCACAATTACACTTCCTCAATTTTATTTCCATAAACCCTGTCACTACTGAGATCTTTGTTATAGTCCTACCAAATATTTTTATAAAAACTCGCGTTGACTGATGTGGGATTCCTTAAGACCCACCTTTCAACAGTCTTGCCCCATCGACTTCAGCACCTTATCTGGGATATAGACTAGAGTCCATTTTGAGTACCTAGAGGCTTGCATGCCTTAATGGCAAGTTCTCTCGCTGACGATCATGGGAATACATCAATGTCCCTTGATCTTCAGATCTTGCAAGTGGCTCGACCTCAGCACATCCATTCGCACTTCACAAGATGTACTCAGGTACCTTGGCACTCATTGACATCAATGGTGAGTTGCCTCACACTGGTTAACGACATTCATCAATGGTCGGTAATCCAGTGATTTCTCTTCATGATCGACATCGACACATCCATTCGCATGATTAGAATTGTACCATCAAGTTTGTAGCGGGTGAAGACTATACACTATGAGAGTCTGAAAGTTCCATAGCACCAGTTCAGATTCCTCCACTTCCCATTCTCTGATTCAGCAGTGATAGTCGTTGCAGTTCCCGCAATTGCTGTCACAAGCATCATTGTTATAGTAGTCGCTGCTACCGCAGTTACATCAGTTCCGACAGTTGTTGTTTTAGTAGTTCCAGTAGTTACAGTAGTGCTGCTACAGTAGCAGTCACCTTTCACATGCTCCTATAGCAGTGCCATCTTTCACATTACAAGCAACGACGCCATTCACAGCTACATTTTCATGATCCTACACCAGTGACACCTTCCATCTTCCAGCAGTCGCAGTCGCATATTCTTTGTGCCCGCCGATACAGTAGTTGCAGCTACAGTACCAATCACGATTTCCTGATCCACCAGCCTCAACAACTACATTCCTATTGCATAGGTCATCTACATTTTGGGTGAGTGGAGGTATGTTGTTTTCTAAGCTTTGATCATGAAATTCCTTCTATGCTGACTTGAATATTTTGGAAAATTCNTGAAAATGAAATGATGATAATGGAAAAATGTGGTGATTATGACGATAGTTCCCCTCACCACACTTCATTTCCTTTTCCCTTCCATGACCTACACTATGTTGCATGAGGGCATGCAACCGATTCAGTTTGGGGGGGGAACTATCGTCATAATCACCACATTTTTCCATTATCATCATTTCATTTTCATCCCATTTACCATGCCCAAAAATTTATTTTCCAACGATCCCCTGATGCACTTTACCTCATGCATTGATATACATATTGGCATGATTCATAAAGAAAAGGCTTTCTTATGCACAATGATGCTTTCNCTTAGTGATGCTCTTTTATGCACATTGATAGCTTATGATTTCCAGTGAAGTGTGTGGTTACAATTATTATCATAACAGCAAGCGGAAAAAAATAATGAAATGAATGTTGTTAACACAAGAACCAACATTCTTATATTCATGGTTATTACACAAGAACCAACCATAGAAAATGCCAGCTGTTAACTCATGAGCACTTTACTTCATGCCAGTTGTTACTCATGTCTCCCACATATCTTGGAAACATTCATCATTAAAAAGACATCATCAATCAAAGCTAAAATTTAAATGCCAAAGGTTCTTCAAAAGATCCATGCATGGTTGCATGAGGACATACAACACCTTGAGTTAGGGGGAGATGTTGAGTCGCAGAAATGTCCCTTTTTCATCCACTTTATCTTCCGCTATTCCTCACATTTCATCGTCCCATTAACCTTTTATCATACCATTTCCATACATATCTGTGGGTTTTACATTATTATTTTCCACTTTATTCATTTTGGTATTAAGAGTGAATTTATGATTAAATATTAGAAAATATACATGTTTTTCATATATATATCTCAATTATGTGTGAGATTTGTAATGTGTAGGAATATGTAAATGATTAATCCAAAGAGACTTCTCGAATATCTCTTACACCATTCCAAAGGAGATAGTTATTGAAGCCTATTCTTAAGGAGAAGATCATGGAAGATTTGGTTGGCATATCTTATCTAGGATTCATGATTATTTGAAGGAACCATATCTTGTAATAAGAGGAAAGTGGTTGAGAGTAGTTGAGAGAATAGTGGATCTGTTCTTATCTTTTTCTTAAGGCCTCTCATGTATAAAGGAGAGTGCTCCCTCTCCATGGGGGGGGGAGAAAGTTGTAATTAAGTTAGATTAAGCTTGTAGGAGGGTTGTAATGGAAGTGGATTGGATTGGATTTTGTACTTGTTAGATTAGTCTTTGATTTGAGATTCTTAATGTGATTCAAGATTTCATTATCATGCTTCCATGTTTGTCATTTGATTATTGATTTGTGGATTTGAGCTCACATATGTCATTGTTGTTAACTCTTCACATGTTGTATTTCCCTTACTCAATTTCATGCTTTCCTAGTTAGTGTTTCAATGCTTTCCTAGATTAATTTGATTTTAGCAATTTAGATTAAGTTAGATTAGATCTACTTCAGTCCTTCACAAACAGTGCACGTGCTTCGTCAGTTTACGTACCCCGGATTGACAAGTAAATAGTTGGGAAACTGCACTGCAATGTAATTATTACGACATATATGGGCCAAGAACAACTCTGAGTTGCCTTGTGGGCTTGAGCCGTGTTCATCTTGTGTTCGGGACTGTCCCCAGTTGTACTTGCCTTCATCACAGAGCCGAGAGTGGGTTGTTTGCTGCGGTAAGCAGTGGGTGGTCTTCGCTCTGTTGAGAGTGGTATTAGAGGCTGGGTATGCTTGAGAAGTTGGTGTTGAGGCCACCAGCTTAGCATTAACCTATCCTAGCTCCTTGACAACCTGGTGAACCCTATGGTGTGGGTTTGGTTGTGTGTTGACAAACCTTGGCTATGTGTAAGCTGGTTTGGTCCCTTATTCCTTGAGGAATCATGCCCAGCTCGAGGGTGGTAGTTTGCTGAGAGATTGATGAGCACGTTGGCCTACGGTTGGGTGGAACATTGCAGTGACGTAGCTGGTTGAGGGGCGAGTTCTCCATTAAAAGATAAGTTATGCTGACTATTTCATTTCTGCAATCTATACTGTTGTCAAATGAATTATGATGAACATGTTAAATGCTGGAATGTGTGTGTTGCTTCTGCTGATTATTGAGTAACTCTGCATGTTGAGTAATTATGCATCTTGCATGATGGATTATGCATCATGTTATGTACTATGTTTAAGTTTTTAATTTCAGCATTTATCCTTGTCCATGTTCATGGGGCTGTTTTCTTGTATGCATGTTGTGGTGTTCGTCGCGTCCTCTTCACTGGTGTGAGGGTCGGGGACATGACATATATAATCAATAACAGTCATCCACTTATATAAGAGTTATAAGTGCTAGCTTGAGAAATAAAATCTCCAAAAGCCTCTCCTTGAGTGAAAAATCCCACCCCAAAACTGTATGTTTGTCTTCCTTTTATCATTACAAAAGTTAATTAGTTCCATAACTACCTTCTAGGTCAAAATTTGAAACAGTTACATCAATTAGTTACATGATAACTCAAAATATTTAAAGACAATTAACCCAAAAATAACAAATTGGATTTGGGGAAATTTGGCGAATTTCTGAAAACTTAATTCTCAAAGATGCCTTCATATCTCTTGATATGGGGCACCTGTACAAAAAATGAGAGAGGTTTTTTTTAAATGAGTATGTTATGAACAAAAAAATATATTGGTTTTTCAAAATTCCCCTTCAATTGATCGAAATATGTGCTGCAAATTTGTGACTAAAACAAGAAATTATTAAATAATTCAAATGCTGAAAATAGGCCACAAAGATGAATTCGAATCTATCAAGCTATAACAATTGTTGCAAACCTGAGATAGGTTTTTGTGAACAATTCTGTTGTGGACAAAAACCTCTTTTTTTTTTCCTGAATTCATTTCCATCTCCTTGTAATATACTCCCAATGACAATGAAAAAAACAGGAAAAAACAGAGCTGCTACAGGAATCTCCTCATGAAAATATTTGACAAAGGACTAAAAAATGAGAGTTAGATTATAAATCAAAACTTGGAATAAACTTTTATTATAAGTTTTTGAAAGCTTAAAGATATACATATTAACTAATAAGCCCAAAAGACAAACCTTAAAATTAAAATAATGAAATAATTCAACCATTAAAAGCATTAAATCCAACCAAAATGATTGATTGTCAAAAATTATTAAAATCAACATAAAATGTAAAATCATTTTAAACCAACGGTTGGAAATTAGGACAAAAAGAACAGATAAATGAAGAACAAGATCTAGTTATAAGATCTGGCTCTTGTTGCGAGATGAAGTCCTCCTTGTAAGGGTTCAAGAACCTGTAGACCTTGTGCCTTATTCATTGAGTGATGGAGTCATTTACCAAATCTCTACAACTTTCTCAAACTCTGAACACATACCTCTGAAATGACAAAATACTGCTACAAACCAACATATTGAAAATAATCTACATGCTCGTATAGCGAGCTTATTCTGCTATTTACTCCTACTTCTAATTGAAGGAAAAAAACCCAATCAAGTGTAATCATACTTCTAGTGAAGCCAAGAAACCATTCGACTGAGAATCATAATTCCATGCATGCTACTGATTGAGAAAACCCACAAAAGATGTGATAAATGCAATAAAGATTCTGCAGGAAGCTGATACTTATGACTAGAAATAGAAAGTATGCCAAAAGCTGGAGCATTAGAAACCTTTGAAAAATACAACTCCATCCAAGAAGCCACGGGATCATGAAATTTCCAATTTAAAACTTCAATGTCTTCATTATATTCATCATAAAGTGAAGCATTCTCTTCCTCTCCATTGCTGTTCTTTTTAAAATTTGGATCAAGAATGGAAACCAAGGGATTTTCAAATTACTTCTCGACCTTTAAATAAAACCCTTGATCAAAACTTGAACAAATAAAATTCTGAAAGTGACCATAAGTCAAGAATGGCAACTTATTTCTTATATCGATAGTAAGAGGTTGAAGATCAACAACTTCTTCTTCATAACATGATAATCTCATAGCAGGAACTAGGAAATTTCTACTATAATCCGCTAAAAGTATATTATCATCGAAAAAGTCAGCAAACTGATATGAAGAATCAACACAAGCGTCATTTATATCCTTGTTCATATGAAAATCTGAAAATGATGAAGAAAAATATCTTAAATCTAAATGATACCTACATTCTTCTTCCTGTTCATAAGCTTGTATATCTTCAACATGAGCATGATCTTGAAGAATTTTGCAAGCTCGAATGTTCTCCTCCACTCCTTTTGCATCCTCAAACAATTGTCTTAAAGATGATGATTTCCTTTCTAATAGGAAAAAGACAAGATCTGAATGTTGAGCCATAACATAATATACCATAACAAGTTTTTTCGAAGTTCTGATCTCCGTAGGCATACTGATATAAAAACTTTGAAACCTCCAATTAAATTTAGTAATTGGCTCATCATTCTCCCTTTTCAAATTATAAACTTCAGAAAGAAATTGATCTTAAGATTTATTCTTACCCCAATACTTCAAAAATACATCATGTAACTCTTCCCACGATCCAATTGAGTCATCTTTTAAATTTCTGAACCAAAACCCAGCATCCCCAGCAAAGGATTTCGAAAATAACCTCATGACAACATCCTCATGCATGATTTCAAAATTATCTATGAAATTATGAAAAGATTCTAAATGATTCTCTGTTGTAATATGGTCTTTTCCAGTAAAATGGGGAAGATATTCAACAAAGTAGGAAGGGTAAGGATGTAAGAGAGATGGCAGCCTAAGAGGTTTAAACATGTTCTGTCTGAGTCTAGACTGAAAATCTATGAGTTGAAAATGAGGTTCAATAAGTTGTTCACAAGTTTCAGCAGTGATGGTAGAGGGTAATAAATCAACTTTATTCTCTACAGGATGACCAGAATAATCAGGTTCAAGAGATATGGGTATATGTATATCATGTTTCACATGTATTTCAAATGAAGGAATAGGATCAACATCAATAAAACAAGAAGAATGCACACTTTCTTCTTTCAAAGAGGGATATGTACTTGAAGGTTTATGATCATTGGAATAGAAAAAACAAAAAATAATTATTTTGACATGCAATGGGAAAGATAGGAAATAACTAATGAATAAGAACAAGACCTCATGGAGGAAATCAACAAGCTGATACCTAGTCTTTCCATTTGGATTCTTCATTTTTCTGTCAACAAAATTTTCCTTGCAGTGGAATCTTTAATCATGGAGTCGTCGGTGAAAAATTGTAGTCTAAAAGATTTTCTGACTTTGTTCACCTCTCAAAATCAGATGAATAATGATATCCTAGGGAAGCTATACTTTAGCTTCGTCCCCGGCAATGGCGCCAAATATGTTAATGCCAGAAATTGTTCTCAGACTACTAAAGAACAAGCCAACACAATCTCAAAAGTAAAATTAAATAAAATAGGTTTTAGGGTTTTGGTTTATGGTTTTAGAAACTTCATCAGTAAGGAGGAAAAAAAATCCACAAGCTAATACAGAACTGAATCATGCAAGTTGGATAAACTGGAGATCAAACACATCGCAATAAGCCATAAACATTACACATGAAATACTAATTCCACCCACAGGCTACAAGCATTTACATGAATAAACCTTTAAACAGGAAATGAAATTGTAGATTGAGCAATCAACTAGATCAGAAATGAAAAAGCATGATAGGTAAAGGGGCTTATCAATTTATATATAATCAATAACAGTCATCCACTTATATAAGAGTTATAAGTGCTAGCTTGAGAAATCAAAGCTCCAAAAGCCTCTTCTTGAGTAAAAAATCCCACCCAAAACTGTATGTTTGTCTTCCTTTTATCATTAAAAAAGTAAATTAGTTCCATAACTACCTTCTAGGTCGAAATTTGAAACAGTTACATCAATTAGTTACATGATAACTCAAAATCTTTAAAGACAATTAACCCAAAAATAACAAATCGGATTTGGGGAAATTTGGTGAATTTCTGAAAATTTGGGTCCCAAATACTCCTTCATATCTCTTGATCTGGGACACCTGTGAAAAAAATAAGAGAGGTTATTTTAAATGAGTATGTTGTGAACAAAAACCTCTCTTAGTTGTTCAAAATTCCCCTTCAATTGATCAGAATACATGCTGAAAATTTGTGACTAAAACAAGAAATTATTAAATAATTCAAACCCTGAAAATAGGCCACAAAGATGAATTCGAATCTCTCAAACGATAACAATTGTTTCAAAACTGAGAGAGGTTTTTATGAATGAGTCTGTTTTGGACAAAAACCTCTTTTTGTTTTTCTGAATTCGTTTCTATATCTTCTTAATAACCTCCCAATGACAATGACAAAAACAGGAAAAACAGAGCTGCTACAGGAATCTCCTCATGAAAATATTTGAAAAAGAACTAAAAAATGAGAGTTAGATTATAAATCAAAACTTGTAATAAACTTTTATTATAAGTTTTTGAAAGCTTAAAGATGTACATATTAACTAATAATCCCAAAAGACAAACCTTAAAACTAAAATAATGAAATAATTCAACCATTAAAAGCATTAAATCCAACCAAAATTATTGATTGTAAAAAATTCTTAAAATCAACGTAAAATGTAAAATAATTTTAAACCAACGGTTGAAAATTAGGAAAAAAAGAACAGATAAACTAAGAACAAGATCTAGTTATAACATCCACAATGAAGGCAGTAAGGTAAAAGTTGGGCTTTTTCTTAGCAGTGGCTTTCTGGAACTCTTGTATGGCGTTTTTGAGTTCCAGGGATAGGATTGAGGCCCAAGGGAAAGATTCACCTGTAGTTATAATATGATGAGCCATGGGAGCCCATTCCTCTTTAAAGAAAGAACAGTTGGGAAGACCATAAATCCTGCATAAAATTGCTGTAAGCAAGGAGTAAGGCTCTTTAAACCATTCAACAGGGTACAGTTCGTCCTTCCTCTTGGAAAAATTGTGTGGTTCAGTCATCCAGGATTTAAGCATTTGGTAGAAATTGAATTTGGATTAGGCAGTGTTAACAAAGTCTGCATCAAGGAGCTAGGTATAAGGTTTAAGAGCATAAATTCTAACAAAGGCTTCAGGGAGGAAATTAGTTATAGCTGAGACCCAATATTGGTATTGAAAGAACGATCTTTCACATTGGCGTGGTCTATAATCCACCTAATAGCATTGTTATAAGGTAGGATGGCTGACCTTGCAGCAATCATATGTAGGCTAGAATCTCTAATTCTCTCATAAATAGTTTGGTCATTCTGGAGGTCTAAGAGGTCATTGTTATCGAAAATTGAGTAAACCCGGGAGCAGTCCAGATGATAAGTTTCAGTTACTCGACTACTAGTATCAGAAAAGACACCGAAATTTGGGTCTTTAGTGAACATGTCCTTACGAAGGTTTTTACTCTTGGTAAATCTGGGGGTTTTGGATGTCGCCGTGTGTAATTTTGAATACTTGTACTAGAATTAAAACTGAATTATACAGGAAGCATAGTAAACAGTTCAAATTTGTGAAAGAATGACTTAGATACCAACCTGAAACTGTAGTAAACAATGTTGAAATCGTGCGGTAAAATATGGAGGTAAAATCACACAACAGAGCAAATTACAGCAGTAAAAGACAATGAAAAATCGTAAATCAACCCATCATATTTATAATTCCCGAGAAATAATACAGATCGTCAGATGAGGGCTAAAAGAAAAAGAATGGTCAGGATCAACTTTGTGGGATGCGGGATCAAAAACAAAATTGCAAGTTTATTCATTGTTCCGCAACCCGCATTCCACAAGTTGCAGGATGCAGAGTGCGAACATTTGCATCTTGCGGGATGCGGGATGCAGAAATACACAAACCAAATGATAACCATACAACCTGCATTTTGCAACTTGGGGGATGCGGGATGCGGGTTGATTAAAAATAAACACACATAAAAACTCTCCCGCATCTCGCAAATGCGGGATGCGGGTTTAAAAAAATGAAACATCAAAATAAAAGGTTTCCTGCATTCTATAACTTGCGGGTTGCAGGATGGAAAAAACAACCCAAACAAAAAACCAAATCTTTTTACATTGAAAACAAAGAAATCAAACATGGATTTTTGGAATTTTGGTTAAGTTAAGGAATCCCAATAGTCAAAATAAAAATATTAAGGAAACCCTTTAAGATTACGAAGAGTCTTACCAAGTAATATTCGTATGTGTAATTGGGATCCCGTGTCAAAATGACATGGGATCTGTTGTACCTACAACAAATGGCGACTGGTTGGGAGAATCAGTTATCTCTGCAAACCAATAATCCTATCCAATCAAATCTGTCAGTGGGAAAATGATTAACTCGCAAGAAATGTTAACATAAGAATGTAACCAACTAGAAATTAATGAAATTATTAATGCACTCCCATCCATGGCCGTGAAAATAAAATGCACCTCTGATTCAAACATCATTCGAGGATAGCGTCATCTAAACTAAGGCTAACATAGGCATGTAGTTTAAAGCTGAACCTAAAATCAGAACTTTACCACTTTGGTTTTCACATAGGGATTCTTAACCATCATTTATTCTTTCCTCATATTTAAAAAAAAAAAAAGAATTCAAAAGCAAGATTGCAATGACACAGAACCACTACCCCATGTTCTGGTGATCAGTGCCGTTCACAAGCATGACCTGGAAACTGAACAAGCCGGCTTGGTAAGGAGACCTATTGTCTTCCAGCTATAGGGATAAAAGAAACTATCATGGCTTGGGAACCATCTAGTGATAGTTTCAGTCCAACATCAAGCCCATGATCATAGTGAGGCTGGACTTAGATAGGACCCCCTCTTCCTGATGTACAATGCTTTCTTGTTTGGGGGTTGATTGGGGTTTAATGTCAAACATGAATTACAAGACACTACCATGGTTTGGTTTCCATATGTAGGAATCACTACTCATTGATGCTCTGCAGATCATGAGTGGGCTGACCTGTGATAGGATCTACCATATTTCAGAGAACTAGAATCCATCTCCCCACATTAAATGGCAAAGATGTCATTCCACTGAGCACCTATGAGCCTATGATATGGATCATGATGAGACCCCTCATCTTGTAATCCACATGATAAAGTATATGGTCATTGCTAAATCCCAAAGAGTAAGACTGACCAGGCTATAAAGATATACCACAGTTCCCTAATGAGACCTTAGACAGGGTGAACCTTTCCTTCCACAACTATCATCATCAGAGTACATCATGTAGAATGTTTTAACCTGGATGAGAGGGCATTAATAGAAAATTCTATAAATATGGTTATCATTCAAATATAACACATCCTGATATGAGTTAGAAAAGATAGAAGCCGACAGGTCTGTTTCAGTTGAGAGTACTGAATATTGAGAAAATTGACTGCTCATTATTTCCAAATGTGTAGATATTACCAAAATTACCAATATCAACAAATATTCAAAAAATAAAAGGAAAGTAGCATACCAGACCTATATACAGGGTTGTGAGACTCCTTCAAACAAAATTTTTCTTGAGCAAAAAGACATTCACTGGATAGGCATCAACGATTCCCTCCAGTGTTTGTAGTTGAATCGTACTAGGACCAATCTTTTCTGTAATAATGAATGGTCCTAGCCAAAGACGTTGAAACTTGGTGTGGTCTTTGTTATCCTTATGTTGTTTGTCCAACCTCAACACTAGATCTCCTACTAAGGAGTCTCTATCTGAAGAAGACCTCTCATCGAACCACTTATTAACCAACTACTGATGTTGGTAAAATGTATTCTTGGATTTCTCTCTATCTTCTTCTAGCTTGAGTAGAGAATCAATCCTCTGCTGTAATGGGGAAGAGTCACTTTGTTGAACATATTGGGCCAATAATAATGAAGGAATGGCGAGATTGGCAGGCATGACAGCTTCCTTGCCATAGACAAGGCAGTATGGGGAGTTACCAAGGGCTGCCTTTGGGGTGATTCGATCTACCCAAAGAGCATAATAAAGTTGGACATGCCAGTTCTTCTAATGTAAAGCCACTGTCTTTTTAAGAATGCTGATCAAGTTCTTGTTTGAGGACTCCACAAACCGATTTCCCTGAGGATAGTAATTAGTGGAAAAATTAAGCTTGATACCATGTTCAAGGGTGAAGCTAGTCAAGTCGATGGACTGGAAGTATGAGGCATTGTCAAAAAAAAGATACTCAGGGGTGCCAAACTTGGTGATTATCTAATTCTCTAAGAAGGAAATTACCTGACTTGTGTTACAAAGTCTTAATAGGACTGCTTCGACCCACCTTGTAAAGTAGTCAGTGGCTGTCAAGATGTATTTATGCTGTAATGAGGATATGAGGTTGATGGGTTCGATGAAGTCCAACCCCCACTGCTGAAATGGGAATTGGACTGCTACTAGATGCAAAGGATAAGCAGGTTTCTTGACTCTGCCAATGCACTTCTGGAAAGACTCACACTTTCGGACAAATGCATGGGCGTCTCTGAATAGGGTAGGCCAGTAGTATCCTACCCTGATAATTTTGTGAGCCATTGTGTCGCCTGAAAAATGTCCACCTGCAGGTCCTGCATGAAATTGAAATAGGAAATCATTAGTTTGATCCTTTTCCAGGCATCTGAGAAATATTCCATCATAGTTATTCCTAAACAAAACGTTATCAATTAGCTGATAAGGAGCATATTTTGGCCTTAACGCTCTACTCTTTTTGGGATCAAGGGTTTCAGGAGCAAACCCATTATGAAGAAAGAATTTGATGTGATCATACCATTCAAATGGTGCGGTTTCAAGTGCATTCATACAACCTATAGGAATAGCTTGTTCCTGCTCCCAATCAGTGTGTTGCTGTTCAAGATTGTTTGACTGGGCGGTGAGCTGACATAAACCTTGTCTTTTGACTATTTTTGCAGGTTTGATCTCCAGATCATATTCTTGAAGGGAGGTCATCCAATGAGATCTCTTTTCTCTCAACTCCTTTTGGATGAGGACGTTGCGAATGGCTATATAGGGAATGATCACTTTGGTCCTTGACTTTAAAATATAAGGCTTGTAGTGCTTTACTGTTTTATATACAGTGTAGGCCTGCTTGTCAACCTGGGAGTAATTTAGTTCAGCTCCTTTGAATGTAGAAATCATAAAGGAAATGGGGATCTTAGCATCCTCATGGTTTTTCTGTGTTAGGACAACTACATAGGAAAAGTCAGTAGCAAATGTGTATAGTATAAATTCTTTACTAAAATCTGGGGGCATAAGAGCAAGTGCTTCTGCTATGATTTTCAAGATTTCAGTAATTTCATTTTTCTATTCTTCGGACCACTTGAAGGGTACATCCTTTTTGACTAAAAACTGCAGGATTTAAATACTTGAGCAAAATTAGGAACAAATCTTCGAACAAAATTAATTTTACACAAGAAGGA
The DNA here is from genome assembly GCA_001517045.1 of Pseudotsuga menziesii. Classification (NCBI taxonomy): domain Eukaryota; kingdom Viridiplantae; phylum Streptophyta; class Pinopsida; order Pinales; family Pinaceae; genus Pseudotsuga; species Pseudotsuga menziesii. The sequence goes on from LPNX010494604.1 coordinate 880,859, forward strand.
CTGCATTGCCTTTCGAGAGTTAGGAAGGCCAATTTTAGAGATTGCGTCAACGTGTTCTGGGTGCATGACCATACCTTCCTTTGATACTGTGAAACCCAACAGCTTACCTTCTGTTACCACAAAGATGGACTTCTTCGGATTGAGGGAAATGCCAAATTTCCTACATCTCTCGAATACTCGTCGCAGAGAAAATAAATGATTTTGTTGTTTCTTAGAGTAGATTGTTACATCATATAAGTAAAGCATGATAGAGCTATGTATAAATCCCCATAAATCTATGTCCATATCTCTCTGGAATGTGGCTCATGCATTTATTAATCCAAAAGGAATTCGTCTATATGCAAATGTTCCCCAAGGGGTTCGGAAGGAAGTTTTGAGTTGGTCGTTGGGCACTACCAAGACTTGGTTGTAGCCAGAAAAACCATATAGTAGTGAAAACATATCTGATTTGGCTACCTTCTGTAGGATCTTCTCCATCAGAGGAATAAGGTAGTTGTCTTTTTCAGAGTCTCGGTTCAGGTTCCTGAATTCTATGCAGAGTCTGGTCTCCCCATTCTTCTTGCAAACAGGGACCAAATTATCTATCCATTGTGTGTACCCGACGGGAAATATGATCCTAGCTGAGAGCAGCTTGTTGAGTTCTTTCTTGACCAAAGGCTCTAGAACAAGGTGCATTTTCCTTAATTTCTGCTGATAGGGTTTTACATTAGGTCTCATAGGGATGTTATGATGCATGATAGTAGTGTCGAAAGTTCGGAGTTTATCATAAGTACAGGAAAAAAGGTCCTTAAAATCCCTGCACAACTTAATGAAATTTATCAGTTCATCACGGGAGCAGTGAATTCCAAGGTTAATACATTGAGTCTCTTGCTTCGATCCGAGGTTAATAGGAGCGTAATTCAGGGTTGAGCTCTAAGTCTTTCAATTGGTGGTATTCCTGAATTTATCCTGTAAGTCATAGAACTTTTCAAGACTGATGACAGACTTGGGGATAATGTTGGAAGGATCAGATAGAGAATTCTCATGATTAGCTTCGTGGATTGCCATACCTTCAAAGGTATTTTGAGCGGACAGGAAGTCTAGTATTTGATGGTTATCATCAAACACCTTCCAACTCGTGACGTTGTTTGGTACAGAGGGTCTGTACATCAATTCAATAGAGAAAGTTTGTGGAGACAAACCTTCGTGCGGAATTAGCCTTGATGTGGTATTGGCTAATAGATCTACATCAAAGTTTTGTGATTATAGGAGGAGCAAGTCGATAAGTTGACTTGAACAAGAGCCGACTTAGTCGATCAGCCGACTAAGTCAGTCGGCCGACTAAACTAGAGATTACGTCGGCCACCTAAGGTCGTGTCGGTTCACCGAACCGACAGGTAGTTATTTTGTAATTGTTTTGTAATCATATATATTAGGCTGTTGAGCCAGATGAGAACTCAGTTCAGCTCTCTATGTTGTATGGACTCATTCATGTAATATAATCTATTAATTCACCTACTTGTTATTATCTCTTGTCTTTGTTTTATATGTGCGTTTTAGTATATATTATTAGTAACCTTATGTGATCTTTGAGATTACAACATTGGTTCCGTTGTCGGTAGTACATGTCTGAAATGTATGCAAACAAATGATACCAGAGCAGGAGATTAAGGACTGGTGGGAACATAAAGTTGCAAACTATTTACAGAATTATACACGAAGGAACAGATTAACAATTGCACAAGCAAAAGAAAGATTCTTCACAGAAATGCATGAGAATTTTGTAGAATTAGTGCCCCAACTTCTAAAGAAACTCCTGGATGATAAAAACGGAAGGGACTAACGAACAAAAATTGCTGGAAAAACTGATCCGAGGAGGTAGAACAAACTTGTCAGAGTGGTTCGAGAAAATCACCGCCGACTTCTGTGAGGAGCAAGCAGTCGAAGATAGAACTTCGGTGGAAACCGTCAAGGAGAAATTTTACACAGATCTCACTGAACAATTTCTATGCTCCTTACCGACCTTGTTGTTCAAATTCTTAATCAAGAAGGGAGTAGGACATATTGTCGAACCTTGTCCATCACTTCACAAACTGCCATCAAACTCTAACTGGGTAGAAAAGCAGAAGAAGTGGGAAAAATTCATTGTAGAAAGGGAGTGGGAATACTTCCGAAGCAAGTAGACCGAACTATTCGGGCTTTCTGAAAAGCGTCGGGTAGGCTATGGGGGGGTAGCTGGTCATATGTTGAGATAAAGTAGAGTGGATTCTAGTTGACTAGAAACATATACCATTCACCAGTAATGAGAATTCGACCAAAAGGGAAATCAAGAGAATAGTATAACACAATGGTATGTTAGACATTCAGAAAATAGAGAGGGAAGAGAGACAACAGAGGAGGGAAGCATGAAGAGAAAGAGCCTTGGCACTGCATAGAGGAAGGAGTCCTAGGGTGACCGAACAGGAAGGGAATCCGCCAGAGTCGGGTCATGATCGACATGAAGAAGGCGTGGAAGAAGAGGCGTCCCCTACGGAGGAAGAATTGTGGATAGAGCAGCCAGAAGCTCTCCAATTAAGACCTCCCCATGAAGGAACAACTCTCTCTCCATTGAATCTGCGTACCCGGATATAGACTATTGTCGAAGAGGACCTCCGACTACAAGCTGGTGACTTTGGTATATGGAGTCGACTAGATGATGAGACATACACTAGATGACACCTCATTATCCATTGACCAGAGGAAGGAAATTGGGTTACCTTTTAAGCGATACCCTCCAACCGAAGTATCCACTTACTCTTAGTGACACATGAAGGAGCATCCCCCCACAAAATACAGCTTTGGAAGACATAGAACATTCAAAACTGCAGACAAATAGTTGTAGTGGGCCATCGACAGCAGAAGTCGACAACAACCGACTGCCGGTCGAAGAAGAATCGACAACTAATGAGAACGAAAGTTCCGTCAACCATAGTACCGCAGAGACAAATAGACCAATAACCCCACCACCCCGACCTCCACCACTGCCACCTCCTGAGAGCAGTGAGATTGATTCCAACATGGGTCACAGATCAACTCACATTCCTCTATATGAGGGGGATGAGGACCCTAGATGACACTGGTTCATCTGCGAGTTGAATTGGGAGGCCAACCAAGTTACAGACGAAGATAGACAAATGGAATAGTTCACCGGTGCCTTGAAAAAAAGGGCATTGACTTGGCATATGACCTTTTCGGAAAGACAACCTAGAGCAACCAAAGCTGAGATCAAGGCACAATTTCTATGATTTTTAAAAACTCTAGATGTCAAACACCTGGCAGCGAAAAAACTAAAAACAACATCACAGAAGCCAGGGGAAACTGTCCGTGACTATGATAAGTGTTGGAAAGACCTTCTGAGCTAGCTGGACTATGTTATAGATGAACAATTACTAATCCAGTGGTTTCTTGCAGGGTTATATCAGAAATTCCATCGACACATTAGTCTGGAAACATTCAAATCTTGCGAAGATGCGCTCACAAAAGATCTCCAAGTAGAGATGGATGAGGACATCCCAGCCTATTCCACTGATCACAGGTTGGAAGAACACCTGGAGAGTGTACAGAAGTCTTTAAAGGAGTTAAACCTCAAAAATTAGGATATCTGGTGCACGAAGTGCTCGACGGCCGGACACTCCAAAGACAACTGTCGACAAGAATATAGCCGACAGGATGTTCGATTCATACAGATGAAATATTTTTGCAACATTTTCCAGGAGCACGGGGGCCACTCGACAAAAGATTGCCCATTCAACATGAATAATGGCAAGGCATCCTGGTTTGCAATCTGTGAAACCAAAAATCATAACATGGTCGACTGCCATTCGAACTTGAAGAACTGACAAAATGATCCTGCAGTCTACCAAACCAACACAATTGCACAACATAATGAGAAAAACAACTTACCAAATGATCAGAGATATGAAGACCGGAGATACGAGCACCGGTATGACAATCGACGTGGAGGATTTGGAGGAAGAGGTCGATTCCTTGGGAATCACGACAACCAACCATGTCGACCCATCTAGTGCTTTACATGTTATAAGGAGGAACATCGATATGCAGACTGTCCATATAAAGACAGAACTGACCTCAAATTTGGTACTCATTATGGAGTAGGGGATCACTCACTAGAGGATTGCCCTACCATGTTGGAAAAAATAAATACAAAGAAAAATGTTAATGTCTTGTCGTGTGTGCAAAAAAATGATGTAATAAACACAAAAAAATTGCATATTGTAACTCGACAAGGAACAAAAACAGGAAGTGATAACCCAAGAATCAACAAAATAAAAGAGAAAAATGTCTATCTTGACCCACTTAAAGAAAAACAAACATACAAAGAAGCAACCAATGTATTCAAAGAAATTGCACAACAAGAACAAGCTCATGACACTCTACATAACACAATAAATGAATTAATATAGCTCGTGTAAAAAGACAACTCAGTATCTCAGTTCATCGATTTTCTATATGAAATAAAATGTAACAACTCTGAAAAACAAACAAAGAACATATGCAACTTAAATAAAAAAGATAAGAGGATGCCGACCCACTTGTCGACCTGGAAATCGAAGGATACCATGTCCAATAAGTAGTGCTCAACTTTGGATCACAAGTAAACATCATGACTCATGACACTTGGGAACAAATGGGTAGACCTCGACTCTATGAGTCAAGCATTTACCTAAACTATCCGACTAGGGCCTAATTGAACCTATTGGAGTCTGGAAAAATGTTGACACAACTATAAAAGGAATCTCAACCAAGGTCGACTTCGAAATCATTGACCCTAAGGAAGGATCCAGTTCCTTCCCAGCGTTAGTAGGTCGACCTTGGGGTAGAAATATGAAAGCATTGATATCCCTAGACAAGGAGAGAATCAAATTAAATGGAAATGGAAAAAAGGTCATTATACCCATTCATCCATCTCAAGGAGAACCTTGGACTGAACCTATTGATGACGAAGTCGACATCCGACAACTCTACCAGATTCAAAACAATGCAGATTATACAGAACCTAATATCTACGGAGAACTTCATTTAGGCAACCAAGACTCAGTTGGTTATAATTCAGACTCATAATTATATGATTGGGAGATCGATAACTACAAAACACAAGCAAGAGGGTGTTGGACTATTCAAAAAGTGCAGAAAAGCCCACCCAATAGTGCTTCATAGTGTCCATTGTCCCAAAAATATTTGAGAAGAAAATTAGGGAATACCCTACCTTACAACCTACCAATGTAAATACTACACAAATACCAAGATACAAGGAAAGGGAATCACCAGTCATGCATGTAGAACAAGTTTCCAAAAATATTGGTGAACATGACCGACTTCAAAGCCTAGTAGAAACTTTTATAGGACAAGCTGCTCGATGGTGGGATACCCATCAAACAAGACTGCAGATCTGGACAACAGCTTCGACTTACTTTGTTGAAAGGTTTGGAGGAAATAAGTTAACCAAAAAATCTCAAATCCCCATATTCACTCAAGGACAGAACCCAGAAGCTCATATTAAGACACGTGAAAAAGAGTGGAGAAGACTTGGATACAAGGATGAACGAGCATGGCCACACCTGTTCCCATCAACCTGTTGGGGATCGGACCTTAAAGGTCCTTAATTTTGGAAACTCCGCAGTTTTGGTGTGAAGCTTGTAAGCGGAGTTGCGGTCCAAAATAGTCTTAGGGGCTTCGGGGTTGGGTCGAAGCCCCTCTTTTTGTAAATAACCCATGGTTTAAGCCCATGTTTTTTGGGTACCCATGGTTTAAGCCCATGGTATTGTAATAGTGTACTTTTATAAATAGGCACTTATGCAAAGGAGTCAAGTAGGTTTTTGTGTATGATGATAATTTGATGCGAAGAAGCTAAGGTCTATTTTTGGGTTTAAGGTTAAGTCCCAGTTGAGTGCGTGGATGATCTCTGCAGCTGAGTGCACAGAGGGTTTTCGAAGAAAGGTTTTGTAGCTAAGTGCGTAGTCTGAACTGTGTGTTTTGTAAAGAGTTGAATATAAACACAGTTCTGTGGACGTAGCCCCTACACTGGGGTGAACCACGTATATCTTGTGTTGTGGTGGTTCTGTTTATTTTGTTCTTGTTATGTTTTTATGCATTTGATAAGTAGATGAATGATAAATTAAGATAAGTTACTAAGTACTAGCTTCGCTGTGAATTCCCAGTAAGGGTTAAGCAAGAAACTGTCTTTTCATCTAAACTGCAAAGCTATTTAAGTGAATGTCGAAGCTCTGTATTGCATAATTATTCTTTGTTAAGGCTAAAGGTACAGTAATATCCCTCTTTTTCCTGCAGAAACTTGATTTTGCGGCACCCCATAGCTGTTTCGGGTGAGACTGCAACTTGTTCGCAGGTTGTTGCCGAAAGGGCCAACACTATGGGTCTGTTTGTTGGTGCGAAGATAAAAGCATAAGAACCCGGGTCTGCCCTATGCCCAACAAATTGGTTCCGTTGCCGGTTGAACCAGTATCTGCTTCAAGAGGGATCTACGTCGTACCTGGAAGGATATGTTTTGGGGGCCCTCAGTAAAAGAAATCAGTAACTGGGTTGAAGATACTTATCTGAGATTTGCTAAATAAGAGAATAAGGACCCTCATCGTAGCTCAGACAACTTCTTGCAAAGGTACATTTTTTCTGATATTTATGAAATTTTCTTTGCCAGTATCCACATAGAATTACACTAGTGGTTATCTAGGTTGAAAGAAAGAAAGACAAACTTCAAAGAAGATCAGTCTCCTGCCTGGACACCAGAAATAATTAAGCTGTTGAAAAGTGTGAACAATGCGGTATCAAGAGCTGTTGACTTCTGGACAACGTGAACCCTTGAAGCATTTGTGATGGAGTTCGCCGTCGACACACATGCTTATTTTAGTGAAGCGGAAAGACAGTTTTTCAAAGGACCAAGGGGTAAGTACCTGAATTCATTAAGTCTAAAAATTAAAATGCTCTTGGCTGAGAAAGGTATATTGCTTATCCAATCAGATTGCTAGATTTATTGATACTAACCTATGTTTGGAAGCAAAAGTGACTTCAATGAGGAAAGTGGTTTGCTTCGCAACGGTAAAAGATACAAGAGAATTCTTGGATCCTATACCCTAGGCTAGAATACCGATTATACCCCATTAAGTCCAGAAGAATATGAATCTAAAGAAACCCTCCTATAACTCCGTAGCGAAGATCTGTTATCCCTGAGAACCCGTCGCATTCTGAAAGTAGCCCTAGCCCGAGTAGTCCTATCGCAGGTCAGTCTACCTCCATAAGTTCCCTTCCTCCTGTTACTAGCCTTCCCCCTCCCCCTCCCCTTCCCGCCCCCCTCGATCCAATATGGCCCATGTGAATGATGATATCAAGCTCCCTGTCTTTAAAGGAAATGGATCAGAGGATCCAGAGTAGTTTTGGTTCTTATGCGAAGCTGTTTGGACTACTAAGAATATTACGGATCAAAATACAAGAAGAGCACAGCTGGTCACCTCCTTCAGGGACTGAGCTTTGACCTGGTTTATGAAGTTTTCCAGTACTCAGAACTATGCCTTGGTTGATATTAAAAAACCAATTATCAAAGAATTCAAGAAGCCTAAATCAGAGTCATAGTGTATAACTGAACTGAAAGAAATTCAGCAGAAGCGAGGTGAATCGGTTTGGGGCTTTTATTAGAGGTTTAAGGTTCTACTGGATCAAGTTAGTTTTACTATTGGACCAGAACATCATAAAGAATGGTTCATTGCAGCACTATTGCCTCATATTAGGACTCCACTTATGCAATAGAAGGTTGCTGATCAGCAAGAGGCGTTGGAAATTGCTATGAAACTTGAAACAGCTCCTGTTGGAGATAATTTTGGAATAGCCCAGATACAGGCGCAGTTGGCAGAAATGGATTTGGAGCTTCGCAACATGAAAAAAGGGAAATCTATTCAAGAAGAGGTTTGGTGTACATGATGTAAGATAGAAGGTCATGACAAAGAACAATGTCCTGCATTAAGGAATTACTTGAATACTGGTACACCGAACCCGTTTAACCCTAACATCCTATATTGTGAGATCTGTAGAACAACTGTCCAGCATCGACCTGAATATTGCTATATGCTACAGAGATATTTTCAAGTACCTAAGAATCCCTACTGCAAGTTCTGTAATTCAGTTGGACACAACGAATACGAATGTCGCAGCTTTGACCTCATGAGAGAGTGAACCTATGATGCTTATAGGGTACAACCCGATGCACAAGGCAATGATGGATATGGTTACCATGGTAGTACACCAAGTCGAGGTAATTTCAGAGGTCGTGGTCGTGGTGGTATGCCTAGAAGAGGTCGCAGCCAGGTTATTTGCTATAACTGTTATCAGGAAGGACATGTAGCTAGAGACTGTCATAACCCAACTACGACATGTCGATATTGCAGAGCAGTCGATCATGTGATTGAGCAATTCCCACAGTTGATAGCCAAGATATAAGAAAGAAATGGTGCTCCTACCCAGAATGTTCAAATGATTGCTGTAGAGAAAAGACCTGTCCCAACCATTAACATGGTTACAAGGAGTGGAGCTACGATGCAGGTGCAGAGTAAGGGGAAACAACCTGATGAGGCTTGGGTCCGCAAGACCCTAGAGAAAATTCCATCCTTCGATGTTGGAAGAGAGAAAGGAACATTTATGGAAGCTAAAAAATAATTTTCCAATCGGAGAACATCAGTAGCAACTATGCAACAACATCACCAGCAGTTACAGTTCCAAGAAGCTTTTCTAGATCAAGTAAGTACACTGTCATCATTTTTACAGAGTTGTATGAAGCTATTAAGAAATTGGAATTCTTTGAATGAGTTACAGAAATTTATTGTGTCTTGCGAACCTCAGCGAAGCTCTGATAGAGGAAAAACCGTTAATAGAGTTAGAAGGACTGGAAGAGAAATGAGATTGCATGTTCAGATAGGAGATTATGACATGACTGATATCATTTTAGACCTGGGATTAGAAGTAAATGTCCTAACTAAGCAGACATGGGAACAAATGGGAAAACCTACGCTTTAATGGTCCCCTATACAGTTGAGATTAGCCAATCAGTAGAAGATTGTTCCCTTGGGAATATTCCCTAGTGTACCAGTGGACATTGATGGAGTCAGTACCTTAGCATATTTTGAAGTCATTGAAATAATTGATGATAGCAACCCCTATCCAACCTTGCTAGGAATTGAATGGGAAATAGACAATGATGCAGTAATGAACCTTAAGAATAGACATATGACTTTTGAAGGAAAAGGCTTGAGATTCATAGTGTCGTTGGACCCTTCTCAAGGAGAAAGGTACATAGAACCAGTCAGAGATGAAGATCAGGATGTTTTGGATCATATTTACAACATTACAGCTAAAGAAGAAGACTATGTTAATCCTACTACTGAAGGTATAATGGATTGGAAGTGTGACAGTTCTTGCACGACTGATTCAGACGAAGGCCTAGAGAATTGGCATAATAGACTTTATGAGCTACATGGACATCGATGTGCAAGAATTACCAAGTCTATCGGATGGGTTGGCTCACAGACAAGAATATTACCTACTTTTGATGGCTTGACAGACCCAGAAGATTTTATTGTACAATTCTCAGAGCAAGTACCATATTCACAGAAAATGGAGACCCTAGATTCAGTATTCAGAGCCATAGCTGCCAGATGGTGGAATGGCCATAGAAAGTATATTCATAGTTGGAGTGCTTGTCAAAAGTTTCTTCACCTAAGATTCATGGATCAATCTCAAGAGGCACGAAGAAAATTTAATGGTAAGACTAGCCCTCAAGAACATTTGGAGCAGTGTTATGAAGCATGGAAGCATGTACCTTGTGAAGAATGGGTACATAGGTTTGTACACACTCTGGAACATGTAGCAAAGAATTGGTATGCGGAGGTGGAGCTTCGCCATGGTACTGTAAGTTGGGTTAGTCTTGTTGATAGTTTTGTGCTCACATTTTCTATTAATGAGGTTTTCCCTGCTTTGGAAACAGCTATTAGGTTGATCCATACTACGGTGTTTGATGAGAGAGAAATAGTTGAGCACCAACCTGATTGGAAGGAACAAGAAGCAAATGCAGTAGAATGCTATAACCTTGCCATTGATGAAGATGATGACCCTGGAAACATTAGTATTCCTGATTTAGAAGGACATTGCGAAGTACATGGACCAGTAGTCGAATCACTTGAAGTAAATCATCCCTTGAAAACAAGAAAAGTAAACATTGGATCAGAAGAAACGCCTAAGTACTCTACCATTGGAGATTATTGGGACGAAGAAATGGTAAGAAAAGTGACTGAACTCCTCCACGAGTATCAAGACTTATTTCCGACGAAGTTCTCAGAAATGAAAGGTATCCTTGGTGATATAGGAGTGATAAAAATCCCTTTGAAAGCTAATGAGAAGCCTGTGAAGCAGTGCCCTTATAGGATGAACCATAAGTATAAAGAAAAAGTCAGGATGGAGTTAGATAAGATGCTCCCTGTAGGAATCATTGAGCCTGTCGAAGAGTCCGAATGGGTCAGCCCTATGGTGGTACAAGAAAAGAAGACCAAGGGAGAAATCAGAATCTGTGTTGACCCGAGGAAGCTGAATGATGCCTGTTTACATGATCCTTTCCCTACTCCCTTTACAGATGAAGTTTTAGACAATGTCAGAGGTCAAGAAGTGTATTATTTCACTGATGGATTTTCAGGTTACCATCAGATCAGAATCGCTCCAGAGGATCGACATAAAACAACCTTTGCTACAGAAATGGGATCTTTTTAGTATATTGTTATGCCCTTTGGATTGAAGAATGCACCTGCTATGTTTTCCAGAGTAGTCATATCTCATTTAAGGAATTTATACATAAGTTCTTGGAAGTTTACTTTGATGATTGGATCATCTTTGGGTTATTGAAAGATCATATAGCCAGTTTAAGACTTATGCTGGACAAGTGTAGACAACATCAGATTTCATTGAACCTGAAGAAGTGTATTTTTTGTGCATCTTTTGGAATTCTGCTAGGTCACATTGTATGCAAGCTAGGATTGATGGTGGATCCTGTGGACATAGCCATTATTGTGAACTTGCCACCTCCAAAGTCTGTTAAGAAACTTCACACCACGCTTGGTCATACTGGATATTACAGGAAATTCATTAAAGCATATGCTCAGATTACAGCCCCTATGGAAAAGAAATTGAAGAAAGATATTAAGTTTGAGTGGACACCTGAATGTCAGGAAAGCTTGGATATTTTGAAAGAAAAGATGGTAACTACCCCTATCTTAGTATTCCCTGACTGGAGTAAGGAGTTTCATGTTCATGTTGATGCATATTCCATTGCTCTAGGTGTAGTATTAGATCAGTCAGGTGAAGGTAATATTGATCACCCTATTGCTTTTGCAAGTAGAAAATTGTCCACAACAGAAAATAATTATACTACGACAGAACGAGAAGGTCTATATATGGTTTATGCCTTGCATAAATTTCGACATTATTTGTTAGGATCTCATTTCAAGATGTTCACTGACCATTCTGCTTTGAAGTATTTGGTTAACAAGCCTGTGTTAGGTGGAAGGATATGCAGATGGCTGATTTTGTTTCAGGAGTATGACTTTGAAATCATAGTTAAGCCAGGAAGACTTAACCTGGGGCCTGACCACTTGTCGAGGCTCAAGTCAGGAGAATAACCCACTAGTTTCGACAAAGGTCTTCCTGATGCCCTGTTTTTTTCCATCCAGATGGTTGATGACTATTTTCAGGATATTGTTCAGTACTTGTCTACAGGTTTTGTACCCTATGAGATGACAACACAGCAGAAGAAGCAGCTGGTGGTTAGAGCAATTGACTTTACCTTGATAGCAGGACAACTATATAAGATGGGACCAGATGAAATACTGTGTAGATGTGTCTTGGAGCATGAAAATCCATTGATTTGGCTGAGGCACGTTCTGGAGCAGCAGGAGGTCATTATGTAGGAAAAGCTACAACACAGAAGATTCTAACAGCTGGATTGTGGTGGCCTACGATTCATAAGGATGCAAGAGAGTATTGCCATAGCTACGATATCTGTCAGAGGATAGAAAAACCATCTAGGAGGGATGAGATGCCTCTGGTTCCACAGGTAACTTTACAAGCATTTGACAAGTGGGCTATTGATTTTGTTGGACCAATCAATCCCCCTGCAAAGAAATCTAGAGCAAGATACATTATTACAGCAACTGATTACCTTACTTGTTGGGCCGAAGCTCAACCAGTCAAGGACTGTAGCGCTACTATAGCTGCGAAGTTCATCTTTGATAATATCTTATCGAGGTTTGGGTGTCCTAGAATTCTTATGAGTGATCAAGGATCACATTTTCTGAATAAGACTATTGAAGCATTGACTGAAGAATTTCAAGTATATCATCAGAATAGTAATGCCTACCATCCTCAAGCAAATGGAACTGTCGAAGCCTTTAACAATATTCTTGAGCACACTCTGACGAAGGTTTGCAATGTTAACAGAAATGATTGGGACCTTAGAATTCCAACAGTATTATGGGCTTATAGAACCACTTACAAGAAGTTGACATGCCACAGACCTTTTAGGCTGGTATATGGACAAGAAGCAGTTATTCCCATGGAGTACATTGTTCCTAGCCTCAGAATATCTACCTTCACAGAGATGGATGATCCAACTATGTTGAATGAAAGGCTGACGAAGATAATGGAACTAGAAGAAGACAGATTCATTGCAGGTTTTCAGCAGCAAGTACAAAAAGCTAGAGAAAAAGCATGGCATGATAGACACATTAAGAAGAAGCATTTCTAGACTGGTGATCTTGTGCTCTTGCACGACAGCAAATTCATGAAGTTCCTAGGTAAGTTCAAGACACATTGGAAAGGACCATACATAGTTCAGAAAGTTATTGATGGTAGTGCAGTCTAGTTAGCTAAATTGAATGGAGAAATTTTGCCCTCCATGGTGAATGGAAGTAGATTAAAGAAGTACAGGGACAAGCCTATACCCCCTGATCAGAAGTAATAGAAAGAAGGAGAGTCTAAGTACCAAGAACAGTTGAAATTGGGTACTAGACTATAATGAATTTGTTCTCAAATTTACAAAGTGTAGAAGGTTGGGGAAGAAATTCTGCTGTGGGTCGAAGTTCGAAGTTCTGTTGAAGCTTGTGTCAGGATGGGTCGAAGATCAATATTGTGTCAAAGGTCCTTATTATGGTGAAGCTGAAGTTAGTGGTTGTTCCAAAGAAGAAAGGTGTGTCGAAGCTTAAAATGTGATCGTTGGAAAAAATCAGATTTGGCGGTGCCGGTACGTTAACTACATTAACTGCCTGTAATGATGATATTTTGGGAAATCTAGCACCGTTTGGACAAGATATACCACCGCTCGATCAGATTTGGTGTCTTTAATGCACAGTTATGGTAGACTTGGTCATTGGATTCTATAATAAGACACCCAGGCTTGCGAATTTCACATTACACATTTTCATGAGTTGAGTCCATGTCAGCTGATCACGAAGTTCAGGAATTGTTGAGAGAATTTAGATAGAGGGGTCTGCAGAACCTTATGAGAAACCCACCTGCATATGCACCTTGCAAAGAGACCCCCCCAGCACCGGATCAATCGATGCAGACACGATCAACTAGAAAGAAATTTAAGGTAGAATTTCACTCTAAGCGGAACGAAGAAAGACACAAGCCATCAGGGAAGACACCGGAGGATCTCAAGATGAATCCTGCTGGTTCCGCGGAGCTCCCACATAAAGGTTTTGAAGACTTCGGTGAGGATGAGAACATTGCATCGCATCATCCACCATATCTTCCACTTGTTCAACCAGGAGTTCAGCCAGCTCGGCAGATAGCCAAGTTCACATTACGCACCCCTTCACTGCCATAGGGTGTGAAGTTGGTTGGAACGATGAAAGGAAAAATAGACCGGCTCAAGTATGCATACCACGATATGAATGATTGTGGGAAATTTCCGCAGTTCACACCTGGGAAATACTTGCACTCTGTCCATTATCTGGAGGCCGGTACGACGCTACTGGAAGTGAAACAGTGGGCTATTGGCTTGTGGAAGATGCTAAATGTCCCCCACTTTGGTCGTAGCATGCAGGTTACCGTGGTGGACAAGCATCTATTGGCATTGGTGCATGATGGGCACCTATGGATAGGAAGCCAGAAAATTGCTATTGATGGACAAATGATTCATAGGATTACAGGCTTGCTGAAGGAAGGGCCTGATCCTGGGATTTAGTTTGTCAGAAAACACGAGGATACGAAGCTGGCTCAGCACATGAAGGACCGCTTCAGTTTGACGAAAGGAAAGCGAGGGTATCAAACCTCGATAATTCAACGCCAAAACATTTGCTTCATCGCAGAGATCCTAGCATGGAAATTAATGCGGAAGTGCAAACCGAATGAAGTACCTGCCCCAATTGTCAGTATTACTGTGAACTGTGCCAAAGGCTACAGTTACAAATGGGCAGAATACATTGCTAGGGAATTCCTCGAAGATGTCCGATATGCACAGGAGAAAGGTAGAACCTTTCATTATTCATGGTTGTTAGTGCTTATTGCACTGGTAGGATGGAGAGAACCTACCGAGGCACAGTTTGTTGATGTGCCTCCGTAGATGCCTAGCGCAGCAAGGTATGCATCTCTTTGGGCCTTGCAGGATAAGGCCTTGTAGCAGATGATGAACTACATGTTCACCTTTTATGCAATGAATATTTCATATGAGATCCTGAAAATGCTGCGGCTCAGTAATGAGCTATTTTCTCAGTACACTGGAGTGGCCAAATTCAAGGCTGACATGCACAATGTATTCATCCAAGCCCGCGAAAATGATAAACATGCATGCTGGAAGTTTCCCTACATGGTAACCAAGGAATAAATCCCCGCAGTAGTTCATCAGTGGCCAACTAAATGGATGAAGGACGCAGGAACAAGGCCCAACATACCAGTCCCCCCAGTGACAGATGTAGGTGTAGGTCCTAGCACCGCAGAGTGAGCCACCAAAAGAGAGCGAAGAACAAGATGAGTCGCAGTAGAGCGAAGATGACCATGGTGGCGATGACAGAGCTGATGAAGAAGAAGAAGAATCAGTAAATACAATTTTCGACCCTAATCGCCCAGATAAGCGCAAGTATCCAGAAGTGGAGGAAGTTACGAAGCCTTCACCCAGAAAGAAAGCTAAGGAATTGAAGGGAAAGAATATCATTGAAGAGCCCACTTTGATGATTGAAGAGCTTGATCAGGCTCTGACGAAGTCCACATAAGTATTATCCAGCAAGTGGGCAGAGTTTGCATCACACATCTTGACGCGCTCGCTGGCGTAGCATAGCGAATTGAAGAACTTAAGGTGTTAGTGGAAAGATCTGCAACTGGCACTGCAGCAAGCAGTGCCCCAGTAGGCGCATAGCCAAATACAAGACAATGGCCAGCCAGAGATAACAGAGGACAAGTACCAAGTGTAGCCCTTATAATAACTGACGCAACATCTCGATCGCAGATGATAATGACAGTTGGGATAGATTACACAAAGTTGTCTATGCCGGAGCTGCATCTTTGTCAATTGGAAATCATGAAGGAGATCCAAGAACGAGACAAATACTCACAAATGCAGTTAGAGAATACCATGAATCAGAGTGAGAGCCTCGCAGCGCAGTTGGAAGAAGGTGGAAATAAGAAGAGGGAAGCAGAAAACAAGCGGGCTACACTAGCGCGAGTGTTGGATGAGGCATGTTGGAGTCTCCCTGACTTCGACATGCAGGCTGAAGATGAACCAGAGCAAAGAATCATCAAGCTAAAAGACTATGCCTGATAGAGAAGATGAAAGCAGAACATGAGGCTCAAATTGTGGAGCTTCAGCTTCGCCTCATTCCTGAGAGTCCACTAGAGGTCAGGGAACAACGTCGCAGAGATATTCAGGCCTCAGCAACGAAGATCTCAGATCTTGTAAGTAGTGCATCAAAGCTGTTAGACGAAAGAGTCGACACCTGGGAGAAATTACAGGACAACCCATAAGTATAAAAGCTGCAAGAAACCATCAAGCAGTGACAGACAGAGCTGGATGCAGTCAAAGCAGAAATCAAGACATTGCCTCCTATCCAGAAGATGCTTAAGGTGAAGCATAGAAATGAGCTCCAGTAAGAAATTGAGTCTTGCAGAAGGAAAGAAACACTGTTGGTGAACTCTATGCAGCCCCTTATTAATGAGGCCTTGGAGTTGAGCACTGTTGCGGACAACCAACTCAAAGTCTTGAAGGAGTATGATGCGTTCGCACAGGAAAAGGCCAACGAAGCATCTGTAGCAACATTGCAGGAGATAGTGGAGAAGGGGAAAGCAGTCGAAGATATCATGCGCAGCCTCAGCAAGCAATTTACTATCTTCGCCAATAAGATTCTTCCACCAGAAAAGTAGCAGAGTGTCCTGGGACGGGACACTAGTGAGTCTTAGGGGCCTGTTGGGGCTCGGACCTTAAAGGTCCTTAATTTTGGCAACTCTGCGGTTTTGGTGCGAAGCTTGTAAGTGGAGTTGTGGTCCAAAATAGTCTTAGGGGATTTGGGGTTGGGTCGAAGCCCCTCTTTTTGTAAATAACCCATGGTTTAAGCCCATGGTTTTTGGGTACCCATGGTTTAAGCCCATGGTATTGTAATAGTGCACTTGTATAAATAGGCACTTATGTAAAGGAGTCAAGTAGGTTTTTGTGTATGATGATAATTTGATGTGAAGAAGCTAAGGTCTATTTTTGGGTTTAAGGTTAAGTCCCAGTTGAGTGCATGGACGACCTCTACAGCTGAGTGCACAGAGGGTTTTCGAAGAAAGGTTTTGCAGCTAAGTGCGCAGTTTTGGGTTGTTGGGAATATCTGTAGTTGAGTGCGCAGATCAGAACTGTTTGTTTTGTAAAGAGTTGAATATAAACACAGTTCTGTGGACGTAGCCCCTACACTGGGGGTGAACCACGTATATCTTGTGTTGTGGTGGTTCTGTTTATTTTGTTCCTGTTATGTTTTTATGCATTTGATAAGTAGATGAATGATAAAGTAAGATAAGTTACTAAGTACTAACTTCGCTGTGAATTCCCAGTAAGGGTTAAGCAAGAAACTGTCTTTTCATCTAAACTGCGAATCTATTTAAGTGAATGTCGAAGCTCTGTATTGCATAATTATTCTTTGTTAAGGCTAAAGGTACAGTAATATCCCTCTTTTTCCTACAGAAACTTGATTCTACGGCACCCCATAGCTATTTTGGGTGAGACTGCAACCTGTTCGTAGGTTGTTGCTAAAAGGGCCAACAATGTGGGTCTATTTGTTGGTGCGAAGATAAAAGCATAAGAACCCGGGTCTGCCCTATGCCCAACACAAACCTTGCCAACTTACCAAACAAATGGTATAAAATGGAAGAATCTAGAGGTGAAACATTCTTATGGCATGAACTCAAGGAAAATTTCATTAAATATTTCAACTTTATACCACAAAATGAAAACTTGGTCGAAACAACAAAAGAGATTAAAGAATTTATCCAGCCGACCGAAAAAAAACCCTTAAAAGATAACCGATAGACAATGAAATGCAACAATATACAAACGAGGACAAAACCACATTCGAAAAGACTACCGTTAGAAAATGAAAATACAGAAGGGAAAATATTTAGATGGAAATCAAACCATGTCGAAATGACCAAACCTGTTTGTACAATCCTTAAAGTGGAAACAATCGACAAACATGATACCGATAGAATGACTGTAACCAACTTCCCTGCCACATTCTCATAGTTTAAGGAAGGAAGTCAACCAATCAATGAAGCCAAAGCACCAGAATGGTTAGATGCTAAAGTCAAAACTAAGGAATTCGACATCTCAAATGATGATCAACCAAAAATGGCAAAGATTGGTGACTATTGGAGTGAAAAGCAGACCACAGAAATAGTGAACTTATTAAAAGAGTTCCAAGATGTATTTGCTAGAGATTATAAAGACCTCAAAGGCTTAGTCCACGAAATGGGAGAAATGAAGATTGATACTAAACTTGACGTGCGACCTGTGAAGAAAAGGCCATATAAACTAGCTCACAAATACAAAGAGATAGTCAAAAAGGAAATTGATAACATGCTTGCAGCAGGCATCATCTATCCTATTGACTAATCAGAATGGGAAAGTCTAATGGTTGTACAGCCTAAGAAACATGATCCTACCAAACTAAGAATTTGTGTCGACTTCAGGGAACTAAACAAAGTAACATTGACAGACCCATTCCAACTCCTTTTGTAGATGAAACGAATTATCGAGACTGCAGAGGAGAAGGACCAGTTTATGGGTCCCGACATGGAGAGAATAGAAAAAGTATCCATTTCAGAAAATATGTCGATCCTATCAAGCCTGACTACACTTACCATCAACATCCAGAATATTTTACAAAGTTGGATAGATTTCTGACATCACCTCGCAATAACAGCCCCAACCATTGTCGAAGTCTGTGTACAAAAATGATCGACCATCAGACTTCACAGCCAATGAAGAACAGGCACACCATAGTAACTATTGAGACCAGAGGAATTTTTGTACCTCCCTGTTTCTTCGGGACAAAGAAACGTTTTCTTCTTGGGGGAGATGTAGGAGGAGCAAATCGATAAGTCGACTTCAACCGAGCCGACTTAGTCGATCAGCCAACTAAGTTGGTCGACCGACTAAACTAGAGATTAGGTCGGCCACCTAAGGTCGTGTCGGTTTACCGAACCGATAGGTAGTTATTCTGTAACTGTTTTGTAATCATATATATTAGGCTGTTGAGCCAGATGAGAACTCAGTTTAGTTCTCTGCGTTGTATGGACTCATTCATGTAATATAATCTGTTAATTCACCTACTTGTTCTTATCTCTTGTATCTGTTTTATATGTATGTTTTAGTATGTATTATTGGTAACCTTATGTGATCTGTGAGATTACAACAATGATCTAGGAACAGATTTAATGTTAAATGCCAAAAATGAATTAGTCATATCCCTTATCAATTTCGGATAATTTACTAAGCGCGGAGACAAACAGTGTATTTGATTGTGTACCTGTTTCACTATGATTTATGAGTCTCCCACACATTCAATTGCTTTAGCTCCCATATCAACAAATTTCTTGAGTCCTTGGACCAAAGCCTCGTATTCAACAACGTTATTGGTGCACTCAAATTCCAACCTGCAGGTGATCATCTTTTTTATTCCTTTTGGATCAATTAGCACACATCTTGCACCTGCTCCCTCCTTTGACCTAGAACCATCAAAAAACAAGGTTCAAACTATGGGGTCAATCCTAAAATTGGTATTTACATTATATACATTATGAACAATAGTAACAGAGAAAGGAACAGATGTAAGATGAGTTACCTTAGAGTGTTTATGCTCATTCTCTATTGGTGATACATCAACAGGTAAGTCTCCAAAGAAAGTGTCAAATGTGAAATGTTCAATTTGATTGTTAAAGAAGGAAACAAATTCATTGGAACCATCAAGATCAGTTACAATTTGTTTCATGAAAGGTTCTCTGTCAACTTTGAGCTTATTAGGCTTCCCGTTAAGAGGCAACCGCAAATGAGACCAATCAGTAGTGTTAGATTTTTAACATTAAGCTAGCATTATATTAGGATATTTAACTGAGAGAATAAAAAGCACAACAATCAAACACAAGAGACAATGAACACAATGTTTTTCCTTGGGGAAACCATAAATGGAGAAAACCTCGCAACTTCCTCAGAGATAGAATCAACACCAAAAGTAAAATCCCAAAAAAGTAACATGATCTCCCGACAGTAGTAACCTCTTTCTTCCTTGCCCTAGTGTCTTCTTCTTTCTTAGCTATGCGCTACAACTGAGTGTGAGTGTGTGTGTGTTAAATAAAGAGGCTAGCTCTCTATTTATACTAATTCATGACTTGACTAAACCCAACTAGGGCTGACTTCACTAGGTGAGTCTAATAACCCTAGTGCCCTGGAACTGCAGGGACTTCAACCCTTAACTAATAGGAGGGTTACCCACAATGACTTGACATGAATTGTTTACATTATAGAACCTCCTGATAGGAACATTAGGGCATGACATGACTCAAGTACATTACAAATACATCCCGGAATAAACATCGGGTTACAATACATAAGAAATACAAGTGAATACATTCTGAAGTTACAATTTCATCAACACTCCCTCTTAACTAGGAAGGTATTCTCTCGACACAATTTAACAACACAAGTCTTCTTCTCTGTATCATCTGGATCATCTTCAAGTTCCCGTCATCTTCATCTTCAAGTCATCTTCATCATCGGATCTAGATCATCACTAGATATAGATCATCATCATTGGATCTAGATCGTCACTGGATCTGGATCATCACTGCTAGATCATCATCACTGGATCATCATGGGTGCTATCTTATGATTCTTCTTGTCACAAGAAGTTCTATAGAGCCAACCCTTTTTCATGCTGGTTGTAGGCCTATCCTCCATGTAGGTCTTCTTCAGCATTTATATCTGACACCAAGTCAGAATGGCCCGCCCAACACTTACATTTGACCATGATAGGAACACATCCAACACAATGTCATAAAGGCATGCCTAGCACTCACATCTGATCATGTAGGAACCAATCCTATAATCACATCAGAAAGGCCTAGCACTCACATTCACCAGCATGATAGGACACAACTACTATCATCTGTGAAAAGGGTCAACACTTACAACCACCAGCATGATAGGACACAACTACTATCATCTATGGAAAGGCACAACACTCATAACCACCAGCATGATAGGACACAACTACTATCATCTGTGGAAAGGCTCAGCACTTACAATCAACAGCATGGTATGACACACCTACTACCATCTGTGAAAAGGCACAACACTTACAATCACCATCATGGTAGGACACACCTACTACCATCTATGAAAAGGCACAACACTTACATCTAACCATGGAAGGAACTTAATCCTCTAACCATGTCATAAGGGCACTCAGTCCCAGACTGAGGGTTCCTGGTAACTGACCAGGTGCCTCCATTCTCCCAGAGAATGGCAACAACCCTTATATCTGATCAAATGGGAACACATCCCTCAATCACATCAAAATGACCATGCACTCATATATGATCATGTGAGAACACATCACATAGTCATATCAAAATGTCCCTCAATCCCAGACTAAGTTTTCCTGGTAACTCACTAGGAAAATCCATTCCAAGAATGGCAATAGCCCTTATATCTGATCAAGTGGGAACAGATCCCTCAATCACATCAGAATGGCCATGTGCTCACATCTGATCATGTAATACTACATATTAGAATCATATTAGAAAGGCCCTTAGTCCTAGACTGAGTATTCCTGGTAACTCACCAGGCAGCTCCATTCCAAGAATGGAAATAGCCCTTATATCTGATCATGTAGGAACCAATCCTACAGTCATATCAGAATGGATCAGCACTCATATCTGACATGGAAGGAACCAATCCTCTCACCATGACAGAATGGCTCAGCCCTTACATATGACCATGGAAGGAATGAATCCTCTCACCATGTCATAATGGCTCATGGACTCATCACTTCCCCTTGGAAGGAACCTCGATCTGGAGAACACCAAGCTTCTACCTGAAGTACTAAAAATTCACTCTAGCCAATGGCTTCATCAACACATCATCTATCTATTCATTCGTCACAACATACTAAAGCTTCACTGCTTCCCTCTACACCATATCCTTGATATAATAATACTTGATCTCGATATGATTCGACTTGTCATGGAACACCGGGTTCTCCGACAATTTCACACAACTCTGGTTATCGCAATATATATAAGTAGCATCCAACTAGAGATCAAATAAATTAGATAGTAGCTTCCTTATCCATACTGCCTCACAACTAGTTAAACAAGCTGTGACATACTCTGCTTCAACTGCACTCAGTGCCACACAAGATTGCTTCCTGCTAAACCAAGAGATCACACCTAATCCCATACTAAAGCAACACCTTGAAGTGCTCTTCCTATCGAAGGCACTTCCTACCAAATCTGAATCAACATAACCCTCCAGGTTAATCTTTTGACTCGCCTCATACTTGAGCCCATAATCAAATGTACCCTTCAGGTACCTCAGAATATGCTTTGCAACAATCAAGTGAACATGTCTCGGATCTGTCAAGAAATGGCTCAAGGTGTTCACAGGAAAGCAAATATCTGGTCTCATGTTTGCTAGGTACATCAAGGACCCAATCATCTGACGATACATCGTAGCATCAACCATCTTTGATGAAGCATCACTCAATAGCTTTAGGTTTGACGCCATAGGTGTGGCCATAGCCTTGTAGTCCATCATCCCAAACCTCTTCAGGATCTCTACTGTATATTTCCCTTGTCCCAGGGAATTTGCATCTGCATTCTGCCACACCTCCATGCCTAGAAAATAATGCGTCATACCCAAGTCCTTCATTTAGAACTCGACAGCAAGATTCTTCTTCATATCAGTAATCAACCCATACATACCTGTTACAAACAGATCATCTACATATAGTAGGAGCATCACTGGGTTTCCATATTCAACCTTGTAGTAAAGGTTGGAATCCGCTTTACTCTTGGTAAAGCCCAAACTGGATGGAAAGCTGTCAATTATGTCGTACCATGTCCTAGGTGCCTGTTTCAAACCGTACAGGGATTTCTTCAATCTACACACATGAGACTCACTGTCATGTGTCTCAAAAACAAGTGGCTGCTCTACATATACTTCCTCTTCCACTACACCATTCAAGAAAGCAGTCTTGACATCCATTTGGTGTATCTTCCATTTCATCACTACAACCAAATCAAGTACTGATATGATGGAAGTGTATCTGGCTACAGGTGAAAAAGTTTCTTCATAATCTATTCCTTCTTTCTGGGAGAAACCACGAGCAACAAATCTTACTTTATATTTTTCATTGCTACCATCTGCAGCATGCTTGATCTTGTAGATCCATTTGGAAGTTACAACCGACTTCCCTTCTAGTCTTGGGACAATATCCCAAACATCATTCTTCATGATCGATTGATACTCTTTGATCATAGCATCCTTCCATTCTTTTCGTTCTGCCGCTTCTTCATAATTGGAAGGTTCTTTATCGATGAAATCACATAATAAAGCTACATATTTGGAGCAGGATCTGGTCCTCTTTCTTTCTCTGTGATTTTCTTCTGGAGCCCCATATCTTTCTGCACCTTGGATAGCTTCTCGTACCCAAGCAGGTTTCCTCTTATGAGGATTCTTCTCCTAAGGTGGATCTATAGGTTCTTATGGTTCTTCAAATTCTCGATCTTCTTCTTGAGTTTCTTCATTCATGGTTGTATCATGAATCCTGGGTGCTTCCGCTTCTTCAGGAACTTTAGCAGGTTTCTTTCTGGATTTGTTGTAAGCTGAGTCTTCGTCAAATGTCACATCCCTACCAATGTCGATCTTCTTGAATCCTAAGAAGTATATTCTGTAAGCCTTCAAGCTTTTAGAGTATCCCACAAATATAACCTTCTTTCCTGAAGGATCTAATTTTGTCCTCTTCTCTTTCGAAATATGTATGTACACTGGACAATCGAATATTTTGAGATGGCTGAATTCTGATTTCTTACCGAAAAATACTTCTTCAGGTGTCTTGTTCTCGAGTACTCTGTCTGGAGTACAGTTCTGTACATACACTATTGTCCTTACAACTTCTGCCCATATATACATATATGAAGCATAGCTCTTGCAGCTTCCATGATAGTTCTATTCTTCCTTTTTGCAATCCCATTCTGTTGTGGATTATATGGGGTGGACAACTCCCCCTTAATCCCTGAGTCTTTGCATAACTCTTTGAATTCATTTGATGGGAATTCTCCACCATTATCTGATAAAAAAGTATTGATCTTCTTTTCTGTGTGATTCTCGATGAAAGCTTTGAATTCCTTGAATACTTCATCTTTGTTTTTCATGAAGTAAATCCATGTCTTCCTAGAAAAGTCATCAATGAAAGAAACATAGTATACATACCCGCTTAGTGATTTTGATGACATTGGTCTGCATACATCGGAGTGGATGATTTCCAAGATTCCTTTTACTTTGCTCTCGCTACTTGGAAATTTCTTCTTTTTGTTCTTTCCTTTCACACATCCTTTGCAGACCCCATCATGTTTTGCTTGTATTTCTATAAGACCTTCAACATCTTTGCTTGCAAGTGGTAGTGCTCTGTAATGCACATGTGCAAGCCTTTTATGCCAAAGTTCATTTGGCTCTACTGTGTCATGGACCAAGGCTTGTTCTAGATGTCCCTTCAGTTTGTACAAACCTCCTTCTTGTTCCCCAATCACTACTGCATCATCAATAGTCTTTCCCTTTGGCCACATGATGACTTGGCCATCTATAAATGAAACCCTCATTCCTTTTGCATATAATGTAGATATGGAGAGGAGATTCTTCTTTAGTCCTGGTACAAACAATACTTACTTCATTGTCATAGAATTTCCAGAGTCTATCTTATAGGAGGATTCCCCACTACCTTTTATTGCATATTGGTAGTCATCTCCGAGCTTCACCTTGTGAGGTGATTCATGTTCTAATAGTTTCACAAAGGATTCCTTGAATTCTGTCATATGTTTGGAATCCCCACTGTCTATAATCCAATCATTACTTCCATGAGTAATGTTTCTTGTAAGAGCGGAAATCAAAACATATTCTTCATCACTTGAAGAATCTTCACTTTCATATCTGGTTCTCTTTGTAGAAGTTTCATCATTCTCTGTAGCATGAGCATGCCGTCTTCTCTTATTTCCCTTCTTCTTGTGAGAGACATTTTTGTTTCTAGGACATTCTCTAGCATAGTGTCCTTTTTCGTCACATGTATAACATCTGTTTCTAGACAAATATTTTTTAGTGTTATCTTTGTGAGAGTGCTTACCTCTGGGGTGATGAGAACTTCTTTTGGTTTTTTTGGAGTGTACTATGAGAGCTTGATATTCACTTCCCATATTTTCTTCTCGAGTTGCTATTTGAGCTTCTTCTTGAGAGCACTCTTCCCATAGTCTGCTGAACTTCACTGTAATGTTCCCAATCCTCCGACCGGCGAAGAGGACGCTACCATAAAATTAAACACCCTAGCTAAGAGCCCCATGAACATGTGCATTCATAAAATGCTGAAACAAAAATGCATTGAAGTAGAACATACATAGATACATAATTATTTATCATACACAGTGGAAGCAACATACATTCATATAAGCATTCAACATGTTCATCATATTCATTAATAGTAATATGATTGCAGAAGTAAAAATAGACAATATTACTTATCTCATAAAGAACTTGTTTCGCAACCAACTACATCGCTACAACGTTCCACCCAACCATAGGCTAGCATGCTCCTGAATCTCTCAGCAATGCTGCCACCCCTGAGTTGGGCATGATTCCCCAAGGAATAAGGAACAAGTAGGCTTACACATAGCCAAGGTACACCAAAACATAGCCAAGCCAACACAGTTGGGTTTATCAGGCCATCCAGGAGTTGGGAAAGGCTAAATGCTAAGCTGGTGAGATCATTACAGAGCTAGGGACACCTACATCAAAACTATCTTGACTTCTATGACACCCACACACACACAACACAAGGAATCAGTCCCTTCTCTGCTACATAGTCCCTTAGGCCCTGACTTCCCTTCCATTGCTATTCATGGGTTGTGGAGAAGAGAGCCAGCCCTCTAGGTCTGCCTGTGTGGTTTCCAAATAGACCAGGTTTATCAAGCAAACCAAGTCCCCATCCCTGCTCCCAACACAGTATGAAGACCAACCACTGCATACATGCAGTCACACAAGCGATTCATAGCTTGGTTAAAGAAAATAACTCTTGATTCTTTATTGGCCCTATCATGGCCAAAACAATTCCAAAAAAACCTACAACAGTCCCAAAACGTATCAACAAACACAACTCACAATGTGGGGAAAACAACATTCTGTCCTGGACAACGAAGCCACCGGGGAAAACTTACACAGACCACACTAGGGAAGAAAAATACTGACTCCCAACCGGTGTGTGAGGGAAATTTACATCAGACCTCCAGAATTTGGATGGAAAACATGCTAGATACCCCTCTGTGGAAATGTGAATGGCATCCGAAACAACTCCCTCCTCCTGGCTGCGTGAGACCAAAATCGAAAAAGAAGCTTGTGCATGGAAATCATCAGACTACCGTCCCTGCATGAGGATGAAGAGACAAGGGAAAGTATGGCGTAGTGGAGAGAATGGAATTGTCCACTGGAGTAATGGCGATGGTAGTTTTACTTGCCAACGTGAGGGTCAACCTGCTGGTGGAGTGTGCGTGTGGGAAAGGACTGACAGTCCTGCCACACTCCACTCCCAGCCATAACTACCTCAACTACTCAGCAAAACATTAAAGTGGTAGTTGGACAAGACAAGGAAAGATGGGCAAATCAAACAGGGTGGTGACACATGGATTTTCCCCCCCATAGCCCAAGGTTTGACATCCCCCCCTTATCCTTGTGAGAATCATGTCCCTTCTCAATTTAGTTGCTGCAAACATAGCTGGTTGAGGTTCATTTTAATTAAAGATGCATATTTACATGATGAAAAAACTTAATATATGATGCATGCCATGATAGACCATCGGCAATGATTCCGTTCGCCGAAACATAACACAACTAAATCAATAGTGGGGCTTTTGCCTTTAGCTCCACGCCATGATTCATTACAATATATACATCATGTACATTTAATGCAATGGGGTCAAAACCGAGGTGTTACAGTCCCCTTCCCCTTCAATAGCACTGTCCTCAGTGCTTTACAAAATTTGAACAAAATGCTACACTAGCATCCCCTCAGTGATCTGCAGAATTGAACAAAAATGGATGTGCCAACCGCATGGCATCCTTCAGCTCCCATGTAGCCTCTTCAAGTCCATAGTGCTCCCATTGCACCTTTACCTAAGCTATGGCCCAGTTCTGGAGCATTGTGACCTTCCTGTCACGGATGCACATTGGCTCAGTTCGGAACTCTCCCTCGGGTTCCACCTAAATCACATCCCAATTTATCACATGGTTAGGATCATGTACATATTTCTTAAGTAAAGAAACATGAATAATATTATGAGCTCTAGTACTAGCAGGAAATGCAAGTCTATATGTAGTTGGACCTATTCTTTCAAGCACTTCAAACGACCCACAATATCTTGGTGATGGCTTGGCACAACTTCCAAGCTTCAAGGAACTCTTCCTTGCCCTCACTCTGAGGTAAACATGATCCCCAACACAAACTCCCTGTTCACCCTATGCTTGTATGCATAGCTTTTCTATCTGTCCTGTGCTGCTTTCATATTCTTCCTGACCTTTATAACCTCTTGCTCTATCTCCTTGAGCAATTCTGGTCCAAGCATAATTCTGTTCACTGGATTATCCCAAGTCATAGGTGTCCTACACCTTCTCCCATACAAAGCATCATATGGACTCATCCCCAAGGATGTCTGCTGCCCATTGTTATAATCAAACTCTACCAAGTGCAAGTAATCTTCCTACTTGGTTGGTTTGACCATCACGTACATGTGAAGCATGTCTTCAAGCACCTGATTAACTCTCTCTATCTGCCCATCTGTCTGAGGATGGTATGCAGTGCTCAAGTTTATCTTTGTAGCCAAATCTGCAAACAACCCCTTCCAAAAATTGGAAGTGAACTTGACATCTCTCTCAGAAACTATTGCCTTTGGCAATCCATGCAATTTGAAAATCTCCTTCATGAAGATCTTTTCAATGTCATCTATCTTATGCGTAGACTTAACCGGTATAAAATGCACTGCCTTAGTCAACTTGTCTACCACAACCATGATCGAATCATGTTGTCTCCAAGTCATCGACAATCCTGTAATGAAATCCATGGAAATAACTTCCCATTTCCATTTCGGAACTGGAAAGGGCTGCAACAAACCTGCTAGATGTTGATGCTCAACCTTTAACTATTGACATTTCATACCCGTTAAAATGTACTCAGTGATATCCCTTTTCATTCCTGGCCAAAAGTACTGCCTTCTGGCTGTAGCAATTGTCCTTTGGTATCCTAAGTGACCAGAATACGGAGCTTGATGGATTTCATCCATAACAGCTCTCCTCAAATTTGCCACATATGGAATATAAATTCTACCTTTATAAGTGAGAAGTCCATCTTCTTCCAATTTATATCCCTCATACCTCTTCTCAAGACTTTTCTGCTGCAATTTGTCTTTTACCTGCTCATACAATTCATCTCCAGCAGCATGACTAACAATCTGCTGCCTCAAATATGATTGGAAAATACTAAGAGATGCCACATGCATTTCCTGTACCTTCCTGCTGAGTACATCAACTACCTTGTTTTCTTTTCCTTTTATGTGCTTGATTTCAAAATCAAACTCACATAAAAATTCTAGCCATCTTGCTTGCCTAGCATTCAGAGTAGGCTGATCAAACAAATACTTTAGACCACAATGGTCTGTCCTGAGCTCGAATATTCTACCCATCAAGTAATGTCTCCACATCTTGAGGGCATGTACTATGGCTGCAAGCTCTAGATCATGAGTGGTATAGTTCTTCTCATGTTCCTTCAGCTTTCTTGACTCATAACATATCACGTGGTTGTCTTGCATAAGGAATCCTCCAAGCCCTTGTCTGCATGCATCGGTACACACCACAAAATATTTCTCTGGATATGCAACTTTGAATACGGGTGCACTGGTGAGAAGATTCTTCAACTGCTAGAAACTTTCTTCACACCTCGATGTCCATTCGAACTTCATCCCCTTATTTTGCAAAGAAGTGATGGCATGTGCAACTTTGGAGAATCCCTCAATAAAACTTCAGTAGTATCCTGCAAGTCCCATAAAAGATCTTACATCTATCACATTTCTTGGAGTAGGCCAACTCATAATGGCTTCAATCTTTTCAGGGTCCATAGATATACCTTCCTTTGAGATAATGTGACCCAAATACTGAATTCTATCTCTATAGAAGTCACACTTGCCTAGTTTTGCATATAGTTGATGCTCCCTAAGTAAATTCAATGTCAATATCAAATGCTATTCATGATCTTCCTCCTTCTTAGAATAAACAAGAATGTCATCAAGGAAAACAAGAACAAAATTGTCCAAATCCTTGCTGAAGACACTATTCATAAGGCACATAAATGTAGCTGGTGCATTTGTGAGACCAAATAATACCACTACAAACTCATAGTGTCCATACCTTATCCTGAAGGCTATCTTATGAATGTCTTCTTCCTTGATTCTCACCTGATGGTAACCAGACCTCAAGTCAATCTTGGAAAATACCTTTGCTCCCCTCATTTGATCAAAGAGGTCATCAATCCCAGGAACATGATATTTATTCTTCACAGTAACCTTGTTCAGCTGTCTATAATCAATACATAACCTGAGTGTACCATCTTTCTTCTTTACAAATAGAACAGGTGCTCCCCAAGGAGACACACTCGGTTGGATATACTTATTTTCCAACAACTCTTGCAGTTGCATCTTCAACTCTAGAATCTCCGGTGTACTCATCTTGTAGGGTGTCTTGGACACTGATGCTGCTCCCGGTACAAGTTCAATTGTGAAATCAATGTCCCTCTTTGGAAGAAGCCCTAGAATCTCATCAAGAAACACATCCCTGAATTCCTGTAACACATTATAGTCCTCCAACCTAGGAGTTTCATCTCCTGATGTCTCCAAAATATGAGCTGCATACAACTGGTAACCCTTCCTACAGAACTTCTTTAATTGCATTGCTGAAACTTGCCTTACTGAAATCACCTTTGGAATACCTTTCACAACTACTGGGTTCCCTTCTTCATTCATGCACTCAAAAGTCTTATTGTAGCAGTCAAGCTTTACCCTGTGAGCTTCTAACCAATCCATTCCAATGAGAACATCATAGGAACCAAGCGGTAGAACATTCAGATCTACATAAGTGACCAATGCATCCATGACCAATTGGAATTTCTCCATCACTTCACTGACCTTTCTCTTAGTTCCAGTGGCTAGCTGAACTAACCAAGACTTCCTATGCTTTACTTTCTTAAAAGCACAAATCTCCACTACTCTAGGAGTAATGTAACTATGAGTAGAGCTAGGTTCAATCAAAATAGAAGCAGATTGCTCAACAATATTACCTGCTACTTCAACCACAGTTGACTGGTGATCTGCTTGGCGGTCCTCCAGTGCTGCATAAATCCTAGGGACTTCCCTTGCTACTCGACCCACTGTTTCTACTTCTTGAATGCTATAAGCTGGCCTTGCACTCTCATTCTTGAGTGGACAATTTCTGTGCATGTGGGGTCCTCCACATTTCCAACATTGGAGTGGCCCTCTATTCTGTTGTGGATCTTTAGGATTTTCTCTTGTCACTCCAACTGGTTTACTCGCAGCTTGGGATGGCTGCTTCTGCTAATTCCTGAAGTTAGAAGGTTTGAAACCTTTGTTTCTTTGGTCAAACTTATCGTTATTCTTGTCCTTCCATGCCTTATGGTAATCCAACTTACCTTTGCTTTTCTCATAGCTATACTTAGCCTTCCTTATTGCTTCCTTAAGAGTTCTAGGTTCATAAAACTCAATTCTATTTTTGTAAGACTAAGGTAACCCACTCAGAAAATGTTGGACCTTCACTTTTTCATCTCTGATGTACTGGACATACCTCAACAGCTCCAAAAACTTATTTGTATACTCTTCCATGGTTTTCTGTCCCAATCTCAGGTCATGGAACTCCTTAATCTTGTCATCATAATACCTGTCAGAGAGGTATTTCTGCTTGAAATACTTCTTGAACTATTTCCACTTAAGTCTCCATTCACTGATCCTCTTTACTTGCTTGAAGTGTTCCCACCAAATGGATGCCCTTCCATTCAGATTGAATATGGAAACTCTTTCCTTCATGTTTCCTGAATAATCATGCACTTGAAAGTACTTCTTTATCCCAAGAAGCCAAGCTTTAGCCTCTTTTCCAGTCTTTACCTCACCATCAAATGTAGGAGGTTTAGCTTTCTTAAATTCATCCCGACAGCGATCCCTATGGCATCTCTTTATTTTTCCTTTATGAGAAGAAGAAATTGAATCCCCGCTGGATTCCTCATAGTTAGATGACCCACTAGAAATCCTTCTCCTTCTCCTAGTACTACTCTTACTGCCTTCTAGGCTTGATGTACCCCGTCCAGAATCTATCTTTTTCTATAAATCTATCAAACTCTGCAATATGGTAGCATTCAACTGATGTTGTTATTCCTGTGCTTTAACCAAGATTCTCATGGTGGCTGCAACCTCGGACGGTGTCCCCTGGAATCTTCTTCCATTAGAATCTATGTCATTATTCCCATTACAGACATTTTCTCCCATGGCATTTTCTGCTCGCTCGTAAAAATCCTGAGCAACATACCCATCATGGGTTCTCATGACTCAACCACCTCTGACTTTACCACACTATTATTTCTGGAGTACTGCTCTTAGAAGTTATCTAAAGTTCTGCAAATGTGTTTGTAGCAAACTGTTAGATGCATAATATTAATATAAATCAAAATTACTTACCTTTTGTTTTGGAAATTCATAAAACAACAATTATGCTAAAACATAGAATTTTCTCTATTTCATATTCAGCTCTGTGACCATGGACAGTCTGCTGAAATCTGTTGAAAACCGACTGAAGACAATTAAAAAGTGCCCAAAAAACTACTGAGAAATTCTTTTGAAAAACCCAAATTTCCTTAGGCCCAATCAGACTTCTTCCCAGCTATTCTACTGACACTGTGGTAGTCAAAACAACTACACTTCTGATCTGCATCGGCGACCAAGTTTCCTGTGCATTGGGTGCATAGTCCTTTGAGTAGTCGCAATGGTGGAAAGTGTTCTTACTTTGTATTTCATGGGAAAACTTCTATACTTTCGATCGACGATGTCAACTACTGCTCATCGGGTGTTTCGACGGTTGAAAATTCTAAGTTCTTCCACTGTATCGGCGAGTTACTCGTCTGATTCCTTCTGCTACATTGGCCTGCAATGGTCTATTATCCCACGTTTGATCGGCAATAGCATAACCTGTTAGTCGCCTAGCTTTCTGCAATGGCGGCCAACAATCTCCTTAAGTCTTTCGTAGCCGTAAGTCTTTCGGCGGTTGGAAGCACTAGTTGTTGCTGCGTCGGAGGGCTAGTTGACTAAGCAGCCGCAACGACGGATTCTCAAACCTTTAACGTACTCGATCGATGATATGATCCTCAATAACTTTTCGACGACCTTATACTTAAACAAAATTTTCAAATTTTCTTCTCATCGGCTGTCGGAAGTACTAATCACTGCAGCATCGACAGTTGAAGCCTCTATCCGTCGTAACGATAGTTCATTGGCTAGCCGCAATGACGAACATTCAATCCACTAACTTCATCCATCGTAGCTCATTGGAAACTGAATTAACTAGGTGTCGGAAATGTGTTCCACTAACCATCGTCGATGGCCGACGACTCCAGGACTTAGAGAAATTTTCAAAATTTTCCCTTTAGTCTTCCTTTTCGCCGCTTGATCGGCTCAATTCTCTTCTTTTCGTCGACGAAATAGTTCCATCAACAGCCGCAATGGCGGCCCACCATCTTCGATCTTCTTCTGATCGGCGACCCAATCTGCTAATGCTTTCCATTCGACGAATTTATTTTGATCGACATCGGCAGTTGGAGCCTTTCCCTGTCGGAAGACTAGTGCTCTAGGCTTCCGCAACGGCGGACACACGAACCACTAACTTCTTCTGATAGCCGACGATTTCAAGCCTTAGAAATTTTTTAAAACTTTCTTTACTGCATCGTTGGTGGTTGGAACCACTAAGCACTATGTGTCGGCGATCAAAGCAGCGACGATTGAACTTCTAATCATCGGAGTGCTAGTCCACATGGCAGCCACAACGATGGACTGAAAAACAACTAAATTCTTCCACGGTGTCGGCGAACCCAACAAATATTTTCCGCCAACGGCATCGAACACTTAGAAAAATTTTCC
Source organism: Pseudotsuga menziesii (assembly GCA_001517045.1). Taxonomy (NCBI): domain Eukaryota; kingdom Viridiplantae; phylum Streptophyta; class Pinopsida; order Pinales; family Pinaceae; genus Pseudotsuga; species Pseudotsuga menziesii. The sequence goes on from LPNX010494604.1 coordinate 913,907, forward strand.
CGCAATTTTTCTTCCAATTGTCCTCCGTCGAGTGCGTTTCTGCCTAGCTCTCTACTACATTGGAAGTCCTTCCCACTAAGTTTTCCGATGAACCGACAGTTTAGACACTTAGACAAATTTTGTGAATTTCCCAGTCATTCACTGATTTCTCCTGGGTAGAAGGCAACATGCCTCTTCTTACTAGTCTTTCATGGCCCATAGAGGCCCATGCTACAACCTACAAGCTCTGATACCACACTCTAACGTCCCTGACCCTCCGACCGGTAAAGAGGATGCTACCATAACATTAAACACCCGGGCTAAGAGCTCCATGAACATGTGCATTCATAAAATGCTGAAACAAAAATGCATTGAAGTAGAACATACACAGATACATAATTATTTATCATACACAATAGAAGCAACATACATTCATACAAGCATTCAACATGTTCATCATATTCATTAATAGTAATATGATTACAGAAGTAAAATAGACAAGATTACTTATCTCATAAAGAACTCGTTCCGCGACCAGCTAAGTCACTGCAACATTCCACCCAACCATAGGCTAGCATGCTCCTGAATCTCTCAGCAATGCTGCCACCCCCGAGCTGGGCATGATTCCCCAAGGAATAAGGAACAAGCAGGCTTACACATAGCCAAGCCAACATAGTTGGGTTTATCAGGCCATCTAGGAGTTTGGAAAGGCTAAATGCTAAGTTGGTGAGCTCATTACAGAGCTAGGGACACCTACACCAAAACTAGCTTGACTTCTATGACACCCACATACACCCAACACAAGGAATCAGTCCCTTCTCTGCTACACAGTCCCTCAGGCCCTGAATTCCCTTCCAGTGCTATTCAGGGGTTATGGAGAAGAAATCCAGCCCTCTGGCTCTGCCTATGTGGTTTCCAAACACACCAGGTTTATCAAGTAGACCAAGCCCCCATCCCTGCTCCCAACATAGTTCGAAGACCAACCACTGCATACACGCAGTCACACAAGCGATTCACAGCTTGGTTAAGGAAAAAAACTCCTAAGTCATTCTTGGCCCTATCGTGGCCAAAACGACTCCAAAACAACCTACAGTAGTCCCAAAATATATTAGCAAACACAGTTCACAATGTGGGGAAAAAAACAGTCCATCCTGGACAACGAAGCCACCGAGGAAAACTTATGCAAACCACACTGGGGAAGAAAAATACCAACTCCCAACTGGTGCGTGAGGGAAATTTACATCAGACCTCCATAATTTGGATGGAAAACATGCTAGATACCCCTCTATGGAAACGTGAATGGCATCCGAAACGGCTCCCTCCTCCTGGATGCGGGAGACCAAAACCGAAAAAGAAGCTTGTGCATGGGAATCATCAGACTACTGTCCCTGCATGAGGATGAAGATACAAGGGAAATAATGGTGTAGTGGAGATAATGGCATTGTCTTCTAGAGTGATGGTGGTGGTGGTTTTGCTTGCCAACATGAGGGTCAAACTACTGGTGGAGTGTGCGTGTGGGCAAGGACTAACAGTCCTGCCACACTCCACTCCCAGCCATAATTGCCTTAACTACTCAACAAAACATTAAAGTGGTAGTTGGATAAGACAAGGAAAGATGGGCAAATCAAACAGGGTGGTGACACATGGATTTCCCCCCCATAGCCCAAGGTTTGACATCCCCACCCTTATCCTTGTGAGAATCATGCCCCTTCTCAATTTTGGTTGCCGCAAACATAGCTGGTTGAGGTTCATTTTAATTAAAGATGCATATTTACATGATGACAAAACTTAATATATGCCACATGCCACGATAGGCCATTGGCAATGATTCCATTCACCAAAACATAATACAACTAAATCAATGGTCGGGATTTTTCCTTTAGCTCCACACCATGATTCATTACAATATATACATCATGTACATTTAATGCAATGGGGTCAAAACCGAGGTGTTACATTGACTAACTTATTTTTGGCTTAGATTCCTTGAATAAAGGAGTCCCATGATCTAGGGAGACCATTCAAGGTGGTCATTACAATATTTGCATCCTCCACTTCTTCATCCACTGCTTCTAGCTGTTCCTTGATCTGAGATACCCTTGTAAAGTAAGTCTGGATGGTCTCTTCATTCTGAATCTTTACATTCTTGAGTTGGTTTCTCAGAGTCATCTTTTGGTTTATGTTCTTCCCTTCAAACAATTTGGTTAGGGAATCAAACATAGATTTAGGTGTCTTTAGGGAGGACACATGTGGTATGAGGTGATCCTTGATTGAATCAACAATGATCCTCTTTGCCATAACCAACTTCTTCTTATGTAAGTCCTTTGCCTCATCTCCCTCTGGAACTGGAACCTCCTCACTGATATATGAGTCCAACTCATTTTCTTCCAGGACCAGGGAGATCCTATACTTCCAGGGTCGAAAGTTATCATCTCCCTCAAGCTTTTCATCAAGTTTGGTATGATGAGACATCTTAACTAATAACCTCAAATGGAAATACAAAATATTTAGATCTTACCAGGTCAAGATGTCGGATCTAGATTTGGAGTTGAAATTGTGCAGTGCTGGTTTAGGAGCAGATTAGGGTTTTTCTTGTTCAGAGTTTTGTCCAACCAAATGCTTTGATTTTGATCCCTAACTTTGATTTTGAGGAGGAGATCAATCCAGGCCTTGGTTCACTGAAAAATTCCACTTCTGTGGAAAGCCCTAATTTTCGGCAGCAGTGTCGGGTCCAAAACTGAAAAACCTTAGAATTGGATTTTGCTTCGACGGAAAGATATGCCCTAGGGAGGGGAGTTATTCCAACCTTCGTTTGCTGAAAATATATGGAGAGATATCCACAAATTAGGAATCCCTAGATCCTGCTGCCGCACAGTGTCTTCTTCTCAGGTTAGCTCTGATACCATGTTAGATTTTTAACATTAAGCTAGCATTATATTAGGATCTTTAACTGAGAGAATAACGAGCACAACAATCAAACACAAGAGACAATGAACACAATGTTTTTTCTCAGGGAAACCATAAATGGAGAAAACCCCACAACTTCCTCAGAGATAGAATCAACACCAAAAGTAAAATCCCAAAATAGTAATATGATCTCCCGACAGCAGTAACCTCTTTCTTCCTTGCCCTAGTGTCTTCTTCTTCCTCAGCTATGTGCTACAACTGAGTGTGAGTGAGTGTGTGTTAAATAGAGAGGCTAGATCTCTATTTATACTAATTCCTTACTTGACTAAACCCAACTAGGGCTGAATTCACTAGGTGAGTCTAATAACCCTAGTGCCCCAGAACTGTGGGGACTTTAACCCTTAACCAATAGGAGGGTTGCCCATAATGACTTGACATGACTTGTTTACATTATAGAACTTCACGATAGGAACATCGGGGCATGAAATGACTCAAGTACATTACAAATACATCCCGGAATAAACATCGGGTTACAATACATAAGAAATACAAGTGAATACATTCCGAAGTTACAATTTCATCAACAAGTAGCAAAGTAACCTTTAAGTTTCTCTGACCAATCTCGACTCAACCACATACCATATGTCTCTGGAATGTCCGCAATCACAATATCGATTGTTTGGTGAATCCGAGAATTTGCAGATATTCTAAAAAGAACATTTCTAAGCCTACCAACCACTCTAACCTTGGATCTATCTAATTGCACAATATGAATAGGACAGTTTTCCCAGGTGGCATTAAGCTTCTTACATACATTAAGGGGCATAACATTGGATGAAGCACCTGAGTTTACCATACAGTTATGCACATTTCTATTAAATATCTAAAAGGTAAGTAAGAAGGGAGGAGTACCTTTGCTTCTAGGCTTAGGATGGTTTCGATGGGTAGTGGAGTCAATGTTATTATTTTGAGCTTCTCGGGGTTGCTTTATAATCATGCTTTTGGGTAAGGAATCCCTTATGGAAGGGATTTTGAGAAGATCAAATAATGATATGTTTGCTTTGACTCTTTTAAGATCCTCAGCCAAGTTGTATTCTGGATCAGGAATGAGGGCATCCTTCTGAGTTTGAGCTTTACCTTTGCTCGGGGTCTGTGCTATAGGCATTGCTTCCTGTGGGGGTGACCCTTTAGACCTGATATTGTGTGTGTGCTGGAGATTAAAAACTGTATCGGGTTCTTCTTCTTCTTATTCTTCTGAAAACAATCTCATAGAGCTGACCCGCTGGTCATCTTCCTCTTCCTCTTGTGGAGGTTGTGATTCTTGGGTGCATTGATATTCATAGGGTTTTGGGATGTCTAGTGTTCTTGCAGCTAAGGCTTTCAGGATAGAGAATATCTCTTCTGAGGTGAACCCCTCACTGGGATTTGGAGGTGTTGGATTTTGAGGAGGTTGAGTAGTCCTCCTAAAAGGTGGCCTATTGAATCCCCTATTGTTCGGTTGGTTCTCATTTCTTGTTTTCTTGAGATCTACCATCTCATTAGACATCCTTTGAAGGAGCTTCTTCAATTCACTCATATTGAATGGATCTTGATCAATAGCAACGGGTTTAGTGGAAGTGTCACTTTTCCTGTGTGAGGTAGACACTTGTTCGGATGTGGTGTCAAAGTTGTCTTTGAGACAGAACATGTCTCTTTCGACCTGTATGGCTTCATAGAAGGCATCTTACAAGGATTCTTTACGGGCCCTTTTGACCCACATGGCTATTTGGGCTGGGAGACCCTTAATATAGTATGCTACCAGTAATTCCTCAACATGAAGTACTGTATTCAGGATCCTATTATTTAAATATGAAAATCGGTGATTGTAGTCTTTGAATCTTTCTTTACCCTTAGTTTTCATGGAAGAGAGCTTTATGACCAATTCCTCTGGGGTCTTATCATCCCCAAAATTTTGAGTGAAGAGTTCAGAAAATACATCCCATGACGGGATGGAATTGGCTTCTAAGGAAAAGTACTGGGTAGAAGCCTTTCCCTCAAATTTGTAAGGGAACAGTCTGCAAACCACGTCTTCATAGATAATGTTTCTAAGTACTATGGCTTGCATGAAAGATTTTATGTGGTCTTCCACATAGATCTTATCATCTGTATTAAATTTCGGAAGCCACTTCTCGGGGTTTTAGGCAATCTCTATTGTTCGCCTAAAACGGACATGGCATCCCCATCTAATCATGGCCTGTTGTGTCGTTCATCAGCCTTCGGAATCGATTATGCTAAAGAGTCTGAAGATTCAGTATCTGACGATTTGTTAGATGAAGATGATGAAGAAGGAGGAGATGTAGGTGGCCCTCCTGCTCGGATGTTATGTCGAGGAGTTGTTGAATCCTGAAACAAGGTACCTTGATCTAACCTAGGAGTGGATGGCTCACTGAAAATTTTGCGACGTCTTCCAGTGTTTTGATCACCTAGGCTTGGACTATCTTGATTACTAATTCAAGGAAAATCTTGAGTAGGATGGTCTTCAATGATTTTTTATTCTAAACTCGGCAACGTTGTGGGAATTACCCTTCAACAATTAGTCAACTATGATGGGACCTAGGATTGGCGATACGAGAACATATCTATCTAACGGGGTAGCCTATTCTTGTCTAGGGGTAACTGGAATAGTTGTTTGAAACTTGAGTTACTCTTTCCCCTGAGGTAGATGCACTAACACGACTACAAGTAAGGATCGGATCTCTTGCTGGAGGAGGTGTGTGAGTGTTTCGTTTAGGCATGATGTGATGGCCCTTCTTCTAGCGCCATTTGTTGAAACCCCAACTGTGTATGTGGCTGATAAGGGTGTTTAAGGATTTCAACACACAGATAAAACCCAGCCAAAGGCTTCAAACAATCCCATGCAGGTATGTTCTATCCTCGAGCTATTTGGTATGGTAATCCCCCACAGATAATTTTGTAGCCTCCACTGGATTATGCATGTGTTTGATCCATAATGGATCTATTTTCTAGAATGGAAAACTAAGATTTGAGAAAAGAAAAAGGCAAACTAAAACCTAACTAGGAAGAAGAAACCTAATCTAAATCCGAACTACTCTGAGAAGGTGTTGAAGGATTACAGGTTGTCTTGAGTTATGTGAAGAACAAGCAATTTAACATATTGAAAAAAATGTAAATAAGATAAACCTACACTTACTGAAATTACAATCGTTTAATGAATATTAAATAGCAGTAAATCATTATTAAACCATTCAAGGTAACCTGCAGGTGCTCAAGTTAGTTGAAAAACCAACTTATAAGCTATGAAACTTTTACTGTTGAAACATTTGTAGAAATAGATAAAGACAGTTCATAAAATAAATTTCATGAGGCTTTGTCAATGTATTTATAATTAATAGGGATAAATCAGAGTTAAATAAACACATTAATCAATTACAAATGACTCATAGTACTATCTGAGCATTTGGAACAAGAAAACTAAAACCTGTCAAAGAAATTTGATTGATCAAGTACAAGAGATAAGAAATGCAACACTGTATTTATTAAGAATTGTCTGTAACAAATTACACAAAACCTTGGAAAAAACTGAAGTGTTATTCGATCCCTTGTATCAGTCTCCCTTTTCCAAAAGTCCCAAAATTCCCTCATACATTAGAGATCATTTACTTAAATTATTATTACAAACAACATAATTCCCCCTAAAGGGGATCATAAACCTAAAGAAGGCTCACATCCTAAGAAATATTTCCACACCCCCCAAATTCGTAGAAGCTCCTCGATATCTGGATATGTAGCAGATTCTATACCAAGTTGAGCATTACACTTATAATCTTCAACCTCATTTTTATCCAACTTATGCCAAACTCGGATGTAGACATGGATCTTGCTTTGTACTGCAAATGGCTATTTGATTAACTGCTCTACATCGTGTATGCTGATGTGGTCAAGTTCCTTGATTTTATCCTCTTGGCCATCCCTTCGTTGATCCACCTGCTCGATCATTAGTCTAGGTTGACATGCCTTTTCAATAAGCGCCATGATAGGGAAAGATAATTATGTCATAATATTATCAGTTGCATACCATCTTCTGCCACAGATAGCCTGAGATTTCTTTATGGCTTCAGCAACTATATCATCCAAGTCTTCCCAAGCTCTCAAAATAGTTCTGGCTCTTTTAAACTGAAAAGTGGTGAGAAGAGTGATATTATCAGGCTTGTCCTTCATGTACCTATGTCAATCTGTGACCTCATCATAAACTTTCAAGGCCTGCTATCTTTTCTCAATTAAGTCTTCCAGGACAACCTGTTACCACCTAAGTTGTACTTAGTGGTATTTTATCAAGTGAGCCTGGTGAACCAGACAAGGATAACTTGCTCGGACTTCAAAAGACCTTTGGAAGTACTTGTGGGAAGTGCTTGTTGTACTATATCACATGTTCATACCCCATGGGGGAATTGTAATAAATGTTCTAGCATGATAGTGTCTGTAAAAGACTCGATCTCTTAGACTTTATTTGTCAATCTGATCAGCCTAGGGTGTTATTTCCCTTGGTTATTATTGGTTGTTGAATAAACGACCGATAATTTCTGAGTTTTTCAGTCCATACCTCCAAAGTTGGGGTGGTCAGCTTGGAATTTAGGCCTATTGAGGTTATTAGAGTCTATGTGTCAATGTATAAACATGCTAGACATCATGGTCAAGTCATATGAACATGTCTAAGTCCCCCTAGGTTTTTTCAATTTTTCAATTTTTTATTTTTTTCAGTGTTTTTTATTAAAATTTAATTTTTCCAAAACTTGGGCTATTTTTTAATAGTTTAATTGGAAAAATTGATTTTGTAATAAAAGTGGGCCAAATAATCAGTTGCAGTCATGTAGGTGCTCATTTTCAAGCTAAGAGCACCATGTAAACCCATGGACCCACTATTTCCTAGTTTTTAGTGATTTTCCATCACTCAGGTCAGAAATCCCCAAAAATCAATTATTGATTATTTTAATTAATAAATTGATGAATAATGGAGCAAATCCAAAATCATAGATTAGTGGATTCTCAGCTGATTTGATTGAAATCAGTCAGATCTAAGCCAGATTGACTGGATCTGACAAACCCTTGACTGAAGGAGGTGATCAAATTAGATCCAGAGTTGATCTTCAGCATCCTTTATGGGGAATTTCACCCTCCCTCTCTCCTCAACACATTTTGGCTCATCTGGATGAGTTTTGGTGGATGCCTCAGTCAACAGGTTGAGGTGTCAATCAGATTAGCTCTCCAGTTGACAATTGCACTCAGTGAGACTCAGATTTGGCTCAGTTAGACATAGATTAGGCATTGATGGACTCTCCATCAGCATATTTGGTTTATATCCTTGGTATTTGCGCCCCCCCTGGGCTGGATCTCCTGGATTTTGTATATATCCAAGCACAACAGCCTCTTCCAAGCCAGTTAGAACTGGATTGAAGGGCTTTCCATTGTAATTGTGTATTGATCATCATTTGTTGAAATAAAGAGAAGCTCTGGAGGCTCAATTGTGGAGTACCTTTCATGTGTGGATTATCATTATCATGCTGCATTCGAGGTGAAACTGCTATTTTTTCAATTTTTTGCACTTAACTGTTGTCTGCCTGAATGGTTATTGAATTCATAGGGATAGATCATTGTAAGTAAGCTTACTTACTTCTATTTTTATGCATATGTTTGAATGAGCTAATACCTGTATGCTAAATAAGATTATTTGCATGCTTTATCATCTACTTCTCATATGTATCTTCAGATTTAATGGTTCTGTTTGCAGGATTTGTTGTGTAGCTTAAAGGTTTGCCGTGACTGGAAGATCTATGGTTCACATTTGATTCCATTGGTTTCCAAAATATATTGCTAATATTTTTCCCCTTGGTGCTTCACTACCAAGTTTCCTTTGCAGATCTGCTTCAACAACAAGCACTTATCTTCCCCTTTTCCTCCTTTAAAAATCTTAAATTTTCTTCAAACTGGTTACTATTAAGGTTTCTTATTGCTCAGATCTGTCTCATTAATAAAATTACACATAAATACAGTTATTAATATCCCTTCCTAAGTCTATATCTTAGTTTTGTTTTGCATATAAAGTTACATTTTAAGAGATCTAGCTGAAATTACCATATTTTCGCAAGCATTTTAATGAAAATTCGTAGCTTGCTGTTAAGGTATTTTATTTTGCTGTTTCATATTCTGAAATAAAATTGCACATCTTATTGTCTTCCCAAAATTCAAGCCAATATCCGAAGGAAATCCTGCTTTCCTTGGTTCTTGTTTTAACCTTTTAACTAGTTTTCAGCTTACTTTTTTTTGGTTAAAAGTGAGCTGACCCAAAGGTGCTTTTAGAGTGCTTTTGGGAATATTTCAGTCTAACATGATTTCTTTTTTTTAGCAAGTTTTACAGAAAATAAAGGAAGCTGCTGTTCGGAAGTGGCCTCAGGAGCGTTCAAATCCCCCCAGGGGTCTCCCATTTGACTAAAACCTTTAATTTTTGCACTTTGTAAGCTCTTGATTTCACTCCGTATAAGGATAAAGAGGAATTATATCATTTCTCTGATATTGTAACCACTGTTAATAAAAATAATTTTTGAATAGGCTCTTTCGAGCCCATTCCCCATCCCCCCGGGGGGATTTGCGTCCGTGTCTTTTTTTTCGCTTTTTCGTCCATCTTTTTTAAATATAGCGTAGATATAATATGCAGGGTAGTATACTTTAATTCATTATCAATTTAATATTCCATATTTGATACTTCAAAGTAATCTTAATACTTACCCCACGGCTTCCCGATTGACCCGAAAGGGGAAAGAGATTCGTGGTAGGACTAATTAGAAAATCAGAATTGTGTATCTATTTTATTTTCTGTCATTTTTTTTCCAGAAATTATAAAATTAACCCCTCCTTGATTCCCCAATTGAGATCCACTTGGATTGAAAGAGGTTCCTGGAGGGTTTTCTTTTTTAACAAGAACACCCATCTTTAAAATTTACTAAAATTGACAAGAATCCGGTGTGTATGCTTTGCACTTGGATGCGGTTCGTCCGATCAGTCAAGCTGTATCAAAAGCACTTGAGTGAATAGTATAATTAGGACTCGCTGAGAAACCATCAGGTGAAAATCCAACACCTAGATCAAACCATCACGGTGGCAAAATACCCAAAGGAAGCAGGAACTTCTGAAAAGTGACCTCGGGGCGCGGATCTTTGTCACAACCTAACGGGTGCATTATGAACAATAGCCCCAGAGACTCCATTCAGCCCACATATTCCTTTCGGGTAGCCGTGAAGGTTTAGTTTTGGACATACTCCAAGTACTCTCAGGTATATCTGGAGTCCACCCCAGTGCCTAATTTTAATCAACTCACACCTCAAATTTAACTTAAAACGTACCAAGAGGAAATTGCAAAACATTCACTCCAAGCACATGCAAGTACATTGATTTTATTTTTGACTCCATTCTAAGGCACTGGTTATTTTCTTGCTTTATATATATATATTGTGTCTCAGCATTGTGCTTTCGTGTGTTCATTTTTGTATCTTGTCATCTTTGATTGTCTATAGTTAAATTTCAAACTCCTAAGTAACTCATTCAGTTTAACATTACCATACTAAGTAATTATCCTTAGTAACTTAATAGGGTCTACCCCCCTTGGCTTCGTTAGGAGTTGAGCCTAAACGGAGGAGTCAAGAACAAGGTGACAGCCTTGACTCAAGACTTGCCCCCAAGGACACACCGAGTGGCTTGAAGATTTCTACCACATGAACCAGGTGTGTGAAAGGCGAAAACACAACCGACATGTTATCAAACACCATGTGAGTCTCAAATATATCAGCTATAGTTTAAAATAACTCACATACCAAATCATAGTGTTCCTTGTTAGTTCTGATGGCAAGTTCTTTAAACTCTTCTTGAGAAAATTTGGAAAATGAGGATGAAGTTGCACTTGCAGTTTCATCTTCATTTTGCCTTTCTAACACTGCAACTTTTTGAACCAAGGTGACATTATCATTCTTTTCCTTTTGCAGCTCTTCAGTGAGAGTAGCATTCTTCTCTTGAAGTTCATCCTGCTTGTCCTCATGCTGTTTCTTGAGCTTCTCTAGTGTTTCTTTCAAACTGACAATTTATGCCTTTTGTTTATCAAATTCTCTGCCTAAAGAATTGACAACATCTAGATTTTCACCTGTGAAAGCTCCTAGAACAGAAGCTGCATCTGTAGCATAATCTTGTGGGTGACCTAATTGCTGTGCCCATATAACTTCATTTACCATTGACACATCCATATCATTTTGATCTCTACCCCTCTTCTTACCCCGCTTCACCACTGGTCTATTAGCTTTACTATATCTATATTCATCCAAGAATACTACAAAGTCTTCATTGAACTCATCTCTGACTTCATCAATAGGGGGTATGTTAATGCCTGTGGAAATCAAGGATGAAGTTTGAGTTGTGGTTTGAGAAGGCATAGACATAGTGATATGAGAGGTAGTAGGGGAAGGAATAACATTCTTGGGGAGAGTAACATCAGAGGCCAAAGAAGTGTCATGAACAGAATCTTCCATAGAATAAATCTATACAATAGTGACTTTGAGTAATGATGATGATGAAACTGTTGCAATTTTATCAGACATAGAAGATGGAACTAAGATGAATGAAGGGATATGCAAAGGGGTTTTAAAAACTGGAGGCACAATAGACTAGGGAATAAGCATATCCATAGGAATATGTGTGATTGATTCAGGTAAAATAGTGGCATTTTGATAGAGCTCAATCATGAAAGGTGTCACGACAGAACCATCAGAAAATGATGATAAATCCATTATTGATGAAAGAAGTATTGCAGAAAAAGAGGGAACAAACTAACAAGAAGGTTGAGGCCTAGGAAGGGGAACTGAAAGATTACAATTGCTACCATTGGTGAGATTTTGGAAATCATTACCAATCTCAACAGTAATAGGCACAGGAGAACTTCTACCCTCCTCCTCCTCTAAATGAGTCGGGTCAATAGTAGGAACAGTAATGGAGATATCTCTTCAAAGGTTTTTCCTCAACTTGAGTTTGTCTAGGTTGAGTCTTTTCAACCACATTGTATACCTAGACAACTCTAGCTGACTCAAAAGTTACAACTTCTTGTGTATTAAGTTCCAAAGTCATTTTGTTCAGCTTCTGATTTATCTTCTTTGAAGTATGCAAATAGTCTTTAACCTACTGTTCCACAGATGTCTGGGGAATTTCCCCATAGGAGCTTTCCCTTTATACAAGCCTAAACTGGTTTCCACAGATGCATTTTTGGATGCCAATGCTTCTCTTGTTGCAGCTCAGGCTTCTCTTTCTTCATTGTCTCTTGTCATCCTCTCCAAGATGTCCAATTCCATAGACCTGTAATTTTTTACCCTGTCCTTGATCTCCTTTTGGTACTGCAAGATATGGCTCTACTCTTCTTTTCTCTTAGCCCTAGACAAGAATTTATAAAATGTATCTACTCCCTGATAATTGAAATCATCAGGAATTTCCTCATGAACATATCCTGTTTTAAAATGATTTTGCTTTAAGTGTAGATCAACGATCCCTTTGGGATCATGCTGCCTTTTGCTTGCAAAACCAAGTTTAAGTGACATGATGTGGTCACTCAGCTCTAATGCCCAAGTTGAAGTGGATACACTCAAGGATCCAAGATTAATGTGAAACCTGGGCCAAACTTTCCTCTTTGGTGCAGCACATTTCTTATAGATCCCCTCTGTAACTGTCTGAAATGAGATCGCTTCTAAGAGAAACCTGTCTCGCACAACTGTGTACAACATGTTAGCAGCGTTGCTACCATAAACCCTGATATAGGTGAAAGATTCACCAACATACCAGTCTCCCTTGGTGGCTATGAGAGATTTTGCTTCCGGTGAGAAGGAAAGGGCTTCATTGTTGAAAATCAGAAAATACACATGGCCAAGGAAACTTTCACATATGTCATAGAACCTAGCCACATAGTTTCCATCCCAGATCTTGGAATGATAAATATGTATAGGCGGGGCCGGTAATTCCCAACTCCATTAGAAATTAGGGTAATCGAAATCAGCACAGAAGATGTCCACAATGAAGGTAGTAAGGTAAAAATTGGGCTTTTTCTTAGCAGTGGCTTTTTGAACTCTTGTATGGCGTTTTTGAGTTCCAGGGACAAGATTGAGGCTCAATGGAAAGATTAACCTATAGTTATAATATGATGAGCGATGGGAGCCCATTCCTCTTTAAAGAAAGAACAGTTGGGAAGACCATAAAGCCTGCATAGCATTACTATAAGAAGGGAGTAAGGCTCTTTAAACCATTCAATAGGGTACAGTTCATATTTCCTCTTGGAAAACTTATGTGGTTCAGTCATCCCGGATTTAAGCATTTGGTTGAAATTGAATTTGGATTTGGCGGTGTTAACAAAGTTTGCATCAAGGAGTTGGGTGTAAGGTTTAAGAGAATAAATTTTGACAAAGGTTTCAGGGTGGAAATTGGCTAGCTGAGACTCGGTACTGGTATTGAAAGAATGATATTTCACATTGGCGTGGTCTATAATCCACCTAACGACATTGTTATAAGGTAGGATGGCCGACCTTGCAGCAATCATATGTATTCTAGAAGCTCTAATTTTCTCATAAACAATTTGGTCATTCTGAAGGTTTGAGAGGTCATTGTTATCTAAAATTGAATAAAATCGGGACTAGTCCAGATGATAAATTTTAGTTACTCGGCTACTAGTATTAGAAAAGACATCGAAATTCGGGTCTTTAGTGAACATGTCCTTCTGAAGGTTTTTACTCTTAGTAAGTTTGGGGGTTTTGGATGTCGCCATGTGTAATTTTGAATACTTGTACTAGAATTAAAACTGAATTATATAGGAAGCAGAGTAAACAGTTCAAATTTGTAAAAGAATGACTTAGTAACCAACCTGAAACTGCAGTAAACAATGTCAAAATCGCGCGGTAACATTTGGAGGTAAAATCACACAACAGAGCGAATTACAATAGTAAAAGACAGTGAAAAATTGTAAATCAATACATCATATTTATAATTCTCGAGAAATAATATAGACCATCATATGAGGGCTAAAAGAAAAAGAACGACCAGGATCAACTTTGCAAGATGCAGAATCAAAAACAAAATTGCAAGTTTATTAATTGTTCCGCAACCCGCATTTGGCAAGTTACAGAATGTGGAATGAAAAATATCGAAATAGAAAAAAAATATTCAATCAGCTCCACACCCCACATTCTGCATCTTGCAGGATGCGGGATGCGGAAATACACAAACCAAAACACAAACAAATGATAACCCCGCAACCCGCATTCCGCAACTTGAAGGATGCGGGGTGTGGGTTGATTAAAAATAAAGACACATAAAAAATCTCCCACATCCCGCATTTTCAGGATGTGGGTTCAAAAAAATGAAATATCAAAATAAAAGGTTTCCTGCATTCCTCAACTTGCGGGTTGCAGGATGCGGGATGGAAAAAACAATCCAAACAAAAAACCAAATCTTTTTACATTGAAAACAAAGAAATCAAACATGGATATTTGGAATTTTGGTTAAGTTAAGGAATCCCAAGAGTCAAAATAAAAATATTAAGGAAACCCTTTAAGATTACAAAGAGTCTTACCAAGTAATATTCGTATTTGTAATTGGGCTCCCATGTCAAAATGACATGGGATTTGTTGTACCTACAACAAGATAAAACAACCATGAGGAAAACGTTAGTCTAATGAATCAAGGTAGAATTCTACAGCATGAAAGCATCTTAATGAAATATATTATTCATAAGGACATGTAATACACATCAAGTCTAAAATTATATCAACTACTCCAGTGAATAAGAAACATCAACAACCAATACAACAACTAACTCATTGAAGAGTTACACCCAATATTTCAGAATTTGAACCACTTGGGATTCAACACTTCAAAAGGAATTCAAAGGATATTCAAATTCAAGAGAACGTTAGATTATACACATATGAGAAGCTTCTACAGACCACAAGGGCATAATATTTTGATTCTTCTCTTAATTGGATAAAATACAATGAACTAGATATGTTGTAGCTGTAGGATTCTAACTCTTCACTAGAGATTCGAACCAAAATGCATCATAGCTTTGATTCAGACCTGCAAATACATTCTAATGGATGCATTATACTCCACACAAATTGTTGGATGTCCTCTTCCTCAAGCTCCAACATAAGGATCTCTCAATATTTAGCTGGATCAATGGATGCAAAGGTGCACATCACCCAATGCTGGCAAGGGGAACACCACACAAACCTATAATATGCACATAGATATCAAGATGAAATCTAAAATGACAAAACATTATTTAATTAGGATCTCATTCTCCTTTTATTAACCCTTTCTAGCTTTTCTACCTTCATTCTAGAGCCTTCTTTTTTTATAATTTAAAATCTATGAAGAGTGGTGGCTTCTTTGGCAAGTTGCACTTGCATATGTACCCACTTGCCTCCATGAATGTGCCCTCAATGGATAAATTAGCCTTTGCAGCTTTCCTAAAGCCTTTTTCTTGCTTTCCTACTTTTACTAAACTTTCGTGAGCCTTATCTTCCAAATTTAGGAAACTTTTGTCCTCTTTGATTTTATGTTGCTTTTCCTGATTTTGGCTGTTATTTATGCTTTTGGCTGCTTTCTTTCTAGATTTTTCTAAAGAGGAAAACTCACATGCTTTACCTTATCCTATTCACCCTCTTAAGCCACCTAGTCCATTGGGTTGGAGCTATAAACTATGCATCCTACATCCAGAATAGGGTGACTCACAAGCATCTTAATGGAACCACTCATTTCGAAGCTTGGAGTGGACACAAAATTGATGTGTCTCATTTTAGGATTTTGGCTCTAAAGCTTGGGATAGAATTCCAACAGAAAAGAGGAAGAATTTGGAACCCCAAATTCAAGAGTGCCTAGTTTTTGGGTATTCTAAAGATTCCAAAGGGTATAATCTTATCAACATGAGCACTCAAAGAGACTTTATTGAAAGGAGTGTTCATTTTGAAGAAGAGCACATTCCAGTAGCAGAAATTGGAGATTCCTCTTCACCACCACCACCTTTGATTGTAATTGAAGAGGCCAATACGTTTTATTATTCTGATATGTATGAAAATTAGATTTAATTGTAGATCCTAACAAACCTATAAGGCCAAAGTGGGAATCAAAGACAATTCATGCAGATGGGGAACTAGCTGGGAATCCTAGTGATCTTAGAAGAACTAGATCTCAATTCGAGAGTTCCCTTTATATCAAATACCCATTATTTGATGAGAAGTATTATCTAATGGTTGAATCAGATACACAAACATATGAAGAAGCATCAGAAGATACAATATGACAGACATCCATGAAAGATGAATACCATTCGCTCAAGAAGAATAAAACATGGGAACTAGTCAATCTTCCACCAAGGAGAAAGCTAGTGAAGTGAAAATAGGTATTCAGGACAAAGTTTGTTGTTGATGGATCTCCTATGAAGTATAAGGAAATTTTAGTGGCCAAGGGATTCTCCCAAGTCCAAGGAATTGACTATAATGAGACCTTTGCACCAATGGAAAATATGGACTCCGAAAGACTAGTTTTGGCCATTGTAGCTTCCAAGAAATTGGAGGTACATCACATGGATGTGAAGAGTGCCTTTATACATAGAGATATCAAAGAATATATATATATGAAAAATAAATCCATCTCTTCTGTGCAGGTTGAAGAAATCATTATATGGGCTAAAACAAGCTCCCAGAGCTTGGTATGCCAGGATCGATGGCTTTGTGCTATCACAGAGCTATTGTAGATGCAAGTCTGATCCAAATGTATATTTGAAGCTGATTCATGGTTCAATTATAATTATTTTTTTGTATATTTATTTTCTTCTGATCACAGGAAGTTCCATGAAAGAAATTGCCTCCTTGAAGGGTGCAATGAACCATGCTTTCTCCATGACTGATTTGGTATTGTTGAGCCAATTTTTGGGGCTTGATATTTCTAAATCAGATGTTGGAATCAAGGTACATCATTCCAAGTATGCTTTAGAACTGCTGAACAAGTTCAACATGAAATATTGCAAGCCAAGCAAGAATCATTTCCTTTGATGAGTTAAGCTTGAAGAAACACATTCCACTCCATTGGTAAACAACACACTGTATAGGAAGCTGGTTGATTGTCTTCTTTATTTGACTCATACTCCACTTGATATATATTATGCAATGAGTCTGGAATATATACACATGGATCATCCTCATCACATCCATTAGAGTGAAGAAAAAAAACTATTACACTTTGTGCAAGGATTAAGGACACATGGGATTCACTATGTTGCAAATCTGACCTAGAGTTAATTGGTTTTACTAATTTTGATTGGGCAGGTGATAAAACTGATAGAAAATAATATTCTGGATATGTGTTTATGCTTACATATGGACCAATCAGCTATTCAAGTAAAAGGAAAATTTCCATTTCACTTTCATCTACAAAGGCAGAATACAGAGGACCTGTGAGTGCAACAACTCAATTTTTGTGGTTGCAGGGTATACTTGGAGAGTTTGGGATTGAATGTGATACTTCAACAATCATCTATTTTGAAAAAAAAGTACCATTTGAGTCTCAAATGATCCAGTACTTAGTAATAAAACCGAATACATATATATACATATGCACTACATCATAGGGCTTGTGCATGATGGGATCATTGCTATGCATTATTGTGCATCATCTGAGCAAGTTGCAAATGTCTTCACCAAAGGTATTTTTTGAGAATAATTTCAGCAATCGCATATCGCTATTGGGGACAATTGATCATTTGGTGAATACTGATTGAAGACAATATTTCATACAATTTTGTTCATGTCCATTTTTAAGGGAGGATTTTTCCCTTTGTGGTTTTGCCTCTTTCCTTGTTTCGTATGGGAAATAAGTATCTAAAGGGTGTCTAATATTTGTTTCTAGGCCCTATATATATGATATTTCTTATATTTTACATAAGTTAGGATTAATAGGGGGTTTTATAATAATCAAAACCCATTCCCATACTTAGGATACAATTTTTTTTCATTTTGGTTTAATTCCTAGGTCCTACACTAGCTGGTTGGCATCCACTTGCTTCCTTGTGGTAAAAATTGCCTAAAATTCCTATAGGATCACTTTGGAAATATTCTGACAACCCATCAAACTACCTAGTTTATTCAGTGCACATTCTTTCCTCATCCACGGTTTCCTTGCTTTTCAAGAACTTTTAAGGCAAAAGGTGAAAGCTAGTTTTAAGGCACCTGCCTTGTTTTTTACACAACTCAACCTCCTTATTTTTCTCTTATAAAAGCATGATCTTGTCCAATTTCATTCCCTTATTAGATGATACAACTCATTCATCCTATTCGTGAAATTCATGACATATTAGGAAATTGTTTTATGCACGTATGGGGGATTTTGACTAGTTTAGTAAGCACGTTTTTGTGTTGTTTCGAATAAAATCCTTATGCATTTGAATATCTGATGTAATTATATAATTGGAAAACCTATTTTGTCATAAGATTGGATAAGATACAATTATTCAATATAATTTTGTATTATGCTCCATTTACAACCTCCATTTTGAATGAATCTATGCATGTTTAACAAGTAATCTTGTGAGTTCGATTGATCTAAGCTTGGGATTAATTTCCATAGTGTCGAGGGTTGGATATTTTTGGGTAGATATTATTTTGGAGGGATACATTATTCAGTTTGTTGTTGACACAATAACCTCATATAATGAGGTGGAAAGACAAAAATTCCAAGGACCACGAGGAAGATACTTGACATCTTTAAAACTTGGATAAAGATGCTTAGATGCAAAAAAATAATCCTGAGAATGGAGTCTGATAGTTGGAAGGACTATGCAAAAAAAATTGGGATATGTCGCAGAATACTTGCATGAAAAGTGGAGCAAACTAAGCTGATATGTTCCCTGCAAAAATAAAAACTGAACTAGAAGGTGGATGTGTAAGAAGCACAAGGACATTTTGGTCGAGAATCAAGAAGAAAAACTGTGATAAGAAGAGGAAGTTGCAGTACGAACAGAGGATAATACTACAAGTTGACATCACATTTTGATGAAGGTTCTTGTGAAGAAGAAGAGGAATCTCAGCCCATATCCGAAAGTGAAGAAGAAGAAGCAAACGCTCCATATCCAGAGTATGAGTATAGAACACCTACGAACACACATACATATACAAAGGTAATATCCATAAACTTGTATCCTAGTCTAATTGTAAATACAACTAATAATAATAGTGGAAATAGTGGACAAGGGAGTCCTTCTAGTCAAACATTTTTTCCAAGCATAAAATAAGTCAATATAATGGATGGAAATGATATTAAGTTGTCGATATTTAATGGAAATGGGTTAGAAGACCCATATCAACATTGGTTTCTATGTGAAGGAATATGGACTGTGCACCAGGTCCAAGATGAGCGATAAAGAAAGAGAATATGGTCACAAACCTAATAGGTCATGCACTAGACTGGTACATGAAGTTATCTATAGTTTTGGCATGAGTCGCACAAAATACGCTTGACCAAATTCGAGTGGGATTAGTATATGAGTTCAAAAATTCAAAATATGAGTCACAGAATCATAGTGCATGAAGGAAATTAAAGAAATCAAGAAGTTACCTACGGAGTCTGTCTAGGAATTCAACTAGATATTTAAGAAATTTATGGCCAAAGTAAGCTTTCAGATGTTGGGCATATAGGACAAGTATTGGTTCATTGCAACATCATTGCCGCACATCTGAATTTCATTAATGCAACAGAAGATTGTGTTGCAGACTGAATATTTGGAGATAGAAATGAAACTGGAATCCTCACTAATTGGAGAGACCGATCTAGGAATGATGTAAATTCAGTCACAAATAGCTAAACTTATGCTGCGACTCCTAGACATTAAGAAAGGGAAATAGATCCAAGAGAAACTTTGGTGTACCATATGAAGAACTAAGGGACACAATAAGGATAATTCCCCGGTGCTCATGAATTATGTCGCATAAGGAACACTGAACCCAATTAATGCATAAGGGATTCCTTGGTGTAGAATGTGCTAGACTAGAGGCCATCAGTCAGAAGAGTGTTTATACTTGTAAAATATTGTAAGTACGATGGCTAGTCTGTACTGTAAATTTTGTAAATCTATAGGCCATTATGAGAAGGATTGTAGATATTTTTAGCTGTTGCAAGAGAAAATGGTGGATACCTATTTGATGAAGAATGAATAGAATATGTATTTTGAGCAAGCATAAGCTCAATATCCAATGTCCCAATATCAACAAAATTCATATCCTCAACCCCAATATAAAAAAACCAGTATCCATAGCAACAATACCCTCAACCAATGGAGGGTGGACATTTTCGAGGATGAGGACAATAACAAGGAGGAGGAGGATTTGGATGTAGAAGAGGCCAAACCATTTGCTACAATTGTGGACAACCAAGACATTTTTCTCAAGACTATGTGATTTCTACGAAGGCTGTTGGTATTGTAAAGTTGTCGACCACATTGTTGAGGAATGTCGTAAATTGATTGTTAAGTGGCATGCCAAGAATATGGGAAATCCAATTACCCCATAGAATCCCAATCTAAGTCCCAACCATAACATCCATATGATTTTTTTTGAGCTGATAGAAGAAAACATTATTGTTGTAACAAGAGGAGGTGCTGCGACTAGAGCATACCAAAATTCACAGTAGGACCAACCACAAGAGCGACTAACATCAAAAAAGATAATATTGTTCAACATCCAAAGAGAAAACGAAGTATTCTTAGACACGTGACTAGAATTCGTTGACATGAAATGAGCATCGATGTCTGCTCCTACACTACCAAGAGGACAAGTAAGGGAGATGCCTTAAAGGTTTGATCAACTATTCCGAAGGAAATTCATGGGAAAGGGTAGTAAACTTAAAGAAGTTTTTTAAAAGTTTTTGTTGGGTAAAATATCGTCTTGATTAATTCACCTAATATTTAATTATCAACCAGGGTTGGTAATATTAGAGTTGAAACAAAGTATATGCGAAGGTAGAGGGGTTCCTAGGGTGACATGGGAATATTTTAACAAACAAAATATCGAAAGATCTTTCAAAATGAAAAAAACTGAGTAAAACTCCTAAAAATTCAACTATCAAGGTAATTGAACTGGAACAGAGTACTAGACCAAAGTGGTATCAAGTTATACTACTCTACTCTATAAATAATTACAAAAATATAAAGATATAGACAATGCTTCTTCTACAACAATAAAATACTTTCTCTAAGAAGATCTATTTTACTGTTGAACAACTTTAGAGACTGACTGCACAAGGAAGGATTTACAAAATTACAACAACTAGATATGCTTCTAAAAACTATAGATGCAACTAACAGATGTACATAATGGTTTAAAATAAACTATCTAGTTCCATTCCCCTTGGTTATTTTGAGGATTAGGATTCACTATTAGTGGAACAGGAGTAGGAGAAGTGTCAAAGTGACTTTCAAAGGAAGTGAAGAAACTAAAGGGAATCAAATCTAACTTAACCTCTACAAAGATGTGCAGACTAAGAAACGTCCAATTGCAAGTGATAGTAAACATGATGGTTTATAAGCAAATAACTCCTACTTGCAAAATATAGAACAATACTACAAGAAGGTAGGCATAACTTATAAACATGTAAAAAACTTAATAAAGAGAAGCAAGTAGAAAACTTAATAAATATGATTTTCAATCCTACTCTATAGGTTTCTTTGGTAACCACCTAATTGGAAGGGATAAATCCTACTGCTTATGATCAATTTACAAGGTACTAACAAATTTCCCTAATATTGACATATCTAATTCTAAACTATATAAAAAAAAAGGTGAAATGAATTCAAGCCAAAGATATAATTACAAAGAAATACAATAAACCAAAATGCATGACATAATTCTGAGCATAAGGTGAAAAGAAGGAAGAAATAGGAATAAGACTTAACAAGTATTCTAAACAGTCTCATCTAAGGCCTTTAAGAAGAAACACAATCATTGTCTAACTACCACTATCAAAACATAATAAAAAAACTAAAGAAACAAGCTCAAAACATATTAAAAATGCTCAGGGATGAATGAAAGGATTGATAACGGACTGGAACACATGTCTAGATGACAGGAAGGACAGGCTTTCTGAATGACAGTCTGCACACAAAAAACACTAAAATGTCAAGAAATAATTAATCTAAATGATTTTGAGGTCAGCTAATCAATGGACAGGATAACGAAATGTAAAGAACATAAATTCAACTTGTCTAATGATTAAATTCAATCTATGAAATAACTTAAATTAAATTCATAATTAAAACATTATTATCTATTTATTAAACAATCTATAATACAATTAATTGAATTCATAACAAAATGGAAAGGGACATAATCAAATCTACTATAATTGAATCAAATCAATCTATTCTATCAACATAAACCAGGTAGTAAGCTGGAAAGACTTGAAAGGGAAATTGAAAGCAAATTTGTGCGCAACCGGTTGCTTAACTCACAGAAGGAAACTAAATTAACAACATAATATCAAAGTGTACTCTATGCTACAAGAAACAGATAACATGAACAATTTCAGTAACTAAATTGCATAAACAAATTACAAATAAAACTATGCTAATTGTAAAAGGGAAATAACGAAAATACACAGGAATATAAATCTATGGTTGATGAGGGGCCCTCCCAACAATCAGAGTGATGACTTGCTAAATGCTACTAAGACATGATCATGCACAACATAAGTAGAACTTCCATTAAACTGAAGAAAAGTATTACAGAGTTTCTGGAACCGACTGATTACATGTATAAAATGGCTAACTAACTATTTATCAACTCCTCTCACATAGCAACGTTTGTATATATAGCGTTTTACAAAGGGAGAGAAAGTCGACCCTTTTAGTGGTCGACTACTCTTAAGATAAGTCAACCATTATGACAAATAACTAAACGAATAACCAACACATAACATTTTCCTCCTTCTTCGCGAGATGGTTCTTCTATGGCGTGTGATGTGGCATACAAGCTTCTGCTTTGGCATGGCTGATGTCAAGGTGTCAATAAGAGGCATCATGCTAGCAATATTCCAGAAGGGGGTTCATGATATCACTCTGGCATGTGGACAACAAGCATTTTATAGGTTGTTCCATACTTTAACGCTCGGGAATCTATCAGTACCAGCGCGCGATTAGCTCTACGGAATGAATGGTGAGCTGTGCAGTGAGCTGGATATGCTCAATGCGTATCTCGAATGGATGCATGGTCTGTTTGTTGGCTCACCGAAGACTAAGATATGCAATAAAGATTTCATATGTTAGCATATCGTCAAATATCATCATATTTAACCTATAAAATCGTGAAATAATAGAAATAAATCATAACTTGCATAAACCCAAAATATAATCGTACCTGGGGCTGAATATTGATCTGCACGACATAAAACCTTCCAAGAGGTGACAAAACTTATGTCAAATATATAAATTATTAGTCAAAAAATGATGACAAAACTGGGATCAACATTCCCCCAAACTGGAGAAATTCCAGGTCCCACTAAGCACAAAGAGAAGTAAATCAGGAAGAAGGCTGAGCTATGTTAGCAGCTGCCTTTGACTTGGCAGATGAAGAAGGGGTTTTAAACTTCAATTTTTGAGCTTGTGATTTAAAAATAGCACGCCTCTCTTGTTGAGTCATATGCAACAAGTTGATGGCCTTGTTTAGTTCTTCGATGGTCTTAAACTGTAAGCACAAATATTTGTTCTCTTTTTGAAGACTTGTGATCATCTTAGCATACTCTTCGTTTGAGCTAACTAATTGAGCCAATTCCTGAGTCAATTGATCTACCATTGGATGATGCGGAGTAGATGGATTTGCAGGCTGCTTAGAATCTTATGGGAGGCTCATCTCCTTGGGTGGAACTTCAAGGTAAACAGTCGAAATTCATGTTTTAGAACCCAAAAAGGCATTGAAACAGTTTCATGAACAGGTGCAGGGATGGTCTCATGATCATCATATTCATGGCATTTCAGCTGAAACGCTAGCCAAGGTGAACAGAGGTGAAGTAATGCTAGGTTTTCCTAATTTGGACACACTTTCTGAATGAGTTGTCTGGATAGCGAATTGAACCATGGACTGAGCAAATTTTTCCTTTTGATCTCTAGTGCGAGGTCGTGGTAGGGGTATAAATTCAGGAGATACATGGATAAAGTGTGTGGACGGACTCGCCTCCAATGTGTCATCATCAATATGAACAAAATTGGGGATTTTCTTCTGTGATGATGGGGATGGACTGGATTCTTGATGATGAAGATGTCGAGGGAATTTTTGGATATTTAAATGGGGATTAAGAAATTTAAACACGAAGGTATACCAAGGATGACTCCACTCCTTAAGCTGATATAATATTAAGAGCTTGATCAAACTATGATGGTATAAGATTCCCTTAGGGTTAACAATATTCTTTTTAACCTGGTTTGACATCTTTTCCAGGATCCTAAGAAAATAATAAGGGAAATTGAGATGTTTTTGATTAACGAAATGAGCTAAAAAATGGAGATGACAGGACTTAAATACGCTAAACTTACTTTCACAAGTAATCAAATGGATGATTAACGTCAAAGGATTAAGGAACTCAGGTTTTATCTAGTTACAATGAAAACCCTTTCTGTCCATTACATGCCAAAACTTAGGTTTAAGGGAAAAGTTATGAGATGCCTGCAGAACAAACTAGTGCTTGTAGCATCGATCGCCCTTCCGTGGAAGCTTGGTTGCATGTGCGATTGATTCCTTAGTAACTGGGAAGACAATATGGACAACCCTTGTGTTCTTTCCATCGAATCTCATCGCAAAAAGCAGTGATATTTCCTCATCATACCCTTATAGCAGATGAAGAAACGGGTTCCAACCAACCCCAAAAAGGACTTCTCGACATTCTCTGAACTCTGGAAACTAAAATAAGTCTTTATAGCTCTCAGGTTCAAAGCGGCTCAGCATGGTTAAGCAGGGACTAGGATACAGAGTTTGATGGGAGTATGGGGGAAAGGTGTCTAACAAACTCTACAGTGGTAACGGTTAGTGAAATCAGTGGAATGGAAAGAGGTTTGTACATCATTGATTTAAAACATGCCTCATTCAACCGATCAAATGATCACGCAAACAGCTTGACATGTTTAGATGATCACGCCATTATGGAAATCTTTGAAACATGTGCCATCAAAGACACATAATTCAATGAGTTTATAAAGTTTCAGTTAGTTCAACCATGTCCAAAGTAAACTTTGGACATGTTGAATGCTTAACTTAATACAGATGCATAACCATATTCATAACCATAGCCTTGATTTAATGAGAGGGTCAACTATTTGATAGCTTATGCATGCGAGTGGATAATAGGATGGGGGTTATGGTAGTGTAATGATGTCTAGGAAGTACCCTAAGGTCAAATCACACCCATATGGAAGTAAGATGAGATTGTATTAGATATAAACCATACTACATCATGGATCGAGATTAGTTATAATTCCCTTGTGGATGTGAATTTAATAGTGATGGTATGACTCAACCAAATTTTAACTTTTTTCTGAAACGAAAATTAAGCTAACACTTAACCATAGGTGCTAAAATATCACAATTTTATTCATATCATCATTTGTCTTTTCATTCATACCAACATTCGACCCTTCATATGATTCTTCATATATATTTCTATAAAAATGAGCTTTGATGGATCAGACTGCTGCTAATCATGGCTTTTCCTAGGCTACCATCCCAGAAGGAGATTATATAGAACAATTCTCTTGATCTTTTAATTTCTCTCTCCCTTAGTCATCCATGATTTTAAGACCAGATTCATTGTTTGCATTATCCTACAAACACTTTGTCATTTGCAAAGAAAAATGAGTCTTTTATAAGTAACTTAGAAAAATAAAGAGAGACAGTCTAATCCTCCCCCAAACCAAAGATATGGCATGTAACCAAGCCATACAAGAAAACTAAGTAATTTCAAAATAAATTAATAAAAGTTCAATCATGCTATTGTGATTTTTTTTTGCAAGAAAATAAATACTAACTAATAAATGGAAATGATTCAGATATATACATTTATAAAAAATAACAGTGCTCAGATATGTAGATATGTAAATTTATCATTTATCATGTGATGAGAACATAATTGAAAATACCATAGGAAAAACTAGTCATCCCTCCTTGATTGTAAAGATCTCTTGTCATGTCAATAATTTTTTAGTTCACCCTAGAGTTTGTGAGATTTACAGCTATGGGTCCCATTTCTAGGATAGTCATATCCTAGATTTTGGTTGAATTAGATGGCTGGATCAAAGCCCAAATTACAACCATTCTCTAATGACATCATAAACAACTGGCCTTGACATGTTATTCATGAATTCTAAGAGATTTTATTTAGAGTATCCTTGTTTTATGAACCATGTGCATAGTGGTGCATTAACTAGATCTCTTTTACTCCATGGTGGCCCACTACCAGCAGGCCTGTTCAGTACCCAGGTGGGTTTATCTTGGTATCATGCAGCAAGCATATCCTTGCTGCCAGTGAGCCTGCTCAGTACCCCGATAGGTTTACTTGCATTTATCGAGCTTCCTTGTTTTTATTTGTTACTTAGAGTTGACCTGCTACTAGCAGGCCTGTTCAGTACCTCGACGGGTTTGCTTTGTATAAATATTTTGAATATATGGAATTCAATTGGTACTAGAGCATGCTAAGCCCTACTAAACACATAATTCAAATTTTAAAGCAAGTTTATAAGTAATTTTTATAGTGGCCTAAACCATAAATTATGTCAAAAAGAGAATAATTGAAGGGTGTTCCTTGGTCTCTTAGTCTATCTTCTTCATAAAGGATAAATAATGTTCCCCACAAGCAGAAATTCCACTTACTATGGAGTGTCCTAAAAAATATTTAAGAGTTAAATTTTAATAACACGTATAGGATGAACTAGTGGTCCATAGGTGTGAAAATTCTGAAGAACATGATGATTACAGTAAGTCTTTCGAGCAACTATTCGAACAATCGAGAATGTACATGTATGAATCAAAATACCATAAAATCATAACAAATCATAGAATAAGTGGTTTAGAAATGATATACAATAATTCTTTAAAACTTCAAATTTTGATAGTAACCAAAAGGAAAAATTAAGATGTATGATGAGGGTTTTCAGAGCACTTCCTTTTTTAGATAATATCTCATGAGCTACTTACAGAGATAAAGTACTTGTAATCAAAATACAAAACCACTTGTTATAGGATTCATTTTTATTCATGGAAACATATATATCATTATAGAAAGAAAATAGTCCCTTGTAAACAACTTCTCAGAAATGACTCTTATTTATTCAAAGAAATACACACATATTTACATATATACAAGTGATGATAACCCACAATATTTTTAAGGATTAGGAGGAGGAAGAGTTTTTGGAGAGGGAAGTTCAACGATTACCTCTATTTTGGTAGGATCCATCTTGATCCCTTGGGGAAAAACATGATGCCCCATACAAATGTGACACACAGAGGTTTTGTTTAATGGACATTCCTGTTGGGATGGTTAGTCTTACATCTTGGACATAAGTTGCTCTTCGTTGCTCGTTCTTCTTCCTATTTCTTCATGTAACTTTGGTTTCTAAAGTGAGTATACCTAGAAGGTTTCTTTCGAGGTGAGAATGGGGCGTCCCAACATTATTTTCCAGGAGAGATCTTACTCCGATCAACCATTCTCTTATTGGGTCATATAAGGTCTTATAGGGATGGTAGATGCTATTGTGGATGCTTCAATTTGTGGGGTTACTATGTTTATTGAGTTTCCAAAGAGAGCTTTCACCTAGTAAGGATTGACAAAATTAGTGAAGTTCGGCTCCTCTACTAGTAAAAAGTTGTGTCATATGGTTTTGTGACAAGTAGAAGGTTTAAGGGTTCCCAATGGTTATTCCCTTTGAACCTCATCAGAAATGAGGCACTCGGGATCTCCTGCCATGATCTCTCTCTTTCTATGGCTTCCCCTGTAAGATCTCCTGAAAGAGTCTCTTTATGTTTCCAACAGAAATACTTCCTATAGGTGTTTTTTATTCGATGCCTTTCCACTGAGTTAATGGTTGGGGTATTATGTCCCTTGTAAAAAAATTAATAATAATTTTAACAAAATTTTACTATATTAACGAATCTACCTTGAGAATCTCTAAGTTTGTTCATAAAAACTAAAGGGAAACCTATTCTACTACTACTACAAGATTTGGGGGTGCTTTTTATAACAGATGCGTAAGTTCTTACCTCTCATCTTACCACTCCCCAACCACCTGCCTATATATATTCTACGTTACATAACAACTCCCCGACAACGGCACCAAAATGTTGGGTAAAATATTGTCTTGATTAATTCACCTAATATTTAATTATCGACCAGTGTTGGTAATATTAGAGTTGACACAAAGTATATGCGAAGGTAGAGGGGTTCCTAGGGTGTCGATAGAATATTTTAACAAACAAAAGATCAAAAGATCTTTCAAAATGAAAAAAAAAATGAGTCAAACTCCTAAAAATTCAATTATCAAGGTAATTGAACTGGAACAGAGTACCAGACTAGAGTGGTATCAAGTTATACTACTCTACTCTATAAACAATTACTAAAAGATAAAGATATAGACAATGCTGATTCTACAACAATAAACTACTTTCTCTAAGAAGATCTACTTTACTGCTAAACAGCTTTAGAGACTGACTACACAAGGAAGGATTTACAAAATTACAACAACTAGATATGCTTCTAAAAACTATACATGCAACTAACAGATGTACATAATGGTTTAAACTAAACTATCTAGTTCCATCCTCCTTGGTTATTTTGAGGATAAGGATTCACTGTGAGTGGAACAGGAGTTGGAGAAGTGTCAAAGTGACTTTCAAAGGAAGTGAAGAAACTAAAGGGAATCAAATCTAACTTAACCTCTACAAAGATGTGTAGATTAAGAAACGACCAATTGCAAGTGATAGTAAACATGACGATTTATAAGCAAATAACTTCTACTTGCAAAATATAGAACAATACTACAAGAAGGTAGGCATAACTTATAAACAAGTAGAAAACTTAATAAAGATGATTTTAAATCCTACTCTATAGTTTTCTTTGGTAACCATCGAATTGGAAGGGATAAATCATACTTCTTATGATCAATTTACAAGGTACTAACAAATTTCCCTAATATTGACATATCTAATTCTAAACTATATATAAAAAGGGTGAAATCAATTCAATACAAAGATATAATTTCAAAGCAATACAGTAAACCAAAATGCATGACATAATTCTAAACATAAGGTGAAAAGAAGGAAGATATAGGAATATGACTTAACAAGTATTCTAAAAAGTCTCATCTAAGGATTTTAAGAAGAAACACAACGATTGTCTAACTACCACTATCAAAATAGAATAAAAAAAACTAAAGAAACAAGCTCAAAACAGATTAAAAACGCTCAGGTCTGAATGAAAGGATGGATAACAGACTGGAACAGAGGTCTAGATGACAGGCATAATAGGTTGTCTGAATGACAGTCTGCACACAAAAAGCACTAAAATGTCAAGAAATAATTAATCTAAATGATTTTGAGGTCAGCTGATCAATGCACATGATAACGAAATGTAAAGAACAGAAATTAAACTTGTCTAATGATTAAATTCAATCTATGAAATAACTTAAATTAAATTCATAATTAAAAACATCATTATCTATTTATTAAACAAGTTGTAATATAGCGAACTGAATTCATAACAAAATTTAAGGGGACATAATTGAATCTACTGTAATTGAATCAAATCAATCTATTCTATCAACATAAACCAAGAAGTAAACTTGAAAGATTTGAAAGGGAAATTGAAAGCAAATTTGTGCGTAGCAGGTTGCTAAACTCACAGAAGGAAACTACATTAACAACATAATATCAAAGTGTAATCTATGCTACAAGAAGCAAATAACATGAGCGATTTCAGTAACTAAATTGCATAAAAAAATTACAAATAAAACTATGCTAATTGCAAAAGGGAAATAACGAAAATACATAGGAATAGAAATATTTGGTTGATGAGGGGCCTTCCCAACAATCAGAGTGATGACTTGCTAAATGCTACTAAGACACAATCATGCACAACATAAGTAGAACTTCCATTAAACTTAAGAAAAGTATTACAAAGTTTCTGGAACCGACTGATTACATGTATAAAATGGCTAACTAACTATTTATCAACTCCTCTCATATAGCATCATTTGTATATATAGAGTTTTACAAAGGGCGAACAATTCGACCCTTTCAGTGGTCGACTGCTCTTAATATAAGTAAACCATTATGACAAATAACTAAACCAATAACCAACACATAACATTTTCCTCCTTCTTCGTGAGATGGTTCTTCTATGGCGTGTGATATGGCATACAAGCTTCTGCTTTGGCATGGATGATGTCAAGGTGTCAATCAGAGGAATTATGCTAGAAATATTCCAGAAGGGGGTTCGTGATATCACTTTGGCGCATCGACAACAAGCAGTTTACTAGTCATTCCATACTTTAACGCTTGGGAATCTATCAGTACCAGTGCATGATTAGCTCGGTGGAATCAATGGTGAGCTGTATAGTGAGATGGATATGCTCTATGCGTATCTAGAATGGATGCATGGTCTGTTCGTTGGCTCACCAAAAACTAAGATCTACAATAATGATTTCATATGTTAGCATATCATCAAATATTATTAGATTTAACCTATAAAACCGTGAAATAATAGAAATAAGTCATAACTTGCATAAACCGAAAATATAATCATACATGGGGATGAATAGTGATCTTCATGACAGAAAACATGCCAAAAGGTGACAAAACTTATGTCAAATATGTAAATTATTAGTCGAAAAATGATGACAAAACTAGGATCAACAGTTTCTTATCGCTAATCCACGATAAAGATGTTGTCGTAGAATTGAAAGCTCTAATAGAAGAAACTCAAGAAGAGATGCAACTGTACATAAGAGTTAACCCTATCGAAAAAATATTAAAGGTTGGTCACGAGTTAAGAATGACTACATAGATAGGAGATTATTGTATGGAGTATATCATTTTAGACGTGGGCTTTGATGTCAATATTCTGACAAGACATACATGGGAAATCATTGGAAAACCACGACTAGATTGGTCTCCCATTCAAATCAGACTAGAAAATGAGTTGAAGGTCCTACCTATTGGTTGACTGACTTAGGTTCCTATTGAAGTAGAAGGCCTGAGAACATATACTGATTTTGAAGTGATCGACATTTCTAATGATCCAAACCAATATCCTTTGTTGGTCCCATAAATGACCCCTTTTTGACCACCCTTATCTACCTCTATTTTCCTTATCCTACTCTATTATGCATACCAAACATATGTTTTTCCTTCACTTGGTCCCTCAAGTCATGCAAGTATGGTTAATCATTGTCTTATTTTATTAATGCTTAGGATTTTGGTAATCAGGGCTTTACATCTTAAATTATGCAAAAATATGGTGGTTTTATAAAGATAATTAGAGATGTAAAGGAGACAGGTGTAGCAGGCCGAACATGCCAAAGGAGGGATGGACATTCATTGCTAAGTTGATCGCCATCCATTCCATCATTTCCCAAAGAACGTGGTCCAAGGGTATTATTCCATGCGAGCTGTACAAAGGTAGCTGCAACCGGCTATGACAGATTCAGAGGCAATAGTGTGCCGCTGCTCAAAATTAGCTACAATCCATGGAGTATCTTCTCAATTATTCATGATCATTATTTCTGGCTCGAAGAACAACTCTCCTATATCTTCTGCTCTCATCTTACCATGACTGTAACAACTCATTGTAATTAGGGAAGCCTGAAGATTAGAGATCTTCATGGCTGCCTGATAATAGTAGGAAGATGTTATGATTGTAATGGTATAAATACTGGGAACTATTCCAAGCCAGGGGTTGAAAAAATTAACCAAATTATTGTATCATCCGCTGACTGAGGTTGTGTGCTCATCTGCCACATTTAATACAAGGAGTTTGATTCTTCAGATCTCAGCATTTTAATGTGCGTTACTTCCAGCATCTCTGTGTGAAGGCCAGGCCTGCCTTCCCATAGGGATTTCTGAGTTAATTAGGTATGTTATTTATTCTGTTGTGTGATTTTGTGATAACTTTATTTATTTATAGTAAGTTGCAACGATTACCGATTTGCTGTGTGTCATTTGAATGATCAGTAATTGCATCTCTTGTAAAATTGCAGTGGTGTGGTGTGTCAGTCGACTGTATAGGTTAACTGTATTTTAAGCAAATGTGTGATAGCTGTAACAACACTGTTCATCCCTAGTTCTTTCAATTACTGTTTTCTTTAGATCTTTGCAGTTTGTTCATTCGCATTTATAATTGCAGAATTTAATTCCTATACTTTGAATTTATAGAATAGATGAATTTAATTCCTGTACTTTGAATTTCTAGGATAACTGGATCAAGATAGTTGGATGGATCTTTAGATGGTTTGGTGATTAGGGATTTTACTTTCTGCAAAAGTAATCTAGATTTTATTTCCTGAATATTTTAATTCTAGATTAAGAATTGTAAGAAGGTACTTGTGATTGTATTTTTGAGAAAGTAAAATAGATTAAGGGATGAGTGTGGCTGAACAGGAAGGTAGGATCATTTACTTACAGCATCAAATACCTAGTGTTTGAAGCATATACAGTGCATATTATCCTTGAAATAAGAGACTTCCCTAGGTTGACAATTTATATTGAACACTCTGTATGTTGGTTTTAATTAACTTGCATATAGGGTGCCCAACATTTTAGCTCCATTGCCGGGGAGGATAAGTATTAGACACTATTGTAGTTGCATCTAGTAATTGTCTTTATTCATTCTTCTTCATTTTTTTATTAGTTTTCATGTTTTGGGTTGCATGAATACAATAAGGGTACAACATGACCATCTTATAAATCATAGAACCCCACATAACACTAACGTTTTAGGTGGTCGTGGCCGTGGGAGAAATCCAACATTGGGGAGAAGAATATTCATTGACGATCTGGTTGGTAGAACCAATTCTTCTATCGAGGCTCACTATCAGGAAACACCCATCAGAAGAATCCCTATCACCCCTGGAGTGGCAAATTTAGTATCTATAGTGGAGAACACAAAAGGAGCTGCAACACCCTCAGATACCCCTGCAGAGGAAGACAGAGTTAGTACTGTAGGATCGGCTGATCGAGATTTGATTTATCACATTAATAGGAAGGTTATGACTGAAGAGGAGTGGACACAGTTCCATCATAAATTCAATAACCAGTGGAAGGACGAAGAGGATAAAACAGAGGAAAATATGAGCAACAGATGTGATCCTGAAGAGGAAGAAGCAATGGAATAAAATCATCATCATGAGGGTAATTCCCCACTTGAAGGGACGGTTTCTACACTTCAGTTCCCAATTCAACATCTGGAAGGGATAGCCCCCATGAAAAATATATTTCCATCGGTGTTGGCTCGCTTTTATGGAAAAGGGGCAAAGGATCCAGACGAATTTCTTTTCGAATTTGACATCCTCTATTGTAGCTATGAATACACCACCAATGCACAGAAGCTGAAACTTTTTCCTGCCACCCTGAAGGAAAATGCATTACGTTGGTTTATGATCCTAGGAGGCGGAACTGTCACTAACTGGGACAGGATGAAACAGGTGTTCTTGGAGAAATATCATGAGTATTGCAATACCAAGGATAAGAGAGAAGAACTGTTTAAAATGGTACAAAAGGACAATGAAAGTCTGGAAGATTTTGTTGAAAGGATTTTATATAATGTGCAGAGAACTGGACAGACTAATATGGGGTTATATGTGCTCAAAATAATCCTACTTCACGGGATTAGGGATGATTTCCTAGACATGTTAAACCTGTTAAGAAAGGGGGATATATCCAAGGATTCCTTTGAAAATATCGTGGAACTGTGCAAAAGGTATTCCAAGAGATATTCCAGGAATAACAGATGGGACAAATGAGACAAATTAGAATGTGATGTCTTCGACAAAATGCAAAAATCATTTAATGGGGGAGCCACCCGTGCAGAGATAGGAAATCTCCTTGAAAATTTCAAAACATAAATGATGAGCTCCATCTCCTCAGAAATATATGTCCTAAGGGCAAAGCGGAAACAAGCAGTAGAGGATCTCACACTAGGTGTATTATTCCCTAGATGTAGGAAGAACCACCCTCTGAAGGAGTGCCTGCTTGACAAGGTAGAAGTGTGTCAGCTGTGTGAGCTGAACCATGACACAAAATAATGCCATTCACTACCTCAAGTGAAGGCTGTTCTGCAGGCATCAACTCCAGATGTGGAACCCACTTACTTTATTACACAGAAAAAGCCTTGGAAGCCTCGAAATCAAGGTATGACTCCATACTTGTTTCCATTTTTGAATAACATGAATAATTGGAATAATACGCAGCATATGAATACACAATTCCATTCATCTTATTCTAATCCTCAATGGTACCCCTATTAACCTTCAATGCAAAATTTTAACTCCTGGAACCCCTAGGAACAACCACCAAACCAACAAAATTCTTGGTCTCCTAGATGGAAGAATTTCCATCCAGGGAATCAATTTCCCCATAACCAACCCTCTCCACAACTTCCACATCAAATGTTTACTCAAAAACCATACCTTCCTCAACAATATCATCAGCCTTATTAGCAGTCGCAGCTGCAACTCCAGAATAATGTTGTCCCCAATATACTGATACAACCACAGCTGCCCTCTCAACCTAAACCTAACCCAAATAATAAAGTAGTCCATCAGTTTGAGACTGTCAACATGAATACTTACTCCATTACTCCTTTACCTTGCAATGATATCCGCTTACGATCAAGAAAGGTAGTGGAGAATTTGATCATTGAGGATGTTCCATCCTCTGTGCATGAAGAAGGGATGAATCTATAGTATTTATCCAGTACAACGACCCCCATTATTGAAGACGCTGAACATCCTACTAATATGACGGCTGAGACACAAAAATACACATTTATCGACACACAACCTACATAGTTGATTAGGGAACCACCATACCCTGAAAGATTAATGTTACCAAAGGTAGTGGGACAACCTCAGTTTAACCTCTTAGGAGAGTTAAAAAATATTTATGTTAAAATTCCACTCCTTCAGGCCCTTCAAGATGTACCTATCTATGCCAGAACTATTCAGGATCTGTGTACAAGGTAACCATGAAGGAAACCCAGGGATCCTCCCACTGTTCATGTCATAGGGAAATTATCTGCATTGATAATGGGAAAACCCTCTTGGCCAAATATGACGAACCTTGGAATCCCACTATCACTATGCATATTGGGTGCACACAAATACCTGATGTACTGGTAGACTTAGGATCGGAAATTAACGTTATGACTATTGAAACTGTAAAAGAACTTGGGCTCACTAATCTCAGGCCAACTCCTACCATTTTAGAACTGGAAGATAGATCCACTATTAAACCTGAAGGAATATTGGATGATATTGTTATCTCAGTTGATTCTTGGGAGTATCCTACTAACTTCTTGGTTTTACAACCTAAGTTGCAGCTAGGAGGACACCCATTGATCTTGGGAAGGCCTTGGTTAGCTACAGCTGATGCTTGCATCAACTGTCGATCTGGGTCTATGACCATATCAGATGGAATCGAGATAAAGAACCTCAATCTCTATCCTCCTGCTCAGCCGAGCTTAGAAGATGAAACTCTGTTATGGATGGAGCCAGAGGAAGAAGAGGGAGTTCAACCATTATTGACAATAAGTAAGGCCTTAACTTTTAAATATGAAACTAAAGACGATGCCATTAATAATTTCATCAGTGAACCCACTTCTGTCAATAAGAAAATTTATCAGATCCATGCTACTCTAGGTGAAGAGGAACAAGAAAATATCACAAAAGAGGCATTAGTTAATGACACTCACATAACTCCATTGTTGAAAAATTCGAAAAGTGTTCCTATTGAGGTAGAGTCTGGAAAAACCCTGAATATTAATCCCAGCCTTTACCCATATGAACAGAAGCGCATGATCATTCTCTTAAAAAAACACAAGGGGCATTTTCCTGGGAGTACAAAGACATGAGGGGCATCCCCTCTAATCTATGCACCCATCACATTTATATAAAAAGTGACTCCCGGCCTATGTGCCAGCCTCAACGACGAATGAACCCCAATCTTAGGGACATAGTGAAGGAAGAAATTCAGAAACTCTTGGAAGCAGAATTTATATATCCCATTTCAGACAATGAGTGGGTGTCTCCACTCGTAATAGTACCCAAGAAGAATGGTAAAGAGAGTCTATGTGGACTATAGAGAGCTAAACAAGGAAACAAAGACTCAATATCACTTTCCCCTGCCTTTCATCGATTAAGTACTTGACACATTATCTGGGAAGAATTTATTCTCCTTCCTGGATGGGTTTAGTGGGTACAATCAAATCCAGATTGCTCTTGAAGACCAGGATAAAATTAGCTTCAATTGTCCCTGGGGAAATTTTGCATACAAAGTGCTCCCCTTTGGTTTATGTAATGCACCAGCTACATTTCAAAGAGCTGTTATTGGCATTTTTTTAGAATTAGTTAAGATAGTATGGAAATTTTCATGGATGATTTTACTCCTTATGGCAAAGATTTTGAAGAAGCATTGAAAAATTTGGAAAAGGTTTTAACTCGCTGTGAACAGACCCAGCTATCTTCGAGCACTGAAAAAGTGCCATATGATGATGAGTGAAGGAGTGGTGTTGGGGCATTTATCTCTGCTGATGGTATCCAGGTGGACCCCTCTAAAATCAAGGTAATGAAAAATATACCTACTCCTGTAACTCAATAAGAAGTGCGGAGTTTCTTAGGGCATGAGGGATACTACAGAATATTTATAGAAAATTTTTCCAAACTTGCCTCTCCTTTGTTTTCATTATTAATGAAGGATGTGCAATTTATTTGGAATGAGGCATGCCTGACAATGTTTGTTAAATTTAAGGAGAAGCTGTCCACAGCTCCCATCCTAAGAGGGCCCAATTGGACCCTGCCTTTTCACATTTCTCCAGATGCCTTTGATACTGCCATTGGAGCAGTTTTAGGGCAGCAGGATGGTCAAGCACCTTATGTAGTTTATTATATTAGTAAAAACCTAGCCCCTGCTGAACTTAATTATATTGTTACCGAGAAGGATATTTTAGTCATTGTTTACTCCATTAACAAATTTTGACATTCTATCACTGGATATCCTACAGTTGTGCACACTGACCACTCGGCCATCAAATATCTAATGAATAAACCTGTTACCAATGCTAGGGTAACTAGGTGGCTATTATTATTACAAGAATTTGATATCACCATTATAGACAGACTTGGAAAAGAAAATGTTGTCGCTGATTTCTTATCTCGTTTTGCTAACAGTGATGATAATTTGCCTGTTGAGGACTCTTTTCCAAATGAGCACTTATTTGCAGTTTCAACTCACTCCCCTTGGTATGGAGATGTCGCTAACTACTTGGTTGCAGGGAAGCTTTCGGCACATTTTTCCAAAAGAGAAAAGAGGAAAATTATTCAACAAAGTGCCAGGTATTATTGGATAGACGGTCATCTCTTCTACACAGGCTTTGATCTTGAGATCAGAAGATGTGTAAGAGAAGATGAAATATTCCATATTTTGAAGGCATGCCATGATGAGCCTTATGGGGGACATTTTGCAAACAGGAGGATAGGACACAAAGCACTGAGAATGGGCTACTATTGGCTGACCCTTTTTAGGGATGCAAAAACATATGTCCAGTCATGTGATAGCTTCCAGAGGATGGGCCAACCCAATAGATTGGATCAAATGCCTCTTTAACCGCAACTGGTGGTTGAACGCTTTGACAGATGGGCCTTAGATTTTTTTGGTCCTATCAGCCCTCATTCCAGGTAGAAAGCCTACATCTTGGTCTGTACTGACTATATGATGAAATGGGTGGAAGTTGTGGCTTTAGTGAAAGCCAATGACTAGGATGTGATCAATTTTTTGTATGGTGAAATATTTACCCGTTTCGTA
The DNA here is from genome assembly GCA_001517045.1 of Pseudotsuga menziesii. Classification (NCBI taxonomy): domain Eukaryota; kingdom Viridiplantae; phylum Streptophyta; class Pinopsida; order Pinales; family Pinaceae; genus Pseudotsuga; species Pseudotsuga menziesii. The sequence goes on from LPNX010494604.1 coordinate 951,961, forward strand.
GTACCCAAGGAAGTGGTTACCGATGGAGGGCCTCAATTTGTGTCACATAAATTTGAAGCTCTACTACAAAAGTACCATATTCAGCACCGGATAGATTCACCATACCATCCCCAAGCCAATGGTCAGGTAGAAAGCACTAACAAAGTTATTGAAGCCATCCTTACCAAAACAATCAAGAGCCATAGTAGAGGTTGGGCCAATAGACTTCCAGAAGCATTGTGGGCATATCGTACTACTTGGCGCAATACTACAGGTTTCTCTCCTTATGACTTGGTGTATGGGAAAAGTGTTGTCTTCTCGATTGAATTTTAAATTAAGAATTTAAAGACAACTATGGAGGTAAAATTAGATGTGACCGAAGCCCATAAGAGAAGATTGAATCAATTGAATGAACTTGATGAGAACCGTTTAGCTCTTGTGGATCAGATGGTATTAATCCAGCAATAGAGATCCAATTGGCACGATGGATTCATTAAGAAGAAAGTCTTCTGTGAAGGAGATTGGGGACTATTATACGATTCAAGATTTAAAAGGGACTTCAGGGGTAAATTACGCACAACATGGTTGGGCCCATACCTGGTAGACAGAGTATTTGATAATGGTACAGTCCACCTGGTAACCATTGATGAGAATCGTGCACCATTATTTGCTAATGGTCACAGGCTGTGACTGTACCATAATCCCATTTCAAAAGGTGCATTTACTTCAGAGATTGCAGCTGATCCAGAATACCAGTTAGAACAAGGGCATGAATCTTTCTCTTCCCCTGTTAATCCTTAGATAATCACTGCAAATCTTACATTTGTACATAAATAAATTGATATATATATTTTTTTGCACTTGATCCGTCTTTTTTTTCAAAAACTAAAATGTGCAGGGAAGTGCCTAAGGAGCAGTGGTCATTATGTCATCCTTCTATAACTTCCAACATTAGAAGAAAATTCCTTGAAAAAATATGTTGCAGCCGCAATACTAAAAAAAAACACATTCCTTTATCCCATTCCTCATAGCTGCAACACTGTCAAAATCGTTTCCTTTTTCCGATCTTTCTGCAGCTGCAATACTGTAAATTCCATCCCTTTACCCCAATCCACACAGCTGCAACACTGTAAATTCTTGCCCTTTACCCCATTCCACGCAGCTACAACACCGTCACCTTAATGCCTTTTTCCAATCCCGGCAGCTGCGACATCGTTTCACTTTGGTCCATTTTCACCTTTTCCGGCAGCTGCGACACTATTTCACTTTGGTCCATTTTCACCTTTTCTGGCAGTTGTGACTCTGCCAAAACTATCTTATTTTTCTATAATTCCTGGCTGCAACTCTGCTAAACTGCTTGATTTCTCTATGGTCTGCGGCTATGACTCCTCCATTCTTGGCAGAATTCTTAGCAACCTTGGTTAGTGACTCCTCCAGATCGAGCTCCAATTTTTGATGCCAACGATATCGATTTATTTTTCAATATTCATTGTGTTTCCAACAAAATTGAAACACTAGTTTTTGTTCGCTGACAGAAAAGGTCATTCCAGCATACCTGCAATAATGATTAAATTTAAATGGCTGCACTTCACACGTGCTACTCTTTTCCAAAGGTCACCATTCATTGCATATTTTCGAAGGTATGGTTTTGATTATTTACTTGATTAAGCGTTAACTAGATTTGACAACATTAATCATACCTTCCTTTATGTGCCCATTATTACACTTGCATATCGTTAACTGTCCACTCATATGACTTAATGGCTATTTATGTTACCTGATAACTGCCACCTTTCCTAATTTGGGATAAAATTCCAAACATTTCTATGCTCTGAAACTTTTCAAATTTACCCAACTCCACTGTCAGCTGTTCATGCATACTCTATGCTCTAACCTCCATTATCGGGACTTGTAATCTAGAGGACTGAAACACACTTCTGAAGTCAAACAAACATGGGTATCCCAGCTTGGCATGAACCTCCCAATACATGAGCACTAAGAAGAAATTCCAAAGTTTTCGCTATTTTTGAAGCAGCAGGTTGGACTGAATTCTTCCAATGCTTGAATGGGTTTCATCGCAAGACAACTCTACAATTTTCCTTAAATCTTACAAAAACCCACTCAGAGGTTTGGGGGTTACGTATTGAAGTCTCTGAAGCAATAGTGGCTGAGGTCACTGGCCTTCCTCAGGTGGGAAGAGCCTGGTTTGGTCGAAGAACCCCCAACATTGTTGTATTATAGGATTTTCTAAGAGAGGGGGAGCACATTCGGAAATCACGGAGAGGGATAGCGTTACAGTCACTGCCTCGGCCATGGGATCAAGTAGCAATTTTCCTCAAGAATTATATCACCTGTGAAGGTAGGTATCAAATGGTTTATTACTCTGAATTTCCTCTATTATCTCATCTCCTTCATAGGGCCTTACTAAACATTCCATTTTACCTATTAAATGATTTACACAATATGGCGGGGTTTGTTAGAACAACCAAGCATCCAAACTCCTCCCTTACCCACCATGGCCTAGTAAAATTAATAATTTTACAGGCCTTAGCTCAACGAAACCAAACCTGGGAGCAATTCAAAGGTCAAATTCAGGAACCTGCCCTTTTTCCTGCTGTTCCAATAGAAGAAGAAGTAGAAGTACATGTACTCATGGGGCCTATTCAAAAACAAGAAGATCCTCCCAATCAACAGTTGCGGGGAAATGTAGAACAACAGGAGGTTCGAAGTCCCTCCAATTTAGTTGGCAGGGTGGGGGGGGGAATGAGACTGGATCAGAGGATCAGTTAGAAGACCAAGTAGCACAATTGGAGGAAAATGCACAAGAAAAACCTATACACAGATTAAATAATATGGAAGCTCTGATAGCAGAGGCTGAAACTGGAGCAGCATTAGATGTTGCGACAGCTGAAGCCGAGGATGCTAGAGCCATGATAACAGAATAAAACATGGAGGTGTTGACCATTGAATCTTGCCATAAATGGGGAGGAACTCCGATTGAGGAAGAACAGGAAAACGCTAATACAGAGGATATCCCTTGCACATCAGTTGCAAATCTGGAAATTCTAGCACCACGGAGAAAAAGGAGATCAAAAGAAGAAATACGGGCATCACCACCAATAAGGAGAAAAAGAACCAGGTCAGTTACAGCAGCAGAAGAAACAAGGGCAAGATGGGAAACCATAGAAGCATAGATCAAATTCCCCACTCTGATACCCAAATCAAATTATGTCCCACAAGAATCATCTACAGAAGAACCTCAAATTGAGGGACTTCTGTATGAAAACGGGTTATTAAAGGAGGAAGTACAATCACTATGGAAAGAACTAGAAAATTGGAACGAAGCATGCAAGAAACTGGTGGAAAGGAAGCTGCACACACTGGTTGAGGCTGCAAACCAATTAGAATGATAAACTCCTATTGAGGATGGTGATGAGGAAGAAAGAGTGGTTTGTCCTGTGTGTGGAGAAATATTTAACTAGTCGGGTTACAAAGTCATAGTTCATGCCTTTGTTACACAACAACCCATACCTACAGCTATGGAAGAACAAGGAAAACCTAATTGGAAGGATGGTGAAGCTCCCCAAAAGAAATTCCAGCAAAGGGAAGTAGCAAATAAACAGGGTGTTGATACACAAGAACCAACATCTTTGAATATTCCTGTTGAAGTTGCCACCCAAATGGGGGAAGAAGAACCAGGGATTGAAAATATTCTGGAATTTAATGAAGAAGTTTGCACTGTGGCTCCTAAACCATATCAGGACACAGAGATAATATAAATGGAATCTCGACAGTAGGAAAATGAGGAATTTAACCAAGATGTTGCTACACAAGAACCAACATCCTTGGAAATTTCTGTGGAGACTCTCAGGTTGCAACAAGAAGTCAATCCTGGGATGGACATCATTCCTAATTTGGATTTAGGAGAGGATGAAAAAATGCAATCACAATCCTCGGGGGACACTGAAATCCTCAAAGAACAGCTCCATATTGCAAAAGACATGAAAACAACTCTATAATCCCAGTAGCATGAATAAAGAGAAGGGCAGGGCTCTGTTACACAAGAACCAGCAGCCTTGCATCCCACTATAAAAGCTACAGCTGATAATCAGGCAGATAAGGAGATTAAAATTCAGGAGGAGGTTGTCCCACAAGAACCAACATCCTCGCAATCAGCTACTGAAGTTGCTATAGGAGAACTCTAAAGAGAGGATGCTATTACAGAAGAACCAACATCTCCAAAACTTGTTTTAGAAACAACTATGATTAAAGTTGCTGCAGGAGAAATTCCAGGAAGGGACGCTGTTACACAAGAACCAACACCCCCAGGAATGATCTCAGAAGTACAAGATGTTCAATTTGGCATATCAGGTGATAAGGTATGGACTCAATTTCCTCAAAATTTTATCAATTTGGATTATGATAATGAAGAACATCCTAAAGAAGAAGAAATCCTGAAGCTAATAAAATAGCTCTCGATCCTAAGAATAGAAGTGAGGAAGTGGAGGAGTTAGGTGGAGAGATATCAAGAAGGGATGGTTTCCCTCGCTGAACATAGAAAGACCATCAGGGAATTGAAGGAAAAATGGGCAAAAGAACTCATGACCCAGAAACTCCATGGGGAGGAGTTACAGAAGGATCTAAAGGAGCTAAAAATGTTCAAATCCATGCAAGTGGAAAATGATCAACTGTATACTCTTTCTCAAGAATTGTTGGGTACAAGAGTACCATCTTCCTCTTACCCTGTATTTTTATTTGAGTAGTTCATTTAGTTTAAACTGAGGGCTATAAAAGAAGGGAGGCCATATGAAATAGCAACCTCAGCTAAATTCCTGGAAACATTTTTGGGAAGTGATTTTGAGGACCAAAATTTGTTGTGTGAGCTTTATTTGCATGAATTGGTTTTCCCTTTGGACCGCTATTCGAATCCTATCCCTTTCTCAGGTGATGTTCAGCTAAGGGATTTTTCCTCCTTTGTGAGAAATCATGTTCAGTGGGAAAGGTCTTTCCAAACCTTCTCTCACAATGAGGCCCACTCTAATCTTTGGATTCGAAGTGAACCTTAGAATCCTCATCTTCTCCTTGCTCGTTATCAGAGTGTAATCTCGTGTCCCATCCAAACTCAGCATATAATGGAACTTTAAGAAAGGGTTATTTCTACTTGTGTTAGCCAGATTTCCATGCATCAACAAGTGGATTTGGAAGGTAGTCAGCACAGATGGCAAGTTGCCTCTTCAACCCTTAGAAATAGGGACCCTTACTATTACAAGAATTTTGAACAAGCACTTTCCAGGGTTGAGGGTTATGTTGGATGCATGAGGGAATGTGGGGTTAATTGGCTGGGACTTGAATTCAAATTTCCTCTCATCTGGTGGCCAAAAAAACCATACAGGGGAGATTTCTCGTTAACAAGAGAAGAGCAGAAGTGTTGGAGATATTGGGTTGTCCATAAGGGATTTGTAGAAAAACAAGGGACATCTAAATTCCCATACAAATTTTCTTCTCTCCATGAACGAAGCACACTGTTAGATTCAAATTCAGAATAATGGAGGTTTTTGCATGAGGACATGCAACAGGATAGTTGGGGGGAGATGTTGGGCGCAGAAATGACCCCTTTTTGACCACCCTTATCGACCTCTTTTTTCCTTATCCTACTCTATTATGCATACCAAACAGATGTTTTTCCTTTACTTTGTCCCTCAATTCATGCAGGTATGGTTAATCATTGTCTTAGTTTATTAATGCTTAGGATTGTGGTAATCAGGGCTTTACATCTTAAATTATGCTAACATATGGTGGTTTTATAAAGATAATTCGAGATGTAAAGGAGACAGGTGTAGCGGGCCAAACATGCAAAAGGAGGGATGGACACTCATTGCTGAGTTGATGACCATCCATTCCATCGTTTCCCAAAGAACGCGGTCCAAGGGTATTATTCCACGCGATTTGTACAAAGGTAGCTACAATAGGTTGCGAAAGATTCATAGGCAATAGTGCGTCGCTACTCAAAATGAGTTGCAATCCATGGAGCATCTTCTCAATTAATCATGATCATTATTTCTGGCTCGAATAACAGCTCTCCTATATCTTCTGCTCTCATCTTGCTACGACTGTAACAACTCATCGTAATTAGGGCATCGTGAAGATCAAATATCTTCATGGCTTCCCGATAATAGTAGGAAGATGTTATGATTGTAATGGTATAAATACTGGGAACTATTCCCAGCCAGGGGTTGAAAAATTTAACCAAATTATTGTATCAGCTATGACTATGGTTGTGTGCTCATCTACCACTTTTAATACAAGGAGTTTGATTCTTCAGATCTCGGCGTTTTAACATGCGTTACTTCTAGCATCTCCGTGCAAAGGATGGGCCTGCCTTCCCACAGGGATTTCTGAGTTAATTAGGTATTTTATTTATTCTGTCGTGTGATTTTGTGATAACTTTCTTTATTTAAAGTAAGATGCAATGGTTATTGATTTGTTGTGTGTCATTTGAATGATCAGTAATTGCATATCTTGTAAAACTGCAGTGGTGTGGTGTGTCAGTTGACTGTATAGGTTAACTGTATTTAATGCAACTGTGTGATAGCTATAACAGCCTTGTTCATCCCTAGTTCTTTCAATTGATGTTTTCTTTATATCTTTGCAGTTTGTTCCTTTGCATTTATAATTGCAAAATTTAATTCCTGTACTTTGAATTTCTAGAATAGTTGAATTTAATTCCTGTACTTGGAATTTCTAGGATAACTGGATCAAGATAGTTGGATGGATCTTTAGATGGTTTGGTGATTAGGGATTTTACTTTCTGCAAAATTAATCTAGATTTTATTTCCTGAATATTTTAATTCTAGATTAAGAATTGTAAGAAGGTACTTGTGATTGTATTCTTGAGAAAGTAAATTAGATTAAGGGATGAGTGTGGCTGAACAGGAAGGTAGGATCATTTACTTACAACATCAGCTACCTAGTGTTTGAAGCATATACAATGCATATTGTCCTTGAAATAAGAGACTTCCCTGGGTTGACAATTTATATTGAACATTATGTATGTTGGTTTTATTTAAATTGCATATAGGGTGCCCAACATCCTTCACTTTCGATGATGGAATGGGCGATCGATAACCAAACCATCATCAATTTTAAGAAAATAATATTATCATTTGAATATTCAAAGATGTTGTGCCAATCGATCTACTATAAGGACACAGATATGTTGAACCATCTCATAGTGAAGCACAAGGTGACTATCTCGACCATATATATAATATTACATCTTTTGGGGATGACTATATAAATCCAATAGCTAACGAAAATATGATTTGGTGTAGTGTTATCTCTTGTACATCAAATTTGTTTTAAGCGTTAGAAAATTGGTAGAATCAGATGCATGAATAATCCATGAGAATATGTGCAATAATTATACGATATGTGCGATGGGTAGGAGCCGAATAAAATGATCTACCTACATATGAATGTTTACCTATCCTTGCATCTTTTTTTACAGATTTTGAAGAAAAAATTATAGAATCTCGGTGCTTTTCCACCATGGACTTTGTGCTGAAAGCTACACCTGCTAGATGGTGGGCTACACATAAAGAATATATCTCTGAATGACCACAATGTATAAGATTGATGGATATAATATTTGGAGAAGAGATCAGTTGTATTGGAAGCAAGTATACATGATTGACAAATCCTGTTGAACATATTGAGTATTGTTGTACAACATGGGAGACATGCTTGCGACAGGAATATGTACATCGGTTTATACATCCACTAGACATGATACCAAGGAATTGGTGTACATCAGTTGAGCTGCAATAGGGAAATATTGAATGAGAGGAGTTAGCTAATAGATTCACATATACATTTGAGTTCGCAGATGACCATGCTTCGATTTATTTTACATTGTAAGTGATCAAACCGAAGATATTTGAAGATATCCCTATCGCAATGAAAAACTTCAATCAGTGCAGGGAAACAATCCACCACTAGATGGAATGGTACAATGTGATGAGAGAACCTAACGATGATGATCCACTCAATGTAAACATTCCATATTATGAAGGTATGTGCCCAGTGAAAGGACTTTTTATTTCTAGTTACCAATTCATGAGTCCACTAAAAGTCAATAAACTTAATATTGGCTCCCAAGAGAATCCAAAATTTTCCATTATTGGAGATTATTGGAATGAAAATACTATAGGGAATATCATGGACTTATTGCACGAGTTCTAGGATCTATTCCCTACAAAATTCTCAGAGATGAAAGGGATCATCGGATACCTTGGGGAAATGAAGATACCTTTGAAGCCTGACTAAAAACCGGTCAAGTAGCGACCATACTGATTAAATCTGTGGTATAAAGAAAAGTTTAAGACTAAGTTGGAAAAAATGTTGGATGCATGTACTATAGAACCTATTGAAGAATTAAAATGGATCAAGCTGATAGTAGTACAAGAGAAAATGACTACTAGTGAAGTGAGAATTTGCGTTGACCTGAGAAAATTAAATGATGCTTATTTCCATGATCCATTTTCAACTCCATTTATAGATGAGGTACTGGAAAGTGTCGAGGGTCAAGATATTTATTCATTCACTGATGGTTTCTTTGGTTACCAACAAATTTAAATCACAAAGGAATATCGACACAAGACCACCTTTGCGATGAAGTGGGGGTGTTTCGTGTACACAGTAATGCCCTTTGGACTCAAGAATGCTCCTGTTATTTTTTCCAGAATAGTAGTCGTCACCTTTATATACTTTATTCACAAATTTATTGAAGTATAATTCTACGATTGGACATTATTTGGGCTCATTAAGGATCATATTGAGAGCCTCAGGATGATGCTGGAACACTGTTTCCAGTATCAAATTTCGTTGAATTTAAGAAATGTATCTTTTATGCCTTGTTTGGAATTATGTTGGGCCATGTGGTCTTTGATAATGGAATGTTTGTCGATCCTGTTGAAATTGTGATCATTCTTGACCTACCATCACCAACCACAGTTAATAAATTACATGCAACAATGGGACAGATTGGATACTACATAAAATTTATCCAAGGATATGCAGAGGTGACTGCACCGATGGAAAAGTTACTAACGAAAGATTTTAAGTTCCAATGGACATAAAGTTTGCAAGAGATTCTGGACACATTGAAGAACAAGATGGTTACAACACCCATAATTATATTTCTAGACTAGAAGAAAGAGTTCCATGTACATGTCGATGCATCGTCTGTCACGATCGACGTGGTCCTAAGAAGCTTGGAGAAGGTTCGATCGAACATCCTATAGCCTTCACCAGGAGGAAATTATCCACAGTAGAGAAGAATTATACCACGACAAAAAGAGAATGGTTAGCGACAGTATACACTTTGCAGAAATTCCGACACTACTTGTTGGGTGGACATTTCACGATGTACACAGATCATTCAGCATTGAAGTACCTGGTCAATACTCCAGTGTTGGGGGGGAATATTTTTCAGTGGGTTCTCCTTTTTCTGTAATTTGACTTTGAATTCATTGTTAAACCCGATCATTTGAATTCAGGACCAAACCATCTATTGAGGATTGAAAGTGGAGAAGAACCTGGTAATATTGACGATAGTCTCCTTGATGTTTAGATATTTGTAATATGTAATATCCATAATTGGATATTCTCAAATAATCTGGAATAAACACATAATTACTGAAATAACCCACATATCTGTAGATATAAAAATATATATAAATTGATATATAATAGGTTACAATGTTGGCTCGCTTTAAATATGTCTTGGGAATTATGTATGAAAGGTCATGCCTTTTTTATTCTTATTTATAATTAATTATGTCTAATTATTAATTATTTTATTAATTATTATTTTATTTTTGTTACATTGCCACTCTCTCAGAAAGGATTTGTCCTCAAAGCCTTATAATGTGGTCACATCGTTCTGTGCAATGTTGTGGCTGACGACACAAGTCAATACGAACTCCCGAGTGTATAGCATAACTTTTGATATGTGGATGGTTCAATCCACCCCAAATTAATTCTTTGTTGAATGTCATACTTTCTAAGTGAACTAACATCTTGAGAATGGAGTGTACAGGTGTGAGTGATTTCTGTAGATTGTTAATGACTCTTAAGATATCGACTGCTATGGTTTGGATGTTGATCGGGAATTTTTTTAACGTCATTTTATCTTATCAATTTTGTGGTGTCTCTTTGGATTAATCTTTGTGTAGGCTTCTCTTCTACTGGAGTGACGTCTAGAGTGATGATCTGAATTGGGTCGATAAGTGTGTTTTTTTCCATAAATTGTATTTCTAACGACTTACATGTTTTGTTCTATATATCTTTTAACTTGTTTTCTAATTTCTTATTTTCACTTTGAATCTTAATAATTTCTTCTTGCGTTTTTTCTTCGTCTTTGTGTTTCTTAAGTTGTTCCTTAATTTCTTTATTAAGATTTAAAAGGCATTGATTTTCTTCTTGCTTTTCTAGGAATTTTCCATCAATGTATTCATTCGAGTTGTCTGCCTTGTTGGTATTCTTTAACTTCTTGATATTCGTAACTAATATTTTATTACTGATTTCTTAATCGATATATTTGTTCAGTATTACTTGTTAATGTGTTATTGACTTTCATAATTTCCAAATTGTGCACCTTTTTTGGATCGTCCTCTTTCTGCTGGAGTTTCTCAATTTATTGTTGAAGGCGACAATTCTCTGTCTCTTGGCATCTTAATTTTGTATTAAATTGCGTGATTTTGTCATCTTTGTCTTTAACGATTTTGTTTAATCGTTTTATTTATTCTTTATTCTCGATTGCCTCTTTCATGATTTTTTGGTTTTGTAGATTCTCATTGGGATATTTTTGACTCATTAATTCCTTAATTTGAGTAGTAATATCTCAATACCTATTTTTAGACAATGATTCTCCTGCTCTATTAATCCCTTAGAAATATCGAGCTTCGTCATGTCCAATAGTAGACAATCAATGGTTTTTTTATAATGTTCTACTTTGTCTAATGCTACTTGTACTTGGGACTTTAATTCTGATTTAGAATTCACCATAATTCTTGACTTCTGGTGTTCTTTGACGGTAGTTGGTTTTCCTTTTGATTGACTTCTTCAATGATATATATTATTCACTGGATCTTGAATTCTTGTCTTCTTCCCTTTTGATTTTTGGATGAAATCCTTCTTGAATTTGATTTTTTTTGGAAGAATTATTATTAAAAATAATAACTATATCTATAATCATAACAATATATCAATAAGTTAAATAACCTTCTTATTAAGTTAAATACCCTTTTTTTTCCAAAAGTAATTATTATTTTAATAAAATAATAATTATGATATTTGTTTTATAATAATTATTTTATTAATTAATAATAATATTATAATGCTTCTATATATATAGTTTTTTTCAAAAATTAAATATTAAAACATTTTAATATTTAATATTTTTTTTAAAATTTAGGGTTTTGATGGAAGGAGCACGGATGGCGTGGAGGTGTGGTGAAAAGAATGGAAAAAAATGGAGGGTGGTGGACTGTGGTGAGGAGGGAGGGAAAACAAAACCATGTGTTGGTTCGTATTTTTCTTTTCTTTTCTTTTTTACTTTTTCTTTCTTTTCTTTTGTTTTTTTTACTTTTTCTTTTCTTTTGTTTTTTACTTTTTTTTTTTACTTTTTGTTTTGCTTTCTTTTTTACTTTCCCCCTTTGGGCCACGAACATGGAGTTAGAGATTTTTTTGTTCTTCTTATTTTTCTTTTAAATATTTTGGGTCACAAACCCAAGGTAATTAAAATTAGGCCACCAACTTCCAATATAAACAAAATAAATTGCAGGTCAGCCGAAAAGAACGACTTTGATACCACTATAATATCCATAGTTGGATATTCTCAAATAATATAGAATGAACGCATAATCACTGAAATAAAGCACATATCCATATATATATATATATATATGTTACAATGATGACCCTCTTTAAATATGGCTTGGGAATTGTGTATGAAAGGTCATGCCATTTTATTCTTATTTATAATTAATTATGTTTAATTATTAATTATTTGAGTTTTATTATTTTATATTTGTTACATGATAACCGTGTTTGATGATCAGTACAAACACAACATACAAATTCTAAGTATGGGTTATGCACCAACTGAATTTACCATTGTGCAGAAGAAACAATTGGTTATTTGAGCTGCAGACTTCCAGGTGATCGTTGGACAATTATATAAGACGGGCCTTGATGAGATTCTTCGTCATTGCATATTTGAACATGAGATATTGATGATACTGAATGAAATAGATGTTGGTGTCATAGGAGACCATTATGATGGAATATTCGTGGTGAAAAAGATATTGCAAGAGGGATTATGGTTTCCTACCATGCACGTGGATGCATGAGAATACTGTCGCAATTGTGATATTTTCCAGAGAACAAGAAAGTCGTCACGATGAGATGAAATGACATTAGTACCACAAATAACTCTGCAAGCATTTGATAAATGCAGCGTTGATTTTGTGGGTCCTATTAGTCCGATAATGAAGTGCACAGGGGAAAGATATATAATTACTACGACTAAACACCTAATCATATGGGTTAAATCAGCCCCAGTAAAAGAGTGTAATACTGCAAAGTTTCTGTTTGAAAATGTCGTGACGAGATTCAGCTACCCACAATTTTTGATAAGCGACCAAGGTACACACTTTGTTAACCAGTTAATTGAGTAATTGATGGAGGAATTCCATATCCAACATATAAATACAACACCATATCACCTTCAAGTGAATGGTGTTGTCGAAGCATTTAATAAAATTATGGAAAATGCGTTCACAAATATTTGCAATGTTCAATGAGACAGCTGGGATCAGAAAATTTCTAGAGTGTTGTGGGCATATCGCACGACCTATAAGAAGTTGACAGGACAAACTCCATTTCATTTGGTGTATGGGAAAGAATCTATCATGCCAATGGAATACATTGTGTTAGGATATTTAGACACTTAGGAGTTAGTTAAGATCAAATTGTGTAATATATCTGTTAGGTAAAAGTGTGATTTTTTAGTATGCATTAGTATGCATTTGTAAATATTCTAATCCAACGGTCACGATATGTTCTAGACATAGAGTGATCCGACGGTTCAACTTCTCTTAGATCATACCTACCATTGATCCGTGGCTTAACACCTGATTGGTCTATGATCTCTATTTAAAGAGCATAGAGTGTCCTTGGCTAGTTGATCGATTATGATAAGCTCATGTAACTTCTTTCTTTTGCATAATAAATTGCTCCAAGTAGCTATTTGGCTGGGGTGATGGACTGTTTCCCTCTCGAGGGTTTTAACCATGTGACAAACATCGGTGTGTTGATCTGTGATCTATTTGTGTGAAGTGGTTTCTTAAGGTGTTTGGTCTTTTGGGAGTACCCTGTGTACCCGAACATGGTATCAGAGCGTTTATGAAGAGCCGCTTTTGGTTTTGATCAAGATGTGGAACCGGTGTTGCCAAAAATTTGAAAGGGTTTCTGGTTCTATATTTTCTATGCATTTGTGTCCTATGGGAGCTGTTACATTGCGTCCAGAGCATTGTTTCCATTGGGAAATAGTTTTCATTTCCCTTTGTTCCAGAAACACCCATTTTGGCAAATCTGAAGGTATAATGTTACAGTGACGGATTTGTTTTTTTTTTTAAATGTCTCATATTTTATCAGTTTCATTATTATATCTTTACTGTTTTAGTCTTGGACTGTTGGCTTCCCTGGCTACGTATGCTCTTTGTCATGCACCTTGCATGATTGCAGCGAATCAGAAACAATAAGGGAAATTTTTTTTTCTTGTCTTCTCAACTATGTATGCTCTTTGTTGTGCACCTTGTGTGATCATGGAAAATTAGAAACAACGAGAAAACTTGAAAACGTAGACTTTTTCGGTAAGCTAACCAAGATCTAACCCCACTGTGTGGAAAAAGTTTTTTTTGTTTTTGTTTTTTGTTTTTTTTTGTGATTTGCAGAAGAAAAAAAGGCAAGCATGGAGAATGAGAGAGAAGAGTAAAAAAAAAAAAAAAACCCTTCCTCTTTCCATTCTTTTACGTACTTTTTAAACTTAGCTCACTTGGTCCAAAGTTGCTTTATTCCTTCATAGGTCTTGATTTCAAGTCTTATTAAGCTACTTTTTAGTGCATGAAATTTCTATTTTCAAGTTACTTTATTGTAAAAGTGCATCTCACATAAATAAAATAAAATAAAAAGTGAGTCACTTAAGTCTTTTAATTTCTTGCCGTACTATTTAAAAGGAACATTATTGTAAAAATGAACATCACTTATTCTACAAAAAGTGATTCACTTAAAAGTAACTTTATTGTAAAGTATTTGTCAAAGGTTGATCTTGGGAAGAGGGGGATTCTTTTTTTTAGTTGGTCAAGTTAATATCTGCCACGTCACTATTGGGGACATCTTCAACATTTTCTTTGATCAAGCATAACTTCATCATCCAGAATTAGTTTTCAGTGTCGTTTTTTTTTAAACCACATATTTTTTCAAGTTATTTGCATCCAAATAGTTAGTTTCTATTCTTTTAGCCATTATTTTATAGTATGGCCACCCCTTGTGATAGTATACTTACAAGTTCTAACTATTTTTCATGGAAATCTCGTATGGAGGATGTTCTGCGAAGTAGGGGAATTTTTAGGATAACCTTAGGGAAAGAAATAGAACCCAATGATGATGATACGAAAATTAAATATTCAAATAGATTTGATGAAGCTCATGGATTGATTGGGATGCCAATCTCTACTGATTTGCAATTCCACATATTTGGAATCAATGAACCTGATATATCTTGGAAAAAGTTGTAATCTGTGTTTGGTAAACACAATGAAATTTAGGGTCATCAACTTGAGAATGAGTTGATTTCCTTGAATCCAAATGATTCTTCATGCATTCAAGAATATTTGTCTAAGTATAAAACTCTTAGACTCTTATGTGCAGAATGCAAGATTACGAATGAAGATAAAAAATGTATTTATCATATTCTTTCAAAACTTGGACCTGCATATTCTGTTTTTGTATCTACATTCTACTCCATGAAAGAATCCTTGACTGCAGCTAGCTATAAAGAGCCTAGTCTTGAATCCTTTTGTGATTCCTTAATTATAGAGCAAGATAAGCTCATTCATCTTGGAATAATTAACAATGTAGATAAATTTGGGAAAGCCTTATTGTCCCAACAAAAAGAAAAGTCAAGGCCTCCCAAGAAACATAACTTTCGCAATAATAATCCAAACAACAAGGGTCCCAAACCCTCTCAGTCATCTCCTTCTTTAAAAAATGACAAAAGATCCAAGCCAAAAGTAAAGAAGGCTGAGCGTCATTGCAATTTTTGTGGGAAAGATAATCATGATGAATCTAAGTGTTTCAAGAAGATGGCAGCCTTGGAAGCAGCAATGAAGAAGCACCACATCAGCCTAGATTCGTTTTCTGAATCTAACTCTCATGGACATGCACTTTGTGCTTCTGGTTACTCTTATACTGCATCTTCTTCTTCTACTTCAAATAAATGGCTCATTGATTCTGAAGCATCTTATCATATGGCTAAGGATCAAGCCATATTTTCTACTATGCATGAATGTAACACCAAACAAATATTTGTTGGTGATGATAGATATCTAAGTGTTGTAGGATCTAGAACAGTTCTAGTAGAAAATGGTCATTTCAGTGACGTACTATGTGTTCCAAAAATTTCCTGCAATTTTTTATTAGTGTATCAAATTACTCATTCAAGTGAAGGTAAAACTGTGATGTTTACACCTCACCAAGTTGTAATCAAGGATTTTAAAAATCCTTAAAATTTCCTTGCTACTGGAACTATTGATGATATTACTAGGTTGTACAAATTTAACAACTTTGGGTCATCACCTTTTCCTTCAGTTTTTGTTGCTCATAGTGATAACTTGAGCAAACTTTGGCATGAGCAATTTGGTCACTTAAATTATCTCTCATTGCAAAAACTATGTAAAGACAATATGGTGATTGGTCTTCCGATGGTATCTTGCAAGGATGGTGTTTGTTCCAGTTGTGTACTCGAAAAACATCATCGGGACAGTTTTGGTAAATGTGCCTCTTGGCACACCTCGATTCCCTTAGAGCTTGTGCATAGTGACTTGTGTGGTCCTCTTCCATCTTCTTCCTTTTCTGGTTTCAAATATTTCTTAACGTTTATTGATGACTATTCCAGACACACTTGGGTTTACTTCCTAAAACTTAAGAGCAAATTATTTAACATGTTCTTGGCCTACAAGGCCCTTGTTGAAAAACAATCTGGTCATCAAATTATTAAGTTAAGATCTGACAATGGAGGAGAATATGTTAACAACAAGTTCACTACTTTTTGCACTGAATAAGGAATCCAACAATAGCACACTATTCCATATACACCACAAGAAAATGGTGTAGCTGAATGGAAGAATCACACTTTAAAAGAAATGGCTAATTGTATGATCCAATCTAAGGGACTAAGTATTCAATATTGGGCCGAGGCCATAAATTGTGTAAATTACATAGTTAATCGCACACCCATTAAATTTTTACAAGGTAAAACATCAGAAGAATCATGGAGTAAAATTAAACCAGATGTAAGTCACTTCCGTGTGTTTGGTTGTGAAGCATGGGCTCACATTCCAGATGAAAAGCGGAAAGCATTGCAGCCTAAAAGTGAAAAGTGCATATTTGTTGGATATTCTGAAGATGTAAAAGGTTATAGATTTCTTCAGCGACATTCTCATGATATAATCATGAGAATAGATGTCAAATTTGATGAAAATCTCTTGGCCTACGAGCCTAACTTGGCGGGTGTGCCATCTTTGGCTTGCGAGCTTGATTCGGCGATTGTGCCTTCTTTTTCTTCTTCTAACTTCCTTGACAGGTTTCCAACTCCAGTTTCTGATGATGACAGTGAGGATGAAAATCCACCTCTTCTTGTTCATGTTCCTCCAATTGCACTAGCACCAATACTTCCTTGATGGGTTCGTTCAACATGTGAAGTAACTGGTGATCTTGCGAATGATCCTAGAGATCAACATCGAACACGTTCTCAGTTTCAGTGAGCCTCTTCTCTTTTGGTTCAAGTTTCTGAGAATCATGATCCAGAAACTTTTGCAGAAGCTTCAGGAAATCCAAATTTGGATACAGCTATGGATGAAGAATATCGTTCCTTACTGGAGAACGATACTTAGGATCTTATTCCTCTTCCAAAAGGAAGAAAACTTGTCAGATGTAAATGGGTCTACAGAACTAAGTATGCATCAGATGGAAGTGTTGAAATACTTAAGGCAAGGTTATTTGCCAAAGGTTATTCCCAAGTTGAATGGATTGACTACAATGAAACATTTTCTCTTGTCGCAAAAATGAATTCCATCCGCCTTGTTCTTTCCCTTGCAGCCTTACATAACTGGGAAGTCCATCAAATGGATGTCAAGTTCGCCTTTTTAGATGGTGATTTACAGGAGGAAATTTACATGGAACAACCTCCTGGATATCTTCATGATACCTCTAGCCTTGTCTGTCTCCTTAAGAAATCCTTATATGGCCTTAAGCAAGTTCCTAGAGCTTGGTATGCCAAAATGGATAGCTTTCTCCTTGACATTGGTTTTTCTAGATGTCATTCTGACCCCAATGTCTATACCAAGAAAGTAGGAAACCATCTCATCATACTTGTTATTTATGTTGATGATCTTATCCTTACTGGTAGTGACCCTAAACTTATAACCCATGTGAAATCTAGTCTTAAGCGAAATTTTGAAATGTCAGACTTAGGACATTTGCATTATTTTCTTAGTCTCCAAGTCTTGCAAAACAAAGAAGGAATCTTTCTTTCCTAGTCTAAGTATGCTTGTGACCTTCTTCGTCGCTTCCACATGGAATATTGTAAACTGGCCCCTTCTCCATTCTAGTCTAGAGTCAAACTTTCTGCCACTTGTACTTCCCCTGAAGTAGATGCCACCTTGTATCATCATCTTGTTGGTAGTCTTTTATACTTGACTCATTCCCATCCTGACCTTTCCTTTTTCATTGGCCGTGTTTCCTGTTATATGATAAGTCCTCATGAAAGTCACTGGAAAGCAACAAAAAGAATACTTTGATATATTTGAGGTACAATTCAGTTTGGGATTCATTATAGTATAGGGGAGAAACCTTTGTTGGTTGGTTTCACTGATTCAAATTGGGCCGGCGATCCTGATGATCAAAATTCTACTACAGGTTATGTTTTCAGTCTGGGATCTGGACCTGTCATTTGGGATTCTAAGAAACAACAAGCTATTTCTCTTTCTTCAACAGAAGCAGAATATCGAGCTATAGTTAATGCCAGTCAAAAAGCTTTATTGCTTCGACAGATCCTTTTAGAGTTTGGATTCGAGCAGAAGCATCATACTCCACTTTGGTGCGACAATCAAAGTGCCATCAAGATTTCCAAAGATCCAGTTCTACATCAACGCAAAAAACACATTGATCTACACATGCACTTCATCAGAAATCTTATTCATGATTGTGTTCTTGAAATGCTCTATTTCCCTACAGATGATCAAGTGGTAGACATCTTCACCAAGCCTCTTACAGAAGTGAAGTTTTCTAAACTTTGATCTATGTTAGGAGTTCAGGAATGTGTCGTTAAGGGGGGATAGGCTCTAATGCCTCCTTCCTTCTCCTAATAGTGTCACTTTTGTAAATCATTCAATTCTATCCCAAGTTGTTCTTAAGGGGGGATGTTAGGATATTTAGACACTTAGGAGTTAGTTAAGATCAACTTGTGTAATATATCCGTTAGGTAAAAGTGTGTTTCTTTAGTATGCATTAGTATGCATTTGTAAATGTTCTAATCCGATGGTCACGATATGTTTAAGACATAGAGTGATCTGACGGTTCAAATTCTCTTAGATCATACCTACCATTGATCCATGGCTTAACACCCGATTGGTCTATGATCTCTATTTAAAGAGCATAGAGGGTCCTTGGCTAGTTGATCGATTATGAGAATCTCATGTAACTTTCTTTCTTTTGCATAATAAATTGCTCCAAGTAGCTATTTGGCTGGGGACATGGACTGTTTCCCTCTCGAGGGTTTTAACCACGTGACAAACATCGGTGTGTTGATATATGATCTATTTGTGTGAAGCGGTTGCTCAAGGTGTTCGGTATTTTGGGAGTACCCTATGTACCTGATCACATTATACCCATATTTAGGATTGTTGCAATCAGTGAGATGAAATATGTTGGTATTGTCTAAGAAATATTGTTGCAACTGGTAGATTTGGAAGAAAAACGTTTTGTCGTAGGATATCATCAAAATGTTGAGAAATAATGACAAAAAGTATGGCATGATCTCCACATCAAGAACAAGAAATTTTAGGTTGGAGGAATTGTTTTTCTGTATGATAAAAAATTATTCAAGCATCTGGGTAAGTTAAAAACACATTGGTTAGGATCGTATGTTGTAATTCAGATCACTATTGGAGGTGCAATGCAATTGCAAAATTGGATGGAACACATGTCACAAGACTGGTAAATGGAATCTGGCTAAAACCTTATCAATATAGTCGTGACTCAGGTGAATGAAAAAAAAGAAGAAAAGAGAAAAATAAAATAAAGAGAAAAGAAACAAAGAAATAAATTTTTTGTTTAACCGTGGGAAATCTGCCATCACAAAGAAAATACTGTCACAAAGTGCTAGTAACTTGCAAATAGAGAAAAAGTGTCACAGACTTTGTGTTAGATTTTTATCATTCAAGCTAGCTTTATCTTAGGATATTATCTGATAGAATAACATGCACAGCAATAAACACAAGAGACAAGAGACACAAAGAATTTTCCTCAGGGAAACCATAAAGGAGAAAACCCCACAACTTCCTCAGAGATAGAATGAGCACCAATGGTAGCAGTAAAACCCAAAAACATAAAGATGATCTCCACAACTTCTCTCTCTCTCTCTCACTTGAGAGAGCTAATTCTCTCTCACTCATGCGCCCCAGTGAGTGAGTGTGTGTGTGATAAATAGAGAGGCTCACTCTCTATTTATATTCTTCCATTCACTTAATGTCCACTTTAACATGTCGGCCCCACTTAACAATTACTTACTAGAGCTGACATCTCTAGAAGAATCTAATAACCATAGTGCCCCACAACTATGGGGACTTTTCCCTCCAACCAACAAGGAGGGTTAACCTTGACACAACTATGGGGACTATTGCCCTGACTTACAATGGAGGGTTAACCTCAATGACTTTACATGCCTTGTTACATTATTGAATCTCCTGATCAAGACATTGGGGCATGACATGACTCAATTACATTATATATACTTCCCGAAATAAACATTGGTGTACAATACATAATATATACAAGTGAATACATTTCGAAGTTACAAATACATTAACACTCCCTCTTAACTAGGAAGGTATTCTCTCGACACAATTTATCAGCACAAGTATTCTTCTCTGTATCATATGGATCATCATCAAGTCATCTTTGTATTCAATTCATCTTCATCTTCAAGTCATCTTCATTGTCAATTCATCTTCATCATCTTCATCATCTTCATTGTCAAGTCATCTTCATCAAGTCTGGATCATCACTGGATCATCATCGAGTCTGGATAATCACTTGATCTGGATCGTCACTGCTGGATCATCATCAAGTCTAGATCATCACTGCTAGATCATCATCAAGTCTAGATCATCACTTGATCTAGATCATCATCAAATTTGGATCATCACTAAATCATCATCATCATTACTGCTTCCGCTATCTGAATCAAATGGTGCTATATCTTCATTCTTCTTATCACGGGAAGTTCTATAGAGCCATCCATTTTTCATGATGGTTGTATGCCTACCCTTCATGTAGGTCTTCAATGCTTATATCTAACCCTAAGTCAGAATGGTCTACCTAGCTATTACATCTGACCTCATCTTGTCAGAAAGGCATGCCCAGCACTCACATCTAACCTCATCTTGTCAGAAAGGCCCAGCACTCACATTTGACCATGTGTAAACACATTACGCCAGAATGGCTCAGCACTTATATCTGACCATGTACGAACACACTGCATCAGAAGGGCTCTGCACTTACATCTGACCATGTTTGAAAACACTGCATCGGAAGGGATTTGCACTTACATCTGACCATGTTCAAAAACACCACATCGGAAGGGCTTTGCACTTACATCTGACCATGTTCAAAAACACCGCATTGGAATGGCTCTGCACTTACATTCGACCATGTGCGAACACACCGCATTGAAAGGGCTCTCAGTTCCAGAATAAGGATTCTTGGTAATTAACCAGGTGCCTCCATTCTCCTAGAGAATGGCATCAGTCCTTATATCTGATCAAGTGGGAACACATCCCTCAATCACATCAGAATGGCCATGCACTCATATCTGGTCATGTAAGACTACATCCCATAGTCATATCAGAATGGCCCTTAGTCCTAGACTAAGTATTCCTGGTAACTGGCCAGGTGCCTCCATTCCAAGAATGGCATTCAACACTTATATCTGATCATGTAGGAACCAATCCTATAGTCACATCAGAATGGCTCAGCACTCACATCTGACATGGAAGGAACCAAATCTTCTCACCATGATAGAATGGCTCAACCCTTACTTTTGACCATGGAAGGAATCTAATCCTCTCACCATGTCAGAATGGCTCTAGGTCTCATCATTTCCCTTTGGAGGGAACCTCGATCTGGAGAACACTAAGCTTCTCCCTAAAGTACTCGAACTTCACTTTGGCCATTTATAGCATAGAATCACATCAGGGATGATTATGTCAAAGGATAAATTGCAAGCTTCGCCAGGTGCGATTGCATCTGAGGACAACCTATAGGACCGTTTACGTCTGAGAAACCTATGATCTTCGCCAGGATTTATGCTCAGACAACCCGTCTCATCAGCTATGCTAGAAATCCCTCTTTCAAGAGATATCAATCTAAATCATTGCTCCTCTCTACATCATACAAAAATGCAAGTCAGATCAACCAAATCAAATAGTAGTTTTTCAAAAGAAACATACTACCTCCAAATAGTAAGTGGCAACATATTTTGCCTCAGATATACTCAACGCCATGCAGGACTCCATCCTGCCAAACCAAGAGAACACACTTGATCCCATACTCAATTGTACCCTTCAGGTACCTCACTGCATGCTTTGCAACCATCAGGTGAACATGTCTCAATGTGTTCATAGCAAAGAAAATATATGGTCTCGTATTTGTCAGGTAAATCATCTGACGATACATTGTGGCATCAATTGAATCTGATGAAGCAACACTCAACAACTTTAGGTTCGATTCCATAGGTGTGGTCATGGCCTTGCAGTCCATAATCCTGAACCTCTTCAGGATCTCTACTGCATACTTCCCTTGTCCACACCTTCATGCCTAGAACGTAGTGCATCATCCCCAAGTCCTTTATCTCGAACTCGACAGCAAGCCTTCTTCTTGCAAATTTAATGAGTTCCTCTTTTATGTCAGGAACAAGTCATCGACATATAACATGAGCATCACTGGTCTTCCACCTTCAACCTTGAAGCAAAGGTTGGAATCCTCTTTACTCTCAGTAAATCCTAGAGTCATCAGTAATCTGTCCATCCTGTTGTACCATGTCGAACCTCAGGATCTTCTGTAGTCACTCCCTCTGAAGTGGAGCATCATTCTCCCTCTGTCTTCGGTACTGAAACATTCTGTACCGGAGTGACAAGTAGCTTCCTATGCTACTAATATTCTATGAATCCATCTAGTGTATAGAATTTTATCGTCAACCTTGTAGCAAAGGTTAAGATCTTCATCAAGCTCATCATGTATGTGTTTCAACTCCCACTGGATGCAAATGTCTCTTCGTAGTCTATGCCTTCTTCTCGTGAGAAGCCTCGTGCTATGAATCTTTCTTTGTATCCCACAATTTTTCCATCTACTACATGATGGAACTACGAACTTCCCTTCATGTATCGATACTGCATCCTCGACATCATCCTTCTTGAACTGGTATTCCCTTTCTTCTTGGTTACTTCTTCATAGCTGGAAGGTTCTGCATCAATGATGTCGCTGCATTCATCATATTATTTTTCCTCTTGAACTGTCATCACTTTTTATTTGGAACAAGTCTCATCCTTCTTTGCTTGTAGGCAATTTTACGTGATCTTTCCTACAAGTCAAATGCATTAGTTGTATGGTTAGAAACATTTCATAAGGTATATAATGAAAAATTCTTTTGCATCAAGATATATGATTATGCAACTATTTTAGCCAATACAACATTCATCCATATCTCACGAAAACTTTATAGATTCCTTCCATCTCTACTAGGACAACATTGAGATTGTGCACTAATCCAATATGTCAGCAAATAGGTTTCATTCTAGATAAGCAGCAATGGAGAGTTGTATAGCACCATGAGCTACTTACCCATCACATGCATATTAGTAGTATACTGTCATTAATGCAAACATTTTATCATGCATAATACATTAACTAAATATAAACAAATTCATAACAAAACAATATCATGAAATGACAATTGAATACTTATATTTATTTGTTTCATGGGTAGACTCCTTCTTGAGCCTTCAACTTCATCATCTTCTTCATTCATAATAGCATCGTTTCTTATCCAAATGTTAAGATGGATAAGATGTTCTTCAAGAGTTGAGATCTTCATATTCCTCACTGCTTGAGGGATTTTCTTTGGATGGTGAGAGCTTGATCTTTAGTTGCTCCCATCTTCTCTTCTCTTATTATGAGTCGAGCTTCTTCTTCTTCCCAGAGTCTGCTGAAAGTAATCACTTCCTTCTAGCACACATTCCTCGCATGAATAAATCCCACGATCTTGGGAGGCCATTTAAGGTGGCTATAACCACTTCTTCATTCTTCACTTCTTCTTTTACTGCTTCAATTTGTTCTTTGATTTGAGAGACCCTTGTAAAGTATGACTATATGGTCTCTGCATTCTAGATCTTCACATTCTTCAACTGTTTTCTCAAAGTCATCTTCTGATTTATGTTCTTCCCTTCAAATATCTTTGCCAAAGAATCAAACATCTCTTTCAGTGTCTTTAGGGAAGAAACTTGTGGTATAAGGTGATCCTCTATTGAATCAGCAATGATCTTATTGGCCTTGACCAATTTCTTCTTGAGTAAGGCTTTAGCCTCATCTCCCTCTGGAACTGGAACCTCTCTACTTATGTAGGTGTCCAATTCATTTTCTTCAAGAACTAGTGAGATACTATACTTCCCATTAGAGGAAATTTCAACTCAAAATGGGCCTCCTAAAATGAACTAATAAAATAATAGTTAAAATAATAAAATAATATTTATTAATTTTGGAGGAAGAAAAGAAAAAAACTACTTTTTCGTTTGTATTTTTGACATATCTCCTTGTGTTTTTACTCAAATTTTGATCGGGAGAGCTCATTGGATGTGGAATTAAATTCCACATCCAATGAGTACCCACTCGGCATTCTTTTGACGGACCCCGCTACCCCAAAAACAAGAAATACCTGAAAAAATGGAATGATGATGTCATCATTCCATTTTTTTAGGTATTTCTTATTTTTGGGCTAGCGGGGTCCATTAAAAGCATGTCGACTAGGTACTCGTTGAATGTGGAATTTAATTCCACATCCAACAAGCTTTCCCGATCGAAATTTGAGTAAAAACACAGGGATATATGTCAAAAATACAAACAAAAAGAGTAATTTTTTTTATGATACCTATCCACAAATTTATATTAAAAAAGTGTTTAAGACCTATACAGTATTTCAAATTTAAAGGAATTTCATTGGCTAACACATGATGACATGGAATTTGAATAAAAGTTAAAAGGCCCATTTTGAGTTGAAATTTCCTCTAATGATACTTGAAATTTGTCAACTTCACCAAGCTTATCATCAAGCTGATGTGATAGATCAATTTGAAATGAGAACCTCAAATGAAAAGAGCAAAAGATTAGATCTTACCGATTTGAAGTGTCCGTCCCGGTTCTGGAGCTGGTTGATCTAGGGTTTGTTAGAGAAACCCTAATTTTCAAAACATGGAATATTTAAAATTTGATTGGATAGAAAGATAGATCTCTTCAAGGTGAGCTATCCAATGTGCTCCTTTTTTGAAAACAGTGGAGGGAAGCTCCTGGAATAGGAAGCCCTAGTTTTCCAATTTCTTCAACAGAAATGCCTGATACTGTTTCTGCGATATCTTCGAAATTACTAATCCTTTGTTTCTAAAAATTTTCAATGAGGTAGCCTCACCTGTTCTTGTTTCAACACCATAGGTTTCATCAGAATTGGTTTCACCAATTGGGACTTATGATCATTTTCCCAAGGTGACCTGATACATGACTATTCAGAACAACAAATTTGTACAGAATTCCATGTGTCATTGTTTCATCGTCAGGGTCTGAAAATTATACCATGGAAATTAAATTATGTTCCCTTTCTATAAAATATTCATAAATTTCATTTGGACCTTTTCAGCCTGAGATATGTCAATTCTCCCCAGATGTCTTTTTTAGGGATGAATCCTGGAAGAGGCTAGAACCCTAACTTGGAGGGATCAGATATCCTATAATATAGCGAATATGAGGCTGAATTTTGGATACAGTGTAAATTGGGATTTTATGTTTGGCCTGTGAAAGTTTTCGTTCTTGATCCTTCTCCAATCCCATTATATAGCGAATGTACCAAAACTTATCAGGTTTAGTATTTTAGGGTTTTTCCAGCACAGGGTCAAACTGGGGTTTGACTTTCCCAAAGTTACACCCAACCAAAAATATCGACCCAGGTCTCTAAAATTTGATTTTGATGAGGAGAGAAATCCTATGCTGGGCTCACTCAAAAATTCATCTTCTATAAGAAGCCCTAATTTCCCGCACCAAAAACTAAAAATCTCCGGAGTCGAATTCCACTTCGATAGAAAGATGCGCCCTTCAATGGAGAGTCAGCCTAGCATACTTTTGTTGAAGGATTGTGGAGAGAGACCCAAAAAGTAAGAATCCCTAGCTTCTATATCTGCACAATGTCTTCTTCTCAGGTTAGCTTTGATACCATGTTATATTTTTATCATTCAAGCTAGCATTATCTTAGGATCTTATATGAGAGAATAACATGCACATCAATAAACAAAAGAGACAAGAGACACAAAGAAGTTTCCTTGGGGAAACCATAAAGGAGAAAACCCCACAACTTCCTCAAAGATAGAATGAGCACCAATGGCAGCAGTAAAACCCAAAAACATAAAGATGATCTCCATATCTTCTCTCTCTCTCTCTCATTTGAGAGAGCTACTTCTCTCTCACTCATGCGCCCCAGTGAGTGAGTGTGTGTGTGATAAATAGAGAGGCTCACTCTCTATTTATATTCTTTCATTCACTTAATGTCCACTTTAACATGTTGGCCCCACTTAGCAATTACTTACTAGAGCCGACATCTCTAGGAGAGTCTAATAACCCTAGTGCCCCACAACTGTGGGGACTATTTCCCCGACTTACAATGGAGGGTTAACCTCAATGAATTTACATGACTTGTTACATTATTGAATCTCCCGATCAGAACATCGGGGCATGACATGACTCAATTACATTATAGATACTTCCCAGAATAAACATCGGGGTACAATACATAAGATATACAAATGAATAATTTTCGAAGTTACAAATACATCAACACTTTGTGTCTGTCCCAAGTGGAAAAATGAAGGCGAAGACATCCTGTTTGTCACAGGAAAAGAAATCTGTCAAAGGAAGGATACCAGTCATAAGAAATAGTGACATTGCCGCAAGATGAATTTGAGTCACAGAAATGACAGCTTGACATCATTAATTTGAAAATATCGAGATATTTTGGTGGCATGCATTTTGGTCACATTCATCTTTATAGAAATAACTACCACTTTATGTGATAAGAAACTGGAGGCATGCATAGAAGTTTCCTAATGATCATTCAAACAGTCATCCCATGTGACGAAAAGGACAAATACCTTTCCATTAATTGCACAAATGCGTGAAGGATGAAAAAATTGAATGGTTAGATGGTATATCCATTCACTCCCAAGTTTTGGAAAGTGTGTTTTTGACTTTTGGGGCAAGTAAAATACTGGTAAGTAATGCCCAAGACATTATGCACCATGAATTTCATTTCTCACCCATCCTCATGGATTTTTGGCTCCCTCACGCAGCAGGAAGAGACCGAGCTCTCTCCTCCACGGTTTGGCTGTTGTTTCCTTCCCTTCTCCATACGCATAGTGCATTTTGGGTATTGTTGAGGAGAATGGGAAGGGAGGGGACATGATTTTGGTGTTTGAGGAGGTCATTGTTTCCCCTGTGATAAAGATGGGAGTTCTCCTCCACATTTTTCTGCATTTTTCCTATTTTCTCCAAGTTGGGAAAATCATTTTTGGGTTGCCTCGAGTGGGAGAATAGACCTGTCACACCCCCGGTTTTGACCCCATTGCATTAGATGTATATGATGTAAATATATTGTAATAATCATGGTGTGGAGCTAAAGGCCAAGGCCCCACCATTGATCGGTTATGCTATGTCTTGGATTCAAATTTTTCACCAATGGTATATCGGGGCATGCGGCATATATTATGCTTGTCATCATGTAAATATGCATCTATAATTAATTAAATGAACCCGACCAGCTACGATCGCAGAAACTAAAATGAGAAAGGGGCATGATTTTCACAAGGATAAGGATGTGGGGGAATTTGTCAAACCTTGGCTAGGAGGGAAAATACCCATGTATCTAATTCCCCTGTTTTATTCCAACCACTTTCATTATGAATGGCTGCTGGAGGTTGAGGCAGTTATGGTATTTGGGAGTGGGGTGGTAGGACTGTCAGTCCTCAACCACATGCACACTCCACCATAGCATTTGACTTCACAATGGAAGAGAAAACCTTCATGCACCCGGCACTACGCAGGCTCACAATCATTTGTTCACCTCCACGCGCAGGATTTACCTGTTTGCACCCCCACGGACACATTCTCCTCTCCATGCCGGTGCTGAACACCCACGCATGTCTAATTCACGTCCTCTCTATAGTCTGTTCATCCACGGTTTTCCCTGTGAAGGGCCATTCACGTTTCCAGTCGTGTGTATGTTTTTCCTTACCAATTCGTGGCCTGTACATATGTTACCTCTGCCCAACTGTGAAGTTGGTTTTTCTTTCCATCCTTGGACTGTGTAAGCTCCTTGGTAACTTCACTGTTCAGATTGGGTCGTTGATTTTCCCCACATTGTTGGCTGTGGTTGCTGTGGTCTCGCTTACATTCCGGGGACTGTTGTAAATTCGCTTGAGATTCATTTTGGCAACGATAGGGCCAAGAATGACTCAGAATTTGTCTTCCCTGTCTTAAGTTGTATCAGCTGATTGTTTTCATATGTGCAATGGTTGGTCTTCAGACTATGTAAGGAGAAGGGATGGGGGCTTAGTTTGCTTGATAAACCTGGTGGCTGGAAACCACACAGTAAGAGCTAGAGGGCTGGCCTTCTTCTCCATCACCCCTGAATAGCACTGGAAGGGAATGCAGGGCCTGAGGGACTGTGTAGCAGAGAAGGGACTGATTCCTTGTGTTGGGTGTGGGTGGGTGTCTTAGAGGTCAGGCTAGTTCTAGTGTAGGTGTTCTTGGCTCTGTAATGGGCTCACCAGCTTAGCATTAATATTTTCCCAACTCCTTGATGTCCTGATAAACCCAACTGTGTTGGCTTGGCTGTGTTTTGTGTATCCTTGGCTATGTGTAAGCCTGCTTGTTCCCTTATTCCTTGGAGAATCATGCCCAGCTTGGGGGTGGTAGCGCTGCTGAGAGATTAAGGAGCACGCTGGCCTATGGTTGGGTGGAACATTGCAGCAATGTAGCTGGTTGCGGACTGAGTTCATCATAAGATAAGTGCTTTTGTCCATTTTTACTTCTGCATCCATGTTTTCTATTAATGTAAATGATGAACATGTTAAATGAATGCTTGTGTGAATGGGTGATGTTTCCGCTGTGTTTGATACATAATTGCATCCGTGCATGATGAATGTTCATGTGTGCATGTTTTACTTCACTGCATTCTATTACAGCATGTTATTTTATTAAATCAGCTGTGTATGATGAATAAGGGAATCTATGTATGTTCCACTACAATGTATCCCATTATCGGTATTCTGTTTTCAGCGATTTTATCATGTACATGTTCATGGGGCTCTTAGTCCGTGTGTTTGAAGCTTGTAGTCACGTCCTCTTCACCGGTCGGAGGCATGGGGACTTGACAGTATGGTATCAGAGCCAAGGTTGCAACAATGGGCCTCTATGGGCCATGAAGGATGCAGTGACAGAGGGTAGAATTACCTTCTATGTTCAATAGAATAGCAGCAATCAGGAAATTTGATGACAGTGGATGAATGGAGAAATTCCAAAAATTTTCTAAGTGTTTGAAGAGTGGTTCATCGGAGCATTAAGTGGAAAAGACTTCCGCTGTGGTGTAAGGATTAGCGGAATTGACTTCCGCCATAGTGGAAGAGCTAGGCGGAAGCATGCCGACGAAATAGTCGAAGAGAACCGCGGAAAAAAAAAAAATTCACAAGTGTTCCACCGTTGCGGAAGAATTAGCGGAAGGGACTTCCACCGTTGTGGAAGCCAAAAGCCTTAAGTCTTCCGATCAGAAAGGCTGCCGACACCGATCAGAAGGAGGAAGTGTTTCATGAGCCATCATTGCGGAAGCGAAAGCATTATGACTTCCAACTAGAAAGGCTGCCGACGCCGATCGAAAGGAGGAAGCGTTTCGTGAGCCACCGTTGCGGAAGCGAAAGCATTACGGCTTCCGACTAGAAAGGCTGCCGATGCCGATCGGAAGGAGGAAGCATTTTGTGAGCCGCCGTTATGTAGGTGAAAACATTACAGCTTCTAACTAGAAAGGCTGCCGACACCAATCGGAAGGAGGAAGCATTTCGTGAGCCGCCGTTGCGGAAGCGGAAGCCTTAAGTCTTCTGATCAGAAAGGCTGTCGACATCGATCGGAAGGAGGAAGCGTTTCGTGAGCCGCCATTGCGGAAGCGAAAGCATTACAGCTTCCGACTAGAAAGGCTGCCGATGCCGATCGGAAGGAGGAAGCGTTTCGTGAGCCACTATTGCGGAAGCAAAATAATTACGACTTCCGACTAGAAAGGCCACTGACGCCGATCGGAAGGAGGAAGTGTTTCATGAGCCACCGTTGCGGAAGAATAATTGGAAAGAGGAGCCGATTCTGTGGAAGAATAATTGGAAAGAGGAGTTGATTCTGCGGAAGAATAATTGGAAAGAGGAGCCAATTCTATGGAAGAATAATTGGGGAAGAGACCCGATTGAACAAAGGAGACCCCCGTCGTCCCCCTCAGATAGTCATTCTTTGGTGAAGAAAATCTTGTATTTGGGCAATTGTTATTTTATGGTTATTCCTAGAGAAGGTAAGTGATTCTAATTTATATGTTATGCATCTAACGGTTGTGTTACTAACACATTTGTAGAATCATAGTCACCTTCAAAGGAAGTATTCCAGGTAGTGCAGTTTGACAAGTAAGTGGTGGTTTAGTTATGAGAACCCATGATGGGTATGATGCTCGGGATTCTTATGAGTGAGTAGAAGATGCCATGGGAGAAAATGTCTGTAATAGAAATGATGACGTTGAGTCCAATGGAAGGCGATTCCTGGGGACACCGTCAGATGTTGCAGCTACCATGAGAAGTCTGATCAAATCCCAGGAAGAGCAGCATCAGTTGAATGCTGCTATGTTGCAGAGTTTGACAAACTTGCAAAGAAAGATAGACTCTGGATGAGGTACAGCAAGACCAGAAGGCAGTAAGAGCAGTACTAGGATAAGGAGAAGGACTTCTAGTGGATCATTTGATTCGGAAGAATCCAGTGGGGATTCAAGCTCTTCTTCCCATAGAAGAAAAAGAAAGAGACACCATAGGGATCACTCTCAGGATGAATTTAAGAAAGCTAAACCTCCTACATTCGATGGTGAAGTAAAGACTGGACAAGAAGCTGAATCTTGGCTTCTTGGGATAAAGAAGTACTTTCAAGTGCATGACTGTTTGGGAAACATGAAGGCAAGAGTTTCCATATTCAATCTGAACGGAAGAGCATCCATTTGGTGGGAACACTTCAAGCAAGTAAAGAGGATCAGTGAAAGGAGACTTAAGTGGAAGCAGTTCAAGAAGTATTTCAAGCAGAAATACCTCTCTGACAGGTATTATGATGACAAGATTAAGGAGTTCCATGAGCTGAGATTGGGACAGCAGACCATGGAAGAGTATGCAAATAATTTTTTGGAGTTGTTGAGGTATGTCCAGTACATCAGAGATGAAAAAGTCAAGGTTCAGCATTTTCTGAGTGGATTACCTCAGTCTTACAAAGATAGAATTGAGTTTTATGAGCCTAGAACTCTTGAAGAAGCAATAAGGAAGGCTAAGTATTGCTATGAGAAAAACAAAGGTAAGCCAGATTACCATAAGGCATGGATAGACAAGAAGAATGAGAAGTTCGACCAAAGGAAGAAAGGTTTCAAACCTTCTAGCTTCAGGAATCAGCAGAAGCAGCCATCCCAAGCTACAAGTAAACCAGTTGGAGTGACAGGAGAAAAGCCTAAGGATCCATAGCATAATAGAGGGCCACTTCAATGTTGGAAATGTGGAGGACCCCACATGCACAGAAATTGTCCACTCGAGAATGAGAGTGCAAGGCCAACTTATAATGTTCAAGAAGCAGAAACAGTGGGTCAAGTAGCAAGGGAAATCCCTAGGATTTATGCAGCATTGGAGGATCGCCAGGAAGATCACTAGTCAACTGTAGTTGAAGTAGCAGGTAAGATTGTTGAGCAATCTGTTTCTATTTTGATTGATCCTGGTTCTACTCACATTTACATTACTCCTAGAGTAGTGGAGATGTGTGCTTTTAAGAAAGTAAAGCATAGGAAGTCTTGGTTAGTTCAACTAGCCACTGGAACTAAGAGAAAGGTCAGTGAAGTGGTAGAGAAATGTCCATTGGTCATGAATGGATTGGTCACATGTGTAGATCTGAATGTTCTACCACTTGGTTCCTATGATGTTCTCATTGGAATGGATTGGTTAGAAGCTCACATGGTGAAGCTTGATTTCTACAATAAGACTTTCGAATGCATGAATGAAGAAGGAAACCTCGTAGTTGTGAAAGGCATTCCAAAGGTGATTTCAGTACGGTAGGTTTCAGCAATGCAGTTAAAGAAGTTCTGTAGGAAGGGTTTCCAGTTGTATGTAGCTCAGATTTTGGAGGAAACAAGAGATGAAACTCTGAGGTTGGAGGACTATCAGGTGTTACAGGAATTCAGGGATGTGTTTCCTGATGAGATTCCAGTGCTTCCTCCAAAGATGGACATTGAATTCACAATTGAACTTGTGCCAAGAGCAGCACCAGTGTCCAAAGCACCCTACAGGATGAGTACCCCAGATATGCTAGAGTTGAAGATGCAACTGCAAGAGTTGTTTGAAAAGAAGTATATTCGGCCAAGTGTGTCTCCTTGGGGAGCACCAGTTCTGTTTGTAAAGAAAAAAGATGGTACACTCAGGTTATGTATTGATTACAGATAGTTGAACAAGGTTACCATGAAGAATAAATATCCTTTGCCTAGGATTGATGACCTCTTTGATCAAATGAGAGGAGAAAAGGTATTTTCCAAGATTGACTTGAGGTCTGGTTACCATCAGGTGAGAATCA
Source organism: Pseudotsuga menziesii (assembly GCA_001517045.1). Taxonomy (NCBI): domain Eukaryota; kingdom Viridiplantae; phylum Streptophyta; class Pinopsida; order Pinales; family Pinaceae; genus Pseudotsuga; species Pseudotsuga menziesii. The sequence continues at coordinate 984,706 of LPNX010494604.1, forward strand.
AGGATGAAGACATTCATAAGACCGCCTTCAGGACAAGGTATGGGCATTATGAGTTTGTAGTGGTACCATTTGGTCTCACAAATGCACCAGCTACATTTATGTGCCTTATGAATAGTGTCTTCAGCAAGCATTTGGACAAGTTTTTTCTTGTTTTCCTTGATGACATTCTTGTATATTCCAAGGATGAGGAAGAGCATGAGGAGAATTTGAGATTGACATTGAATTTCCTCAGGGAGCATCAGCTGTATGCAAAACTGAGCAAGTGTGACTTCTATAGAGTTAGAATTCAGTATTTGGGTCACATTATCTCAGAGGAGGGTATATCTGTGGACCCTGAAAAGATAGAAGCCATTGTGAATTGGCCTACTCCAAGAAATGTGACAGATGTAAGATCTTTTATGGGACTTGTAGGATACTACAGGAGATTCATTGAGGGATTCTCCAAAGTGGAACATGCCATCACTTCTTTGCAAAAGAAGGGGATGAAGTTCGAATGGACATCGAGGTGTGAAGAAAGCTTCCAGAGGTTGAAGAATCTTCTCACCAGTGCACCAGTATTGAAGGTTGCAGATCCAGAGAAATATTTTGTGGTATATACTGATGCATGCAGACAAGGGCTTGGAGGAGTCCTTATGCAAGACAACCACGTGATATGTTATGAGTCAAGAAAGTTGAAGGAACATGAGATGAACTATGCCACTCATGATCTAGAAATTGCAGCCATAGTAGATGCTCTCAAGATGTGGAGGCATTACTTGATGGGTAGGAGATTTGAGCTCAGAACAAACCATTGTGGTTTGAAGTATCTATTTGATTAGCCTACTCTGAATGCTAGGTAAGCAAGATGGCTGGAGTTTTTATGTGAGTTTGATTTTGAAATCAAGCACATAAAGGGAAAAGAGAACAAGGTAGCTGATGCACTCAGCAGGAAGGTGCAGGAAATGCATGTGGCATCTCTTAGTATTTTCCAATCAGATTTGAGGCAACAGATTGTTAATCATGTTGCTGGAGATGAATTGTATGAGCAGGTCAAGAAAAAATTGCAGCAGCAGAGCCTTGAAAAGAGATATGAGGGATATAAATTGGCAGAAGATGGACTTCTCACTTATAAAGATAGAATTTATGTTCCAGATGTAGCAGATTTGAGGAGAGTTGTTATGGATGAGATCCATCAAGGTCCATATTATGGTCACCCATGATATCAGAAGACAATTGCTACAGCTAGAAAGTAGTACTTTTGGCCAGGAATGAAATGGGATATGGCTGAATACATTTCAAGGTGTATGAAATGTCAACAGGTAAAGGTTGAGCATCAACATCCAGCAGTTTTGTTGCAGCCTTTGCCAGTTCCGGAATGGAAATGGGAAGTTATTTCCATGGATTTTATTACAGGATTGCCAATGACTTGGAGACAACATGATTCTATCATGGTTGTGGTGGACAAGTTGACTAAGGCAGCACATTTTATACCAGTTAAGTCTACGCATCAGATGGATGACATTGCAAAGATCTTCATGAAGGAGATATTCAAATTGCATGGATTTCCTAAGGCAATAGTCTCTGACAGAGATGTCAAGTTCACTTCCAACTTTTGGAAGGGGTTGTTTGCATATTTGGGTACAAAGCTAAACTTCAGCACTGCATACCATCCTCAGATAGATGGGCAGACATAAAGAGTTAATCAGGTGCTTGAAGACATGCTTCGCATGTACATAATGGACAAACCAACCAAGTGGGAAGATTACTTACACTTGGTAGAGTTCGCTTATAACAATGGACAACAAGCATCATTGGGGATGAGTCCGTATGAAGCTTTGTATGGAAGAAGGTGTAGGACACCAGTGACTTGGGATAATCCAGTGAACAGGATTGTGATTGGTCCAGAATTGCTCAGGGAAATGGAGCAAGAGGTTGTCAAGATTAGGTACAAGCTGAAAGCAGCACAGGATAGACAGAAAAGCTATGCAGATAAGCATAGGGTGAACAGGGAGTTCAGTGTTTGGGATCATGTTTACCTCAAAGTGAGGGCAAGGAAGATTTCCTTGAAGCTTGGTAGTTGTTCCAAGTTGTCACCGAGATACTGTGGGTCATTTGAAGTGCTTGAAAGAATAGGGCTGGTTGCATATAGAGTTGCATTGCCTGCTAGCACTAGAGCTCATAATGTTTTTCATGTTTCTTTGCTTAAGAGATATGTACATGATCCTAACCATGTGATAAATTGGGATGTGATTCAGGTGGAACCCAAGGGAGAGTTCTGAATCGAGCCAATGCGCATCCTTGACAGGAAGTTCACAATGCTCCGGAACCGAGCCATAGGTCAGGTAAAGGTGTAATGGGAGCACTTCGGACCTAAAGAGGCTACATGGGAGCTGGAGGATGCCATGCGATTGGCACATCCATTTTTATTCAATTTTGCGGAACACTGAGGCGATACCAGTGTAGCATTTTGTTCAATTTTGTAAGCACTAAGGACAGTGCTATTGAAGGGGGAGGGGAATGTCACACCCCCGGTTTTGACCCCGTTGCATTAGATGTATATGATGTATATATATTGTAATAATCACGGTGTGAAGCTAAAGGCAAAGGCCCCACCATTGAACGGTTATGCTATGTTTTGGATTCAAATTTGTCACCGATGGTATATCGGGGCATGCGACATATATTATGCTTGTCATCATGTAAATATGCATCTATAATTAATTAAATGAACCAAACCGGCTACGATCACGGCAACTAAAATAAGAAAGGGGCATGATTTTCACAAGGATAAGGATGTGGGGTAATTTGTTAAACCTTGGCTAGGAGGGAAAATACCCATGTATCTTCTTCCCCTATTTTATTCCAAACACTTTCATTATGAATGGCTGCTGGTGGTTGAGGAAGTTATGGTATTTGGGAGTGGGGTGGCGGGACTGTCAGTCCTCACCCACACGCACACTCCACCACAGTAGTTGACTTCACAATGGAAGAGAAAACATTCACGCACCCGGCACTACGCAGGCTCATGATCATCTGTTCACCTCTACGCGCAGGATTTACCTGTTTGCACCCCCGCGGACACATTCTACTCTCCATGCCAGTGCTAAACACCCACGCATGTCTAATTTGTGTCCTCTCTGTAGTATGTTCATCCACGGTTTTCCCTGTGAAGGGCCATTCGCGTTTCCAGTCGTGTGTATGGTTTTCCTTACCAATTCGTGGCCTGTACATATGTTGCCTCTGCCCAGCTGTGAAGTTGGTTTTTCTTTCCATCCTTGGACTGTGTAAGCTCCTTGGTAACTTCACTGTTCATATTGGGTCGCTGATTTTCCCCACATTGTTGGCTGTGGTTGTTGTGGTCTCCCTTACATTTTGGGGACTGTTGTAAATTCGCTTGAGAGTCATTTTGGCCACGATAGGGCCAAGAATGACTCAGAATTTGTCTTCCCTGTCTTAAGCTGTATCAGCTGATTTTTTGCATATGCGCAATGGTTGGTCTTTGGAATGTGTAAGGAGCAGGGATGGGGGCTTAGTTTGCTTGATAAACCTGGTGGCTGGAAACCACACAGATAGAGCTAGAAGGCTGGCCTTCTTCTCCATCGCCCCTGAATAGCACTGGAAGGGAATGCAGGGCCTGAGGGACTGTGTAGTAGAGAAGGGACTGATTCCTTGTGTTGGGTGTGGGTGGGTGTCTTAGAGGTCAGGCTAGTTCTGGTGTAGGTGTTCTTGGCTCTGTAATGGGCTCACCAGCTTAGCATTAATCTTTTCCAAACTCCTTGATGGCCTGATAAACCCAACTGTGTTGGCTTGGCTGTGTTTTGTGTATCCTTGGCTATGTGTAAGCCTGCTTGTTCCCTTATTCCTTGGAGAATCATGCCTAGCTCGGGGGTGGCAGCACTGCTGAGAGATTAAGGAGCACGCTGGCCTATGTTTGGGTGGAACGTTGCAGCAATGTAGCTAGTTGCGGACCGAGTTCATCATAAGATAAGTGCTCTTGTCCATTTTTACTTCTGCATCCATGTTTTTTGTTAATGTAAATGATGAACATGTTAAATGAATGCTTGTGTGAATGGGTGATGTTTCCACTGTGTCTGATACATAATTGCATCCGTGCATGATGAATGTTCATGTGTGCATGTTTTACTTCACTGCATTTTATTACAACATGTTATTTTATTAAATCAACTGTGTATGATGAATAAGGGCATCTGTGTATGTTCCACTGCAATGTATCCCGTTATCAGTATTCTGTTTTCAGCGATTTTATCATGTACATGTTCATGGGGCTCTTAGTCCGTGTGTTTGAAGCTTGTAGTTGCGTCCTCTTCGCCGGTCAGAGGCATGGGGACATGACAAGACCCACAAATTTTGGGTGTTGATTGAGTTCGTTTTGGACACGTTAGGGCCATAAACGGCTCTGGAAAATTGAATTTCTGTCTGAGGGATGTTTTCCCTATTTTATTATGTTGGTTGTAACTGCAAATCCTGTTTTTTGTAATGCCCAGTGTATGGGAGAATAGATCCGCAGTCTGAGGGTTTGATGAGGTTGTTTTTACCTCTGCGAAGCCCAAGAATGTTTCCTAAAAATGTGTTTCCTCATGTTGGGTTGTTTACATCAATAGCCATTTTTGTTTTGGTTCCTAGGAATGTTTGGTTCATATCCAATAGTTGTGTATGACTGTTTTTGATTAAATGGGTTGATTGTGTGTTTTATGCAAGTGTGGCTTGGCTGGATAAGTCCAAGGAACCCAGGTTTTGTTGGTTAGTTTCCTTAGCATCCTGTAAATGTTGAAATATTGTAACTTTGAAGAATATTCTATATGTATTTCTTTGTGGTCCCCGATGGTCCTACCGGGAGAACAACTTGTATTAATTTGTACCCCGATGCTCCTAATTGGAAGAAATAATAAGAGTCATGAGGCAGTCCCCTCTAATTGTAAAGGTGGGTCATTAGCACCCCAGTGTGGTTACTTGAGCCTACATGATTAACTCGATCCGACATGACAGATGAGTTATCTTAAGTGAACGGATGAATATAAATAGAGGTGTAGTGCTCCTCATTTGGTACACACACTCTCACTTGTGTAGCGCATTAGTGGAGAAGAGAAGTAGCTGGAGAAGGAGGAGGATCAGGCTTTGATCTCCTTGCTGGTTTTATCTTTTATCTTTTATCTTTTTGGGGCATCTATATTGAGGAATATTTTTCTTGGTTTTTCCCTTTAGGGTTTTCCCAGGATAAATATTTGTGTTCCTTTTGTATGGTTGTGCTTGTCTACCTTTCAGTGATCCTGTTTATATGCTTTTGTTATGAAAATAAAATGAAGTACTGATGTCTTAGCTAAGGATATGAAAATTTAACATGGTATCAGAGCCACCCTGAAAGAAGACATTGTGCAGCTAAAGAATCTATGGCTTATTATTTTTTTGGGTCTCTATCCATGATCGATCAGCAAAATAAGGCCAGACTAACTCTCCATTGAGGGGTGCATCTTTCTGTCGAAGCGGAATTCGATTTCGAGCATTTTCAGTTTTGGTGCGGAAAATTAGGGCTTTCTACAGAAGAAGAATTTTTGAGTGATCCCAGAATAGGATTCTTCTCCTCATCAAAATATAATTTTAGAGACCTGGATCAAGAAATTTGGTTGAGTGAAACTCTGGGAAAGTCAAACCCTAGTTTGAACCCGATCTGGAAAAAAACCCTAAATACTAAAAATACTAAGTTTTGGTACATTCGCTCTATCCTGATATTGGAAGAGTATCAGGAGTTGAAAATTGCAGAGGCTGAATATAAAATCCTTATTTACCCTATGTCCAAAATTCATCCTTAGATTCACTATATTCTGGTAGATATGATCCGTCCACGTTAGGGTTCCAGCCTCTTCCAGAATTCATCCCTAAAAAGGACACCTGGGGAGAATTGATGTAGCATGGGCTACAGAGGTCCAAATGGAATTCCTGAAGATGTTCCAGAAATATAACAGCCTATAATTTCTTTGATCCAAATTTCAGAACTTGAAGATGAACCAGTGACACGTGGCATGCCGTACAACTACACTATTCTGAACAGTCTTGTAACAGGTCACCTTGGGATAATGATCATAAATTCAAATTGGTGAAACCAATTCTGATGAAACTTATGCTGTTGGATCAGGTACATGCGAGGTTACCTCAGTGCGAAATTTTAGACACATAGAAGTAGTAATTTTGTAGATATCATAGAAACAGTAACAGACATTTCTGCAGAAGAAATTGGAAAACTAGGGCTTCCTGTTCCGGGAGCTTCCCTCCACTGTTTTCATAAAAGGAGTACATTGGACAAATCGATTTGAAGAGATCTATATTTCTATCCAATCAGATCTAAAATATTTGAATTTTTTAAAATTAGGGTTTCTCTGACAAACCCTAGATCAGCCAGCTCCAGAAGCAGGACAGACACCTCAAATCGGTAAGATCTAATCTTTTGTTATTTGAGGTTCTCATTTCAAAATGATCTATCACATCATCTTGATGATACTATTGGTGAATTTGAAAACTTACAAGCATGGAAGTGTTTTATCTCTCTGAAGAAAATGAATTGGACACCTACATGAGTAGAGAGGTTCCAGTTCTAGAGGGAGATGAGCCTCAAAGACTTACACAAGAAGAACTTGATCAAGGACAAGAAGATCATTGTTGATTCAATCACGGATCAACTTATACCACAAGTGTCTTCCCTAAACACACCGAAGATGTTTGATTCCTTGATCAAGCTATTTGAAGATAAGAACTTAAATCAGAAGATGGCTTTGAGAATACAGTTGAAGAATGTGAATATCCAGAATGCAGAACAACTTGAAGCGGTAGAAGAAGAAGTATGCAGAAGTGGTGATAGCCACCTTGAATGGTCTCCCAGGATCATGGGATTCATTCACGTGAATAATGTATTCCAGAAGTAAGTGATTACTTTCAGCTCGACTAATAAGAAGAGAAGAAGAAGATGGGAGCAATTGAAGATCAAGCTCTCACCATTAAAAGAAGATCCCTCAAGCGATGAGGAATATGAAAAACTCAATTCTTGAAGAACCTCTTATTCATCTTGTTAAGTTAGTAATTTGTTTCTTCAATTTTTGTTTGATTTGCATTTTATTCCAAGTTACTCATTTGCTTTAGTTTGGTTTTTTGCTTCCTTTAAGAGATTTTTAGTTTTCAAGTGAAATTTTGAGCTTTTGCCTTTAGACTTTTTGTTTTATTTTTTGATCCCATATATTATTGAAGGGTTTTAAAAGGTCATCATGTTGAATAGTGGACTCACAAATCATATTCTGAGTATAGTCATCATTCAAATAGCTTTTAAATTTCATACAAAATGGAAAAAAGTTGTAAAACAACGCCAAAATAGAGTTAAATTTATTCTTATAGCGCAAGTGTGAAAAAATTAACAAAGGAGCACTACAAGAATATCGCGACTGCTAGTTTCTTCAATTTTTTAGCCAAATTTTTGCATGATTACGAATTGTGGGTGACTAATCGCTTGATTTGAGGGTTTTGTGCTACGTGTGGATTCAGTGAGCATCATGAGGACAGATGGTTTTATGTCATAGAAGGGATCGTGGTCATCATTACTCCGAATGCAGTTCATCTTGACAGGTAGCAGCGTAGATTTCGTTTAATATGAAGTGAGTTGTTACTTGCATGCATATTCGATGATAGAAGACTTAGTGGAGCAACAGTAGCTGCTAAAAAACCAGACATTGCCGTTGGAAAACAAAGGTGAGGTTTTTATGGTTTCGCATGAAATTAGGGCTTCCTAATTTCACCACCTGCAATCAAATTGAACGTGGAAAGACACCTATATCCTTCAATTCGGTACTCAAACAGCATGAGAAGTGGTGTGAAGCAATTGGAGTAAAGCATTTAAAAGGTATTCCATGATAGGCCAATATAACTGATAATTTGGGGCTTTTTCGCTGGGGTCTATTCTATCAAAATTGATCAAGGGAAATGCTAAATTTTGTTTTTAAATGAAATTTCAGCCAAAGAAATAGCTGTCTAAGACACTCTGAGATGCCAGGATGAGTGAAGGTTGAAAAATAGTAATTTTTAATGAAGTATGACCCTGTCAAAGCTCAAAGTGTAGTGATGTGATGAACTATACATTCAACAGTGTTTTCAATGTCTTAAATTGATTTTGTGTTTGCAAGCAATACAAAAAAGGAACTGAATATCTGAAGTTGCAGGGAGACCTAATTTTGTTAGGTGTTGAAGTTGACTATTTTTGGAAGCAAATAGAAGCAGCGAGGAGCTAAAGGCTTGAGAGTAGATGAATACCTACTATCATTTTGATACTAAAATTACTGAGAGCTGAAAGTGACTAAGTTTAAGATTGTTTCTGCTTTATATATCTTCTCATCCAACATATAAACAGTCTTCATTTAGTCTAAAAGGTTGGCAGCTGAGATCCTTCATGTAAAACTCTTTTTATGCAGAGATTGTTTATAAATGATTCTGGTAGGTTATGGGTACTAATACACAGGTTTATTATGCATGTTGGAGATGGTCATGTATTTGAACAAACAAATTGATTGGTAACTAGGTTTCATAATCAGTTGCAGTGAAGAGGCTGGAGTACTCTGAATGACCTATACCACTTATACTTGTGATAAAGCCTAACCTGTATTAGTAAACTAAAAGAATCATTCAGTGAAGATTGAAGAAGGCAAGTTATTGAAACTTGAGAGGTTTGGAGAAGAAAAAACATCTGTCAAGGCATCAATTGAACCCTAAACTCACACAATTTCCAGCTACTGAAGACAAATGGGGAAGAGTGGCAAGGTGAATAGAGCTGAACCTACTGATATAGGTTGGATTGAGAAACTCCCTGGGTGTGTTGAACTTTTCCAACATGTTGGCTGGCTGAACTTCTTCAAGAAAATAGATTGCTACAATTCTGAAGTTTCCTGTAGGTTTGCACAATGTTATAAAGATGACATGGTGGTGTTTGATACTTTGAAGTTTAGACTGATAGTAGATTTGGTTGCAGAGGCTATAGGAGTTAAGAATGAAGGGGAAATGTGGTTTAAGAAACTGCCCTTCACCTTTGAGGCTCAGAAGTATTTATTACCAAATGTTACTTCAGATTGGAACAAGGGCATCTTAATCCAGAACTGCAGAAGTGAATGGGTCGAACCTATCAGAATATTGCAGAGCTATATAACATGTGAGGGCAGATATGCTTTTGTTTATAAATACCACTTCATATTTTTACAGTATATGGTGGGGGTGTCCAAGATGAGTCTTCCCTTCTTCATGTACAAAAGCCTACAAAATATGTCCAACAGAGTCAAGGGGCATATAGACCATTCTTCACAATCAATTTTTTACCATGGATTAATTAAGTTGATCATTAGCACTGACCTTCAAGCTGAAGGAAAAACTTGGGATTTTTTCCTATTCTGGTTAGGTTTTCAAATGAAACAAGAAGATCAAAAGAAAATCGTTGTAAGGAAATTAGAACAAAAGAAAAAAATTGAAGACAAAGAGGAGGTGAAGCCTGAAGGAGACTCAGATCCTGTGAAGACTAAAACTCAAATGTCTTCAGCTGGTGTTAAAGGCAAGTATTCATTGTTTACAGAAGAGAAAGTGCATCCTTTGAAACATTTGACACCAGCAGAATTTTCCAATGAAGATAAAGCTGCTGTTACAGAAGAGGTTGCTGTACATGAAGAGGAGTTTCATACCCAGCAGAAGAGTCCCATTACCATTTTGTCAGATGATGAAGGGTATTTTTTAGAAGAGGATCAGTCCATGGCTAAAACTGAAGTTATGGTTGATTCATGCAAGGATTTTTCCACTCTGGAAAACAAAACAGTGAGACATAGGAGAAAGAAGAGAAGGATTGAAGTGATAGCCCCATATTGGAGGCCTAAAACCAGGCCAACGAATAAGCTAAGGTTGAATATGAAGAAGCTGCTCAATCCTAGATTGAATACCCAAAAAGTGACTATCCTGGATGATATTTCCTCAGATGAAGAACCATAAATTGATGAAATGAGCATTAGAAGAAAGAAAACAGCAGCTGCAAAAACTTCATCTTCTCATTCTACAAAAGTAAAAGGATCATCACAGTCAGTAAACGATTTAAGCCAGCCCAAACCTAAACTGTCTGCCATATTTCTTGAAATAAGAAATGAACTTTTAAAGCAACAACAGGAAGAAAAAACTAAAGTACCTCATGTTGAAGATATAGAATGGGAAGATGAACTCATACTTAAAGAAGTAGGTATTCTGGAAGACCCTAATATTCCTAATATTTCCACAGACCTGTTAAACAAAGATGCAGAAATTTTTAAGAAGTTTGACATACCTTGGATGCCCAGTTATGAACAGGAGATCATGACAGAAAGGTCATTTGATTCAGATAAGGAAAACTTGCAGAAAACTATTAAGCAGTACAAACAGCAGATCAACTACATGCAAGATATCAATGAGGGGCTGATGATGGAAAACAAAAGGCTTAGAGAAGATCTACAAGATGTTAATGAACATTTTCAGGAATTGACAGCAGTATCTAAAGAGGCTTTAAAGAGAAAAAGAACCACTGACTTACAATGCACAGAGTTGAAAAAGACAGTCAAAGACTTGCAGCAGAAAAATGAGGATCTCACCAAAAGGATAGCTGACATGGAAGAGGAGCAGAGGCGAGCTAGGAAGAAAATTCAGGCACTAGATGGCATAGCTTTGCTAGCTGAGGCAGCAAAGGACTTATGAGTTAGTTATTGAATCAGTTTTTTGTTATCTCTTTTTGAGAAACATATTAGTTAGTTGTTTACTATTTTTGGAAAAATGTCATATTTTGTAATATTGTAAATTTTACTTTATCCCATCGAATTAGTTAAGGGAAGTTAAGGTTTGATGCTTGACTAATTTTGTAAAAAGTAGTATTTAGAGAGGTTAGAAAGACAGAATGAGGGTTCGATTTTGGGAGAGCTTCAGGAGGTCTTTAGACTTATTCATGAGTTAAGTATCAAAACTCTTGTATGCATTTGATGATAAAAGTATGAGATATATGACACTTTTAACCCTTTAGTTTCTGTGTTGGCTTCATTGTTCAGCTTGTTTAGTTGCTTAAATGATATATTCGTTACTAGTTTATGTTTATATGTTGGTAATGCTTGTCTTTTATGAGTGAACTTCAACATTGTGTTCTGTTGGATCTTGTTTAATATATCATGCATCTTTGTCTTCTTTTGCTTATGATTTAGTTATTATTTTGCTCATGAGTGTATTCCCTGCTTGTTCCCAAATTTTACAACCAAGAAAATACATCAGAAACCCTAAACCTATTTCACTTTATTGAGTTTTGTTTGAGTGTGTGTTGGCTTGTTTCTTTAGCCTTGGAAACAATTTCTGGCACAAACATCTTTGGCGCCGTTGCCGGGGACGAAGTTGAAGACATATATTCCCTGGGATACTTATCAGTTTTACTGGTTTTAAGACGTGGACTTAAACCAGCATTTTATAAGGCTATTTTTCACCAAAGTTGTCACAGTGGCTTCTAGAGGAGTGGGAACTAAAAATAGACCTACTTCACCCTTGCAGTTGGGTGTGACAGACCCTGAACAGATATTGAGGACAGCAAGAAAAGTTAGAAGATCACAGTCATTACCCTCTTTATCTGACCCTGAGCAGTTAAATGAATCATTAGCTTCATCTGTGGCAAAGAAAGAAGAAGAAACTTCACCTTGGGTAAAACCAACCATTCCTGATAGCAGGTTCCAAATCTTTACTAATCCTCAATCTTTTATAAAATCCAAAGTTGCCTCCCTTGGTAAAATACCTCTTTTTCAGTTGAAATTAGGTAAAATCTCTTTCCAATCAATTTACAGTCAAGCTTCTTCATCTTCAAAACCATTCAGTCCAAAGATGGCAGCCCAAAATCCTCCCATAGACATGATGGACCGGATAGTTGCAGCCAAATATGCACCATTGGTCTTACCTCAACCTTTAAATGCACTGCGTGGAGGGGATTACCAGAAGTATCTACCTAGGTTCAATGGAGAAGGGGAAACAACAGCTGAAGAACATTGAGAAGCTTTCCTACGTTATGCTGATAATCAAAACATTGAGCTTAAGGATGTTTGGATGAGGATGTTTGTCCAGAGCCTTGATGGAGATGTGAGGAAGTGGTTTAGAGAGTTGCCTTCCAACTCCATTACTATTATTGAAGAGCTCTGTGATCTCTTTATGAGACAATGGGGTGATACAAAAGACCACACCTATTACATAACAGAATTTGGAGCTCTTAAGAGGAAGAAAGATGAAACAATTGCAGATTTTTCGAAGAGGTTCAACAAAATGTACAGTAGGATTCCTGCCGAGATAAAGCCTACAGAAACATCAGCTAAATTGACATATGCAAATGCTTTTGATCACGAATTCTCTTTGTTACTGAGAGAGAGGAGGCCTATCACTTTGTTGAACATGCAGGATGCAGCATTGGAGGTAGAATCCAACATACTGGCTTCAAATAGACTAAAGAAGGAAACACCTCAGCAGCTGTATGAAAGAAAAGGAAAAAAGGAAGCAGCTCCAGGTGCTTCATCTTCACTTTCTGCTGAAGGGAAGATAGATGAAATGGCTAAGTTGGTAAAAATTTTGACTGTAAAGTTGAACAAATTAGAGCTTGAGAAAAACTCCAGCAAGCCTGCTCCTGAAGGTGAACGAAATCCAAACAATCAGAATCAATTCAGAAGGAAATTTGCTCCTCGTTTTATGCCTGGGGAACGGAGGAACAATGATATCCAGCAAGAAAGAAGGGAGAATGAGGATCAAAGAGTGCCACCACCTCTTCAAAACAATGTAGCTGACGAGGAAGAAGTTGATGAAGAATTGCTCTTTGAAGAGACTGATCAAGATATGAATCATTTTGGAGATGGATTGTCTAGAGATTTTGTTACTGAGGAATATTTCCTGAATTCATAATATTATGATGCTGATATGTTTGAAACTGAAGATGATCTAGGCTTGGAAAATACTGCTGTAACTGCTGCTGTTCATCAAAATGAACCTAAGAAGACTATAAATCTCAGATCAGGCCCAAAACAGGTGGTCCAAGCCCAGAAGAAGAGAGCAACTGTTCCTGCTAAACAGCCAGCTGATCCTGTGACAGAGAAGAAGCAAGCTGCAGAAAAATCAAAGAAAACAATAGAAGTTGAAGAGGTAAATAAATCTGTCCATAATTTCATTTTGGAGAATGAATTAGGAAAGTTAAATATTCTTGTACCTTTAACTGAACTGATAAGAAATCTTTCATATAAGGAATCAGTCCTTAAAATTCTTAATCCAACTAGCAATCAGTCTGTCTCTGACACAGTTAATTTGCAAGAGGAGAGTCCTAATATTTTCATTGGATCAGCCTTGGCTGAGAAGACTGAAAATGAAGTAAGAGCTTCGCCTCCTTTCTATATCACTTTGACAGTCCATGAACAAATGATACACAATTGTTTACTAGATTCAGGAGCATCCCACAACTTGATGTCAAAGGCTGTTATGGAAGCTTTGGGCCTGAGTATTACCAAACCATATCATGATTTGTATGCCTTTGATTCCTGAGCAGTGAAGTGTTTAGGAGTAATAAAAGATATGGTTGTTAGTTTGGCTCAGTTGCCCATGAAAAGTGTGATAATGGATGTTGTGGTAGCTAACATTACACCAAAGTTTGGCTTACTTCTTTCCAGGTCATGGGCAAAGAAGGTTGGAGGAACCTTACAAATGGACCTGTCATATGCCACCATACCTGTGTTTGGTGGAGAAAATAGAAGGTTGTACAGAGAGCTGCAATTTGCTTACATAGTGACAGATGATAAAAACCCCACAAATCACCCACTGTACTCTGTTGATAAAGACCTTGGTACGTGCATGCTACATTTCAATGACGAGGATAATTATGCTGGTTTGTTACAAGTGGAGAAAGAGCAGCCAGTAAAACACAGCAGAGAAGAAGAAGATCATCTATGGGAATTATACTTTGATGGATCTTCTTGTAAAGAAGGTGCTGGTGCTGGAGTTCTTCTCAAATCCCCTGGAGGTGAAATAGTGAAGCTCATGTACAAGTTGGAATTTGTTACCACAAACAATACTGCTGAGTATGAGGATTTGCTACTGGGATTAAAGGCTGCTAAAGAGTTGGGCATTCAGCAGATTGTTGCATTTGGCGACTCCGAACTAGTTGTTCAGCAAGTGAAGAGAAACTATCAAGTGAAGCAGGGTTTGTTGAAGCTTTATCGGAATTAGGTATGGGACATGCTTGAAAACTATTTTGTAGATTTTAATATTACCTATATTCCCAGGGATTACAATCAAACTGCAGATTCATTGGCTTTAGCTGCCACACACTTCAGAATTCCTAAAACCACTCAGTTGAGGTATCCAATTGAAATAAGGTACATACCTTCTGTACCTGATAATGTAAAATAGTGGAAAGTGTTTGAAGATGATACTGAGATTAAAAGGTTCATTGAACTTACAGATGATTTTTCAAATTCCTTAATTGATCAGGATGAGGATGACGAAGAAGAACAGCTGGATGAAATTGCTGCAGAAGAGATAGCTGGTCATAAGATCATTGCATTAAAGAGTAACTTCATCCCAAAGTGTTTAGTACCTCTTGAAAGGATATTTACAAAGGATGATACACCCTCAAAGCCTGTTGTTCAGTCTTCAGAAGAGAATGTGATAGACTGCAATATTGGTTCAGCTGAACATCCTAGAATGGTCAAAATTTCTAAATCATTGACAGCTGAACAAAGAAATAGATATATCAAACTGTTAAAAGAGCATGTAGATGTCTTTGCATGGTCTTATGAAGAACTAAGAACTTATGATACATGAATCATACAGCATAAGGTGCCTTTAAATCCAAATGTTAAACCATTTCGTCAGAAACTGAGAAGGATCAATCCAGCTTTGTTTCCTGTAATTGAAAAAGAAGTGAAAAAGCTGTTGGATGCAAAGATAATAGTGCCTCTCAGGTATTCTTCCTGGGTTGCTAATCTGGTTCCTGTCAGAAAAAAGAATGGGGAGATCAAATTATGTGTTGAATTCAGAAATCTGAATAGATTCATCATTAAAGATAACTATCCTCTTCCTAAGATTGAACAAGTATTGCAGCAGGTGGTTGGGGCACAGAGGATTTCTATGGTGGATGGTTTCTCAGGGTACAATTAGATTACTATGCACCTTGATGATAAAGAGAAAACAACCTTTACAACTCCCTGGGGGACATTCATGTATGACAAGATGCCTTTTGGTTTGATGAATGCTGGAGCCACCTTTCAAAGAGCAATGGACATTGCTTTTGTCGGAGAGAAGGATAAATTTGTGGTGATATATTTGGATGATATTACTATTTTCTCATAGTCAGATGATGAGCATTTGAAGCATTTGAGGCAAACCTTCCTAAAATGCAGAAAATTTGTCCTGTCTCTAAATCCAAAGAAGTCACATTTTGCTGTGCAAGAAGGTAAACTACTTGGCCACTTGGTGTCTGCTGATGGCATCAGAATAGATCCTGAAAGAGTGAAAGCTATACTGAAGATTAGTTTACCTAGGAGTAAAAAGGATGTTCAATCATTCGTTGGAAAAATCAATTTTCTGAGGTGGTTTATACCCAACTTTGCTGAAACCATTAAACAAATCATAGCCATGTTGAAGAAGGATCAGGAGGTGAGGTGGACTTCTGAGGCAAAGGCTACATTTGAGAAAATCAAAGTAGCTCTTACTGAAGCACCTATATTGGTAAGTCCTGATTTTACCAAGGAATTCCTTACTTTCTCATTTGCATCAGAAGACACAATTGCAGCTGTCTTACTTTAGAAGAATAAAGATGGATTGGAACAGCCTATTGCCTTCTTCAGCAAAACTCTCAGGGATTCTGAACTGAAGTACAGTATACTGGAAAAATAGGCTTATGCTCTTGTAAAGGCTTTGAAATTTTTCAGAATTTATGTTCTGCATTCAAAAGTTATTTCATTTGTGCCTAATGCTACTGTGAAAGATGTTTTAACACGGCCTGATAGTGAAGGGAAGAGAGGCAAATGGATTGCTAAAATTATGGAATATGAAGTAGAAATCAGACCTACTAAGCTTGTCAAGGGACAAGGTTTAGCCAAGCTGCTGGCTAAATCAAATTGTCAGGCTCTGGGACTATATGTTATGGCTGAAGAAATAGCCCAAGAAGAAGATCAAGCAGTACTGGAAAAAGAGAAGATCATGGATTATTACTCAGCATCTACCTGGTATGCAGACATAGTATATTTTCTATTGTTTTTGCAATTCCCTGAGCATTTTGATAGGAAGGCTGCTATATATTTAAAGCTTAAAGCTACTAAGTATTGTCTAGTAGAAGAGCAGCTATTTTGGAAGGACCCAGGTGGTATTCTGCTCAGATGTTTGGACAAATCTGAGATTGAAGGAGTAATTTCAGAATCACACGAGGGTGCTTGTGGAGGGCACAAGTACTGGAAAACAACAACATACAGAATTTTAAGAGATGGATATTATTGGCCCTCCTTGTTTGTAGATGTTTATCAGCAGGTAAGAACCTGTATCCCTTGTCAGAAATTTGCTGGTAAACAGAAGTTGCTGTCATTACCTTTGAAACCTATTGCAGTAAGTGCCCCTTTTCAGCAATGGGGTCTGGATTTTATTGTTGAAATTAATCCAGCTTCCTCAGGGAAGCATCATTGGATCTTGACTGCAACAGAATTCTTCACAAAATGGGTGGAAGCCATTCCTACTAGGAATGCTACAGACAAGGTAATCATGGATTTCATTGAGGAAAATATCCTGAGTAGTTTTGGCTGTCCTCAGAAGTTAGTGACAGATAATGCTAAGGCCTTCAAGTCTAAGGCAATGGTAGCATTTTGTGAAAAGAATGGTATTATGCTGAAGCACTCAACTCCTTATTACCCCCAGGGTAATGGCTTGGTTGAATCCTCTAATAAGAACATCATTCAGAGTATCAAGAAGCTGCTCAAGCATAACAAAAGATCATGGGATTCAATGCTGAAGTATGCATTATGGGCAGATAGGATCACAGTGAAACAAGCAATTGGAACTTCTCCTTTTCAGTTAGTTTATGGTACAGAAGTAGTTTTCCCTGTCCAATTAGGGATCGCAATGATGAAATTTCTCCAGGATTCCCAGGAGGAACCAGATGATATGCATAGAAGGATCTTTGAAATGATAGAATTGCAACAGAACAGGGAAAAGGTGGATGAAAAGGCACAGTTGTATAGATCCAAGATCAAAAGCAGATTTGACCGAAACAACAAAGAAAATACTTTCTCAGTTGCTGATATGGTTCTAAGGTGGGATGCAAGGAAAGAGCAAAAGGGTAAGCATGGTAAATTTGACAATCTCTGGTTTGGCCCTTTCCTAGTATCCAAGGTTTTAGAGAATAATACTTTTATCCTGCAGTCTTTGGAAGGTGAGGAGTTGTCCAGTCCTGTTAATGGACGATTCCTCAAGCACTTTTACAGTCTATAAGGGGATTTTCACTTTTCATTGTACATACCGGTGAGTGAAGCATAATAAAGACTCCATAGCCTAATGGAAGTTTTGCAGACAGATAGATAAGGTAGCAGACAGAAGGCACTGGTCTACAGGTTCTTGAAGCCTCGCAGGGAGGACTTCATCCTGCAGCTGGAGCCAGATGTTAAGTCAGTAATTTGTTTCTTCAATTTTTGTTTGATTTGCATTTTATTCTAAGTTACTCATTTTCTTTAGTTTGGTTTTTTGCTTCCTTTAAGAGATTTTTAGTTTTCAAGTGAAATTTTGAGCTTTTGCCTTTAGAATTTTCGTTTTATTTTTTGATCCCATAGATTATTGAAGGGTTTTAAAAGGTCATCATGTTGAATAGTGGACTCACAAATCATATTCTGAGTATAGTCATCATTCAAATAGCTTTTAAATTTCATACAAAATGGAAAAAAGTTGTAAAACAGTGCCAAAATAGAGTTAAATTTATTCTTGTAGCGCAAGTGTGAAAAAACTAACAAACGAGCGCTACAAGAATATCGCGACTACTAGTTTCTTCGATTTTTTAGCCAAATTTTTGCATGATTACGAATCGTGGGTGACTAATCGCTTGATTTGAGGGTTTTGTGCTATGTGTGGATTCAGTGACCATCATGAGAACAGATGGCTTTATGTCATAGAAGGGATCATGGTCATCATTACTCCGAATGCAGTTCATCTTGACAGGTAGCAGCATAGATTTCGTTTAATATGAAGTGAGTTGTTACTTGCATGCATATTCGATGATAGAAGACTTAGTGGAGCAACAATAGCTGCTAAAAAACAGGACATTGCCGTTGGAAAACAAAGGTGAGGTTTTTATGGTTTCGCATGAAATTAGGGCTTCCTAATTTCACTACCTGCAATCAAATTGAACGTGGAAAGACACCTATATCCTTCAAGTCGGTACTCAAACAGCATGAGAAGTGGTGTGAAGTAATTGCAGTAAAGCATTTAAAAGGTATTCCACGATAGGCCAATATAACTGATAATTTGGGGCTTTTTCGCTGGGGTCTGTTCTATCAAAATTGATCAAGGGAAATGCTAAATTGTGTTTTTAAATGAAATTTCGACCAAAGAAATAGCTGTCTAAGATGCTCTGAGATGCCAGGATGAGTGAAGGTTGAAAAATAGCAATTTTTAATGAAGTATGAACCTGTCAAAGCTCAAAGTGTAGTGATGTGATGAACTATACATTCGACAGTGTTTTCAATGTCTTAAATTGATTTTGTGTTTGCAAGCAATACAAAAAAGGAACCGAATATCTGAAGTTGCAGGGAGACCTAATTTTGTTAGGTGTTGAAGCTTACTATTTTTGGAAGCAAATAGAAGCAGCGAGGAGCTAAAGGCTTGAGAGTAGATGAAGACCTACTATCATTTTGATACTAAAATTACTGAGAGCTGAAAGTGACTAAGTTTAAGATTGTTTCTGCTTTATATATCTTCTCATCCAACATATAAACAATCTTCATTTAGTCTAAAAGGTTGGAAGCTGAGATCCTTCATGTAAAACTCTTTTTATGCAGAGATTGTTTATAAATGATTCTGGTAGGTTATGGGTACTAATACACAGGTTTATTATGCATGCTGGAGATGGTCATCTATTTGAACAAACAAATCGATTGGTAACTAGGTTTCATAATCAGTTGCAGTGAAGAGGCTGGAGTACTCTGAATGACCTATACCACTTATACCTATGATAAAGCCTAACCTATATTAGTAAACTAAAAGAATCATTCAGTGAAGATTGAAGAAGGCAATTTATTGAAACTTGAGAGGTTTGGAGAAGAAACAACATCTGTCAAGGCATCAATTGAACCCTAAACTCACACAATTTCCAGCTACTAAAGACAAATGGGGAAGAGTGGCAAGGTGAATAGAGCTAAACCTACTGATATAGGTTGGATTGAGAAAATCCCTGGGTGTGTTGAACTTTTCCAACAGGCTGGTTAGCTGAACTTCTTCAAGAAAATAGATGGTTACAATTCTGAAGTTTCCTGTAGGTTTGCACAATGTTATAAAGATGACATGGTGCTGTTTGATACTTTGAAGTTTAGACTGACAGTAGATTTGGTTAGAGAGGCTATAGGAGTTAAGAATGAAGGGGAAATGTGGTTTAAGAAACTGCCCTTCACCTTTGAGGCTCAGAAGTATTTATTACCAAATGTTACTCCAGATTGGAACAAGGGCATATTAATCCAGAACTTCAGAAGGGAATGGGTCGAACCTATCGAAATCTTGTAGAGCTATATAACATGTGAGGACAGATATGTTTTTGTTTATAAATACCATTTTAGATTTTTACACCATATGGTGGGGGTGTCCAAGATGAATCTTCCCTTCTTCCTGTACAAAAGCCTGCAAAAGATGTCCAATAGAGTCAAGGGGCATATAGACCATTCTTCACAATCAATTTTTCACCATGGATTAATTAAGTTGATCATTAGCACTGTCCTGCAAGCTGAAGGAAAAACTTGGTATTTTTTCCTATTCTGGTCAGGTTTTCAAATGAAACAAGAAGATAAACAAATCAAAAAGCAGGAAGATAAAGGGAAAATCCTTGTAAGGAAATTATAACAAAAGAAAAAAATTGAAGACAAAGAGGAGGTGAAGCCTGAAGGAGACTCAGAGCCTGTGAAGACTAAAACTCAAATGTCTTCAGCTGGCGTTAAAGGCAAGTATTCATTGTTTACAGAAGAGAAGTGCAGCCTTTGAAACATTTGACACCAATAGAATTTTCCAATGAAGATAAAGCTGTTGTTATAGAAGAGGTTGCTGTCAATGAAGAGGAGTTTCATACCCAGCAGAAGAGTCCCATTACCATTTTGTCAGATGATGAGGGGTATTTGTTAGAAGAGGATCAGTCCATGGCTAAAACTGAAGTTATGGTTGATTCATGCAAGGAGTTTTCCACTCTGGAAAACAAAACAGTGAGACATAGGAGAAAGAAGAGCAGGATTGAAGTGATAGCCCCATATTGGAGGCCTAAAACCAGGCCAATGAATAAGCTAAGGTTGAATATGAAGAAGCTGCTCAATCCTAGATTGAATACCCAAAAAGTGACTGTCCTGGATGATATTTCCTCAGATGAAGAACCAGAAATTGATGAAATGAGCATTAGAAGAAAGAAAACAGCAGCTGCAAAAACTTCATCTTCTCATTCTACAAAAGTAAAAGGATCATCACAGTCAATAAAGGAGTTAAGCGAGCCCGAGCCTAAACTGTCTGCCATATTTCTTGAAATAAGAAATGAATTTTTAAAGCAACAACAGGAAGAAAAAACTGAAGTACCTCATGTTGAAGATATAGAATGGGAAGATGAACTCATACTTAAAGAAGTAGGTATTCTGGAAGACCCTAATATTCCTAATATTTCCACAGACCTGTTAAACAAAGATGTAGACATTTTTAAGAAGTTTGACATACCTTGGATGCCCAGTTATGAACATGAGATCATGACAGAAAGGTCATTTGATTCAGATAAGGAAAACTTGCAGAAAACTATTAAGCAGTACAAACAGCAGATGAACTACATGCAAGAGATCAATGAGGGGCTGATGATGGAAAACAGAAGGCTTAGAGAAGATCTACGGGATGTTAATGAACATTTTCAGGAATTGACAGCAGTATCTAAAGAGGATTTAAAGAGAAAAAGAACCACTGACTTACAATGCACGGAGTTGAAAAAGATAGTCAAAGACTTGCAGCAGAAAAATGAGGAGCTCACCAAAAGGATAGCTGACATGGAAGAGGAGCAGAGGCAAGCTAGGAAGAAAGTTCAGGCACTAGATGGCATAGCTTTGCTAGCTGAGGCAGCAAAGGACTTATGAGTTAGTTATTGAATCAGTTTTTTGTTATCTCTTTTTGAGAAACATATTAGTTAGTTGTTTACTGTTTTTGGAAAAATGTCATATTTTGTAATATTGTAAATTTTACTTTATCCCATTGAATTAGTTAAGGGTAGTTAGGGTTTGATCCTTAACTGATTTTGTAAAAAGTAGTATTTAGAGAGGTTAGAAAGATAGAATGAGGGTTCGATTTTGGGAGAGTTTCAGGAGGTATTTAGACTTATTCATGAGTTAAGTATCAAAACTCTTGTATGCATTTGATGATAAAATTATGAGATATATGACATTTTTAATCCTTCAGTTTCTGTGTTGGCTTTATTGTTCAACTTGTTTAGTTGCTTAAATGATATATTCGTTACTGGTTTATGTTTATATGCTGGTAATGCTTGTCTTTTATGAGTGAAATTCAACATTGTGTTTTGTTGGATCTTGTTTAATATATCATGCATCTTTGTCTTCTTTTGCTTATGATTTAGTTATTATTTTTCTCATGAGTGTATTCCCTGCTTGTTCCCAAAGTTTACAACCAAGAAAATACATCAGAAACCCTAAACCTATTTCACTTTATTAAGTTTTGTTTGAGTGTGTGTTGGCTTGTTTCTTTAGCCTTGGAAACAATTTCTGGCACAAACACATCTTATCATTTGGATAAGAAATGATGATTTCATGAATGAAGAAGATGATAAAGAAGAATGATCAAGATGGAGTCTACCCACGAAACAAATAAAAGATAAGTATTCAATTTCCATTTCATGATATTGTTTTGTTATGCATTTGATTGTATTCACTTGATGTGTTATGCATGATAGATTGTTTACATTAATACTGCTAATATGCATGTGATGGGTAAGTAGCTCATGGCACTATACAACTCTCCAGTGCTACTTATCAAACCTCTTTGCTAACATATCGGATTATTGCAAAATCTCAATGATGTCATGGTAGAGATAGAAGGCATCTAGAAAGTTTCTGTGAAATATCGATGAATGTTGTATTGGCTAAATAGTTGCATGATGCATAAGAATTTTTCGTTATGCATATGTTTTATGAAATAGTTCTAACCATGCAACTGGTGCATTTGAATTGTAGGAAAGGTCCTATACAACCTCCTACAAGAAAATAAGTATGAGACTTGTTCCGAAGAACAAGTGATGACAATTCAATAAACATGAATCTGAAGCTCCCAGGTCAGAGACACCATGACGAAAGAAAGAGCTTCAGAGAGCGGTAGATCCACCTCGAAGGATGAAGACCACCATGGGTATAAGAGATAAATCAAGATGAAGAAAAGAATGCTACGATCAAAGAATAACAATTGATCATGGGGAATGATGTATACGATATGATTTCGAGACATAAAGGGAAGTACGTAGTATCTTCCATATCGATCTACAAGAACAAGTGTACAAAGCAAAGGTTCATGATTTGCCTCAGAAAGAATCGACTATGACATGACATACTCTATTGAAAAGTATATATCAAGCATAGATCCACCTGTACAGAATGAAGAGGGAAGATGATACTCCACTTTAGGGGGAGTGACTACAGAAGATATCTAAGTTCGACATGGTATGACATGATGGACAGCTTCCTGCTGGATCGAGACTTTACCAAGAGTAAAGAGGGTTCCAACCTTCAAGGTTGAATGTAGAAGACTAGGATATGTTGATGACCCGACAAGACGAACTCATGGAAGATGTTATGATGAAAGAATACTAGAATGATGTTTGGGATACAGTTCCCAAACCAGAAGGAAAGAGTATAGTATCCTCCAAATGGATATGCAAAATAAAGCATGCAGCTGACAGAAGTATTGAGAAGTATAAAGCAATATTTGTGGCCAGAGGTTTCTCTCTGAAAGAGGGAATTGATTATGAAGAGACATTTGCCCTAGTAGCATGGTATACTTCAATTAGAGCTACCATGGCACTTGCATCCATGATGACGTGGGACTTACACCAGATGGATGGGAAAACAACTTTTCTAAATGGTGTGATCAAAGAAGAAGTATACATAGAACAGCCACAAGGATTTGAAGTTGAAGATAGACATACTCACGTATGCAAGTTGAAGAAGGAATTATATGGTCTTAAACAAGCTCCTCGAGCTTGGTATGAAAGAATAGATGGTTTCTTGTCAAGCATGGGATTTACCAAAAGTAAAGCTGATCCTAACCTTTATCTCAAGGTTGTAGAAGATGAACTTGTCATCTTGTTATTATATGTGGATGACTTATCCTTGACAGGAAATGAGAAACAGGTCATGGAAAGCAAGAAGAAACTAGCAGAAGAATTTGAGATGAAATACCTTGGTTTAATGCATTATTTCCTAGGTCTGGAAGTATGGAAAAGTTTAGAAGAAATCTTTCTCAACCGGGGAAAGTACGAGGTAGAGATATTGAAGAGATTCAATATGTTGGAATGCAAAGTCATGGCCACACCCATGGAATCCAACCTGAAGCTGTTAGCTGATGACTCATTAGAGTTAGTGGATATGACTCATTACAGACAGATCATTGGGTCATTGATGTACTTAACAAATACCAGACCAGACATTTGTTTTGCTGTGAACACCTTAAGTCAATATCTTGTTCAACCAAGACAGGTTCACCTAGTAGCCGCAAAACATGTGATGAGATATCTGAAAGGGACTATAGACTTTGGTCTATACTATGATGGTAGCCATGAGTATAGATTGTATGTCTACATAGATGTAGATTGGGCTGAAAGTATCTCAGATAGGAAAAGCACATTAGGTAGATGCTTTTGTTTAGGGTCCTCTATGAGTTCATGGTTTAGCAGGAAACAGTCCAGTGCTTCTCGTAGCACGGCTGAAGCAAAATACATAGACAAATAGCTCTACTAATTTGTGAAGTCATATGGATTCAGAAGCTAATATCAGGTCTCTTTGACTTGAAGATGGATACTACAATGATTCTATGTGATAACCAGATTTGTGATGACAAAGAACCCTATGTTTTGATTGTAACACATATAAATCGGGTATTTCTACATACGAGATAAGATGCAGATAATTGTGTTTCAGTATTTACATACTGTAGATGCAGATGATGATGATTTCGTATTTCTATACTGAATATATAGATGATGATGCTTTCAGTATTCACATACTAGAGATACAGATGGTGATAGTTCAGTATTCACATACTAAAGATGTAGATGATGATGGTTTGAATGATGATATACTAATGAAGTATCTGTCTCGGGTAAAGTTCGAACACTTTCGAGACAAGCTTGGTGTTGTTTGAAAAGACCTTCCTCGAAAGGGGGAGTAGTGATGTTGTAGTGGGATTGTATCATCCCTCGGCACTTTCCCTAAAGTGATCCAGAGACCTCGGTCCTCGAGAATGAAGAGGGATTGTATCATCCCAGGACATTTGTCCAAAAGTGATCCGGTGACCTCGGTCCTCGAGAATGAAGTGAGATTGCATCATCCGTGAACTTCGGTTCAAAATGTATCCGGAGGTCTCGGCCCCCATGAATGTGGTGGGATTGCATCATCCCTGAACTTCGGTTCAAAATGTATCCAGTGGTCTCGGCCCCCGTGAATGTGGTGGATTGAGTCATCCCCGAACCTCGGTTCAAAATGTATCTGGAGGTCTCGACCCCCGTGAAAGTGGTGGATTGCATCATCCCTGAACCTCGGTTCAAAATGTATCCAGAGGTCTCGGGCCCCGTGAAAGTGGTGGATTGCATCATCCCTGAACCTCGGTTAAAAATGTATCTGGAGGTCTTGGCCCCCGTGAAAGTGGTGGGATTGCATCATCCCTGAACCTCGGTTCAAAATGTATCCGGAGATCTCAGTCCCTGTGAATGTGGTAGGATTGTATCATCCTTGAACTTCGGTTTAGAATGGATCCGGTGACTTCCGTACTCGAGAACGTGTGTTGATCCCATAATTCCTAGAGGAAGGATTGTCTGAGTTCCACATCTATGTTGATCCCTTAATTCTGAAAGGAAGGATCGTTAGTAACTTCGTAAAGACCTAAATCCAGTAATTCCGAAAGGAAGGATCATTGAATTGATCCCGTAATTCCAATAGGAAGGATTGTCTGATTTCCATAGATGTGTTGATCCCGTAATTCCAATAGGAAGGATTGTTTGAGTTCCACATATGTGTTGATCCCATAATTCCGAAAGGAAGGATCATTAGTAACTCCGTAAAGACCTAAATCCTGTAATTCCGAAAGGAAGGATCATTGAATTGATCCCGTAATTCCAATAGGAAGGATTGTCTGAGTTCCACAAATGTGTTGATCCCGTAATTCCAATAGGAAGTATTGTCTGAGTTCCACAAATGTGTTGATCCCATAATTCCGAAAGGAAGGATCGTTAGTAACTCTGTAAATACCTAAATCCCGTAATTCTGAAAGGAAGGATCGTTAGTAACTCTGTAAATACCTAAATCCCATAATTCTGAAAGGAAGGATCATTGGTAACTTCGTAAAGACCTAAATCCCATAATTCCCAAAGGAAGGATCATGTTGATTTTTTGATGATGTTGATGTCTTGATGATGGTGATGTTCTCTGATTGAAATATCAGAATATGATGATGATGATGTTTCTCTGATCGAAAGATCAGAAGTTGCTGCTGATGATGATGTTCTCTGATTGAAAGATTAGAATATGATGATGATGTTGTTGCTGACGATGATGATATTCTCTGATCGAAAGATCAGAATATGATGATGATGATGTTTCTCTGATTGAAAGATCAGAAGTTGTTGATGATGATTTTCTCTGATCGAAAGATCAGAATATGATGATGATGACGTTTTCTGATCAGAAGATCAGAAGTTGCTTATGATTATGATGTTGCTAATGATGATGATGATGATGTTTTCTGATCGGAAGATCAGAATGCGATGATGATGATGATGTTTCTGATCGAAAGATCAGAATGTGATGATGATGAGATCCTGATGATGATGATGCCGTATTATCAAAGTATGATGATGATGACGTACTGATCGAAAGATCATAATATGATGATGAGTTGATGTTAGATTATGATGATGTTCGGTTGATGATGTTTCTGATCGAAAGATCAGAGGCTGATGATAATGATGATTCTTATTGGAAGATCAGAGTGTGATGATGATGATATTTTGATGATGATGATGTTGATGTTTTCATGATGTTTTCATGATGACGTTTCTGATTCAAAGATCAGAGTATGATGATGATGTTGTTGCTGATTGAAGGCCAAAGTGCTAAAGATGATGTTGCTGATCGAAAGGGTAAAGTGCTGAAGATGTTGCTGATCGAAAGGTCAAAGTGCTGAAGATGTTGCTGCTGATTGAAGAGTCAAGATGCTGAAGATGTTGCTGATCGAAGCGGTCAAAGTACTGATGATGCTGAAGACTAAAGATTGAAGATGAAGACTACATGATGTTGAAAAGCTTCCAATGATTTATAGATGTATCACCCTGATGATGTTGATGATGTCCTCTATCTCTCTCCTATTATTGTTGTTGTTGATGGTGTTATAG
Source organism: Pseudotsuga menziesii (assembly GCA_001517045.1). NCBI lineage: Eukaryota > Viridiplantae > Streptophyta > Pinopsida > Pinales > Pinaceae > Pseudotsuga > Pseudotsuga menziesii. Next base: position 1,011,602 of record LPNX010494604.1, read on the forward strand.
AATACCCTTCTCGTTAAGGGGGAGTGTTGAAATATTGTAACTTCAAAGAATTTTCTATATGTATTTCTTTGTGGTCCCCGATGGTCCTACCAGGAGAACCACTTGTATTACTTTGTACCCCGATGCTCCTAGTCAGAAGAACTAATAAGAGTCATGAGGCAGTCCCCTCTAATTGTAAAGGTGGGTCATTAGCAGCCCAGTGTGGTTACTTGAGCCTACATGTGTAACTCGAGCCTACATGATTAAATCGAGCCTACATGACAGATGAGTTAACTTAAGTGAACAGATGAATATAAATAGAGGTGTAGTGCTCCTCATTTGGAACACACACTCTCACTTGTCTAGTGCATTAGTGGAGAAGAGAAGTAGTTGGAGAAGGAGGAGGATCAGGCTTTGATCTCCTTGCTGGTTTTATCTTTTTTCTTTTATCTTTTTGGGGCATCTATATTGAGGAAGCTTTTGCTAGGTTTTTCCCTTTAGGGTTTTCCCAAGATAAATCTTTGTGTTCCTTTTGTATGGTTATGCTTGTCTATCTTTCAGTGATCCTATTTATATGATTTTGTTATGAAAATAAAATGAAGTACTGATGTCTTAGCTAAGCATATGAAAATTTAACAGTAAAACCCAATTTATTATTGATTTGGCTAGATAGTCTATGAAACCCAACGGTGTGTTGGCTTAATTGTGGATGTTTTGGTTTTGGGCTATGTGTGAGCTTGTTATTTCCCTAGTGCCTTGTGGAATTAAGCCCAAATCAGGGGTGGAAGTGATGCTGAGAGATTGATGAGCACACTAGCCTACCGTTGGGTGGAACGTTGTAGCAACATAGCTAGTTGCGGGCCAACTTATTTTCCAGATAAATATTCTTGTGTATTTAATCTCTTCAATGAATTGTTCATGAATTGAAATGAACATGATGAATGCATGAATGAAATAAATGTGTTTGCTTATGCTATAGATTGCATTATGCATCTGTGTATGTTTTTATATTAAGGCCTTTTATTTTTTAAATTTATGATAATGGGGCTAGATTACCCAGTTTGACAACAGTAGTGCCGTAGCCACGTCCTCTCCATCATCGGTATGAGGGGTGGGGATGTGACACATTCCATGGTGGCTACCTATGGCTCGATAATAAATTTTTTGTGGGTGTCAAACTCATAGAAGAAATTACAGGATTACCACTTACAAGCATAGACCTAGTGTTGTATTTCAGGAAAGACTAAGACACTATGTCGACGACCAAGATTAAAGACAAGTATGATTTGTCTAGGGATACTAGAGGGTTCTTAATCAAATCCATCAATGACCATATTGTTCGGTTCACTGCGAAGATATTGGATACCAAATTGCTGAAGAATATGTGATTGGACCAATGTATTGTGGGGGAAATCGTAGTGGCTCAAATATGTGTAGAGGTAGTTCAAATTAATTGGTCACATTATCTGTTGAATGAGTTATTGGAAGATGTAGAAGAGTTGCAGGAAAATAGGAACTCTATTCCACTACTCCTTGCTACTCATTTTAATTTCATTTGTCAGATGGTTAAAATTGGCACACTACCAAGTGGTCGACATACCATTGTGTTGTGGAGGAGCTCGATACCAGAATATTTGGTATGATAAAGATGGAAAATAAATACAGAGAGACAAAAATGTGCAATTCTTTATGCACAGAGAGGCCATACAATGCAAAGTAAAGAAACATGCAATAATTACAGATGAAACCATTCAGAAATTTCAAAACACCATTAAATTTTTCATTGCCCCACATCACATCTTGTTGCATCTATGAAAATATCCACAACGCCAATGGTTGGAGACCCAATTTTTGCTGACTGAAGAAGAATTCGAGGCCATTACCCTAGATTGGCCTGAAGAATGGAGGGTTTGTGTCGTAGATGGCATAATAGTTGCCGAATAAGCATTGTGATAGAATGACCTACAACACAAAATGATGGTGAACAGAGAGGGGACCCACCACCAGACACGCAAGATCCCAACCCTCCCCAGAATAGTTCAAGTACAACCCCAACAGACCCAGCGGTAGGAGAGAATAGGAAACAAGATGAGGGAGAGCACACCGAGACAAGGTAAAAGAAAAGAAAGGATGGAAAAACAACAAATACTATCATCCTTGATGGTGAATATTTTAACCTTCTAATCGAAGCAATGGAAAAAGTTGCGATGAAGATCCCGAAGAAAATAGATGACCGACAGATAGAGCTTATAGGAAGTATCACAGGTCCAATGATGGTTCTCTATAAAGTTGTAAAAGAAATATGAGTCATAGTTGATTATACACCATAAGTGACATATTCGTAAAAATTACTAGGCACGTTAGAAGAGTGACCGAGTGATGTACCAATTCCAATTCCACCAATAAGGACTCGAGTGGTGGGTGAAACAATCGACCTAGGAATGACAAGATTGCTTACTGTAACCAAGAGCTTGGGCCATGTGACCATTTATTTCTCATAGAAGACGTTATATGAAGTGTATGCAGTGTAGAATGCCAGAGTCGCAGAAATGAAGGTAAGAGAAGGTTTGTTGATTAAGCAGGAAAAAAGTAGCAAATAATACTATTATCAAAATGAAGAAATCAATCAAGGAAGTGGAAAAAAAATATAAGACTTGGGAAGAGAATATGCACAGACTCAACAATGTTGTAGCACTTGCTTGCATCATTTTGTAGATGCAAGCATAGCATAGGAAATGTTCACAGATGCCAATGTCATTCAACTTGGAGAGATCGTGAACGACCTTCGCAAAATGATCGCAAAGTTAGAAGTGCATGTGGAACCTAGTACACCCCTGGAGGTGTTAGAAGAAAGAAGAAAAGCAATGACAAAGGCTATGAAGAAGATAGAAGAAGAAGATGCGCTTTGTGCCGAGGACATCGACCAATTTTCTTAGATTTGGGAAGCATTGGTCAATGATATTGAATTGGATAAAGTCACAGAGGAGTTGCACACTACTGAGACAAAAGAAACTTAGCTAAAAAATGAAATGAAGAAGTTACCCTTGGCAGATAAAATGGATAAGGCTGCGAAAATGAAAAAACTTCAACAAGAAGTTGCAATGTTGCGCACTCAACAATAACATAGGACTGACAAAGTCACATAGTTGCAGGATGAAGCATAAAGAATTATAGGTATCATTCATCATGTACATTAGAAGGTGCAGCAAGCAGCAGATTCCACAGGACACGTAACATATGAACACATCAATTCTGACCTTGTCGAACAATTTGAGAAGGTAGAAGAAGACATGTGGCGAGAGAGAGGGGAAATAGTGAAAATATTTCAATATTTTCAAAGAAAAGTCATCACAAATGAAAAAGTTATGGAATAACATAGTGTGGCTCAGGACAAGCCATAGGTGAGTGTTGGGGTCTATTGGCCCTAGGAAAAGATAGGTAGAATTAAGTTAGAATTCTTCTCAAAAGATAAAGAGTCTGGTCATAGGGAGAAGAAGGTGTGATAGAGGCAGATGAAGGAGGAGGATAAGTTGAGACGGAAGCAACTGTGGAAGGAATAACAAGGTAGAATAAGCAACTATAGAGGAAGTTGTGACGGAGGAAGATAGAAGCATAAGAGGAAGAAAGAAATAAGACATGATAATAAGTTACAACAAAAGGAAAGGATGCGGCAAGATCAACCACAAAGGAAGGAACCACGTTAGAAAAGGCGTACAACGATGCAATGGCTAAAAAGGACAGCTTGAGAGCTCGTGGGTACGAAGTCGGCTAGAGTCACACATGTTGTAAGGAATAAAAGAATATTTGTATTTTGGGCTGATAGCGCCTACTGAAAAGTGTAACTATAATAGGAATGACAACATGTTGGATAACAAAATGAAGTCGGCTGAATGCGACATATAAAGAGTCTATAAAAGGAAGAACCCAAGTTGTATGCGGATTACTTACATCCTCTTATGTTACTTGTTGTTACTTACGATTTACTTACTTCTTAGTTAGTCAATTGTGTCTGTAAGAAGAGTTAATCGATCTAGGCTATGTGCAGATCAATGGTAGAGTAAAGTAGAATAATATTGAACTACAGAAGACTAGAGATAATGAGAGGAGATAGAAGTCTATATATATATATATATATATATATATATATATTATAAGAATATCTAGAACAGATTCTGTAGCTGAGTGCACATAAAAAAGGTGGCATATATTTCTCATGCTAAATGAAGGGCTCCTTTTTGGTTTTTCCTTTATGGGTTTCCATGTTAAATACTATGTCATTGAATAGATCATGAATGTGTTTATGTCACATGAATGTATGTGATGAATGTTCTTAAGTCGCGGGAATGTATATTGTGAATAAGTGTTTATGTATTTTATTATGAATGAGTTCTACTATGCATGAGTCACACTGTGTTAAATCTTATATTGTTGTTATAATCTCTATCGATGGATAATTTAAGTAATAGGCTTATTTGCACATAGTAAGAATAAGTAATACACCCACCCGCTTCCGTCGAGATAGTTGGTAAGGTGCCAAGGGAGAAGAAATCCCCACCCAACTTCAGAAACATGGTTCTGGCAGTTACCCATAAGATATATCTCGAGTGAAACTACATATGCATCGTAGGTGCTGCCGATGAAGCCTTTCTCTGCTGAGCTGATATCTTGAGCTTTGTTGCATGCAAAAGAAAGTATGAACCTAGGTAAAATGGAGAAACTCCAACAATAAGGAATTGGAGATAGTCCCAGAGCGGGATGCCCAATATGCCCTTGCCTCTAACTAAGTTTCTTCATTAATAAAAAAACCAAAAACCAAAACAAATATAAAATAAGAAAAAAATAAAAATGTATCTATATATCAGCAGATTCCCTTCAAAAAACTAGGTTACTGGCTTATGGGAGTTTAAATTTTTTTTTTTCTAGCTTTACAAGTTTTTGTATAATCGTAATGTTTTCAATAATTCTCATGCTAGTTGGTGGAGAAAGTCTTAAGGTATCCCTTCCAACAAGTTCTTTTCCATTGACTACAATAGTTTTTTTAAGAGCTAGAACTAGAGCCGATAAAAGTACCTTGATGCCTGCATTCATTAACAATAGGTTCTCTCATAAAAAAGTAATGGGAATTCCTTAATGCCCCATTCTTGTTGAATTTCGTTAATGTTCAACGACATATCATTTATTCACATCATAGACAATATACTTTAGTACCTTGATAAATGTATAATCAATGATGAACTCTCTCACATTGGTTAACATCTTGCAACATTGGTTGGTAATCCAATTATTTCTCTTCCTATTTGACATTATTAAATCTATTCACAGGAAGGGGTCTGTACCAAGGATAGGGTCGAGGTATGGGTTCAACATATTTTCATAATATTTCTAGTTGTTACAAGTTTCTTTACATAATTCACACGTTTTTGCTTGGTTTACAAGTTTTTACAAGTTTTCAAAAAACTTGTAATTTCACCATGCTACAATAAGAGACTTGTAATTGACTTATATTTTCAAAGATCTTGGTATTTTCCAATATATATCAGAATCTAGAAATCAGTATTCATAAAAATTTGTGATTTTTCTTCGGAAGTTGTTTCCGTAGGTATTTTGTTCTAGTTACCATGTATGAAAATTCTATTTATTTATATGAATTGTCAAGAATTAGTTATTCATTTCATATCCTAAAATCCTTTTCAAAATTTTATTCCTCCTACCATTTTTAATGCATTTTACCACAATGGGTTATGTCTCAATAGTCACATCAATAGGTCATGTCAATCGTTTAACTTCTTATGCGCTACCCAATGTGGCATCTCCCATGCATATCAGCTTATATTCAAACATGCCATTCTCGCCCTCTGAATTATACTCATCACCATTGTTTAAAACCACCACCACCCAAGGAATCATCCCTATGCATTATTAATCCTATAATTACTTGTAATCATTACCCCCACTAGCCAAATTCCTATCAGAAAGATCGAACAAATATTTAAGCATCCGGTTTCAAGCCATTGGCGTTTAATCACAGACATGGAAACGAGGTATAAATCGTTAATGATGGAGTGTTTCGATGGGGAATTGTAGAGTAAAAATTTCTTTCAATATTTTGGGTGGTACACCTTTTTCAAGTGATTAAAGGGTTTGAATGACAATATTTAAGTAGAATTCACTTGATTGTTTGATGGAGACATAGCTAAAATGAGAGGATTTCGATTTCCAGTTACATATAATTCGATAGCAGAGACCATCGAGGTACCTTCCACGGGTGAAAGATATTTCAAGTCTCATAGGTTTGAGGAAAAAAATGCATATAAGGTTTTCGTTCACAAAGTTAAACCAACACCAAATTGGATCCAAGGTATTCCTAGACTACGACACAAAGCACATTGGTGCAATTTAGTATATTGGATGCAGAAGTATATAACATGTGAAGGTCATTATATATTCGCTTATCGGTATCACACTAGGTTTTCTTTTCATGTGTTAGGGAATAATCCCCTCAATTTACCTTATTTATTTCATAAGGGTATGCACAAAATGGCCATTGGGGTAAAACAAGGTTCATCTAATGTGTCAAGTAACATGCATCGTTATTCCCTCATTAATTGTTGGTCCTCACAAAATTATGCAAATTTGGGGGTAACTGAGAACGATTTCTTAATGAATGATGGTTTTCCTAGGAAAATGATGTTCATCCTCCTCCTCTTGCATATACTGAGCATCAAACTCCAATGGAAGAACCTCCTGAAAACCCTCCTTTTGATGTTGGGGCATCCACCTCACAAATTCCTCCCATGGTTGAGATCCCCGAGTTCCTTGTGAATTCAAAACCAATCTAACAATCTTATCAGAAAGAAGAAACGACCAATTTTCCCCTTAAAAGCATATGAACCCCATTATCTCTCTCATAATAGGTTGGTATTGGTATGGTTGCAAGAATTAGGGATAGGGTTTAAGATCAATAATTGAAGAAATTAACCGAAGAAAATATAGATCCTAGGGATGTGTTGGATAATTTTCCCAAACGACCTTGTACAAGGTATTCAAAAGTAAGGGTAACTGAATAAGTTGTTGCATTTATGGAGAAAGCTCCAGAAGCTGTTGAACATGATGATAATGTAGGTTAGGAGAAATATCCAACATTTGATGGCAATCCTCCAGTGTAACATGTATCCACCTCTATTCCTCCTACAAAGGAACAAATTGACTTATTATCTAGTGATGTACAAAAGGATTAGAGAATTAATGAGTTGGAACAATCGTTCATAGAGATTGAATTGTTGGAAAGACACATCAATAGAGAATCCAACTCTAAAAGAAAATCGTGCCCAACTCAGAACGACTTATGATAGTCGACAGTCCTAGTTATTGTTGTTCAAGACTACGAATAAAACCCTTAGATGACAAATTATAGTCCTGAATTGTACTAAGAGTATATCCATAAGGATAATTTGAAGGAGGAAAACCAGTGAGTCCCAGCTAGATGTTCAGGTTGTTCCCGAAGAATTGGATATGCTAGCAAAGGTTGTGGAGACTGTATCTACGCTAGAGAAACTAATAGAGAAGAAGGAATCAAAATATAAACATTTATATGAATCTGTAAATGAAATTTTGGATGACATTTGGGTAAAACCCTGGACCTAGCTTTAGTTAATTTTTCTTCAGTTAATTGGACCAGTAAGGATCAATTGTATGACCTAGGCATGATTTATAAGCATCAATACATAATTCAATTCAATAGATGCAAGAACAATGCTTTGGTGTATATCTGGAATTAAAAGGTTGATGGTGTGCTAAGATTTAGTGTCTTAAACATCAATTGGAAATAATGAAGCATGAGAAAAAGTAGATGTTTAATTTAGATTCAAAAATTATAGGCTGCAAAGCTCCCTTACCAATGCACTCAACTTATGTTAATAAACAATGGGTAACGTCTGAGTTGGATAGATTATAGCATGATAAGAGGTATGAAATTTGTGACTAAGGAGGATTTTGAAGAAGTATATCTTGGTTCTACTTTTAGAGAGCATAAATTATTGTGTGAGCCGTACACCTTCAACTTCTTCCTTTAGTATTAAACAATAAGGAATCCAAACACACTTATGGGAGATATACACCTGCAATCCTTTACCTCTTTTATTATCCATTTAATTAAATGGGAAATCGATGTTTAATGGGCCTTGAAATGCCAGTTGAATACCCATATTTGAAAATCACAAACAGGTGTTGTAGAATAAACAACAATTAATAAAGTTCAGGAAAAATCAAAGAACATCTATATAGGAAGATGAGTTGTTAAAAATCAATGTTCTGTACAAGATTTGAAAATTTATGAAAGAAGGTGGCAATTGCTTCCACCTCCAATGTAAGTACGAGACCCTTTATGGTATCATTTATTTCGACTGGTTATCTGTAGATACTTGTTTTATTTCAATTTTCTTCAAAGAAGTGGGACTAATAGTCTTGGATTGTGTCTCCACTTTCTTCTAATCTGGTGTGGTAGCAAAGTTTATAAAATTCCCCAGGTCTGTAATGAATATGACGAAATTTATCTATGGACAGAAGTTAGCAGGTGTTTGGTTTTACATGCATAATATGTACCTGGCTCCCCTTATTATGATTGGACACAATTACACACTCAATTCATCGCATGAGGACATGATATACCTTCAATTGGAGGGAGATGTCAGGGCCCCAAATTGGCTTATTTTGAACAGTTGTTATGGTTATCCTGATAGGTGAACCCACCCTTTTTCTTATTACTATCTAATTTTATGCTACCATAAACCTGTAAACTTGTGATCTTGTCCTTTTGAGGTATGTGAAAATATATTTCCATTTTATTCTCTACATTTGCATATTTAAATAGGATTTTATTATCAATATTGGAATGAACAACAATTTGTGGCTCAGTGATCCTTTTCCCAGGATTCTTGAACATTTACAAGTTTCTCTGTGTTTACAAGTTTTGTCATTTTTTACAAGTTTGTTAGTTATTACAAGTTTTGTAGTTTTTACAAGTTTTTGGGAAAACTTGTAAACCCGGTCTGTTGAGCCACCTGCGTCTATGTGAATCCAAAATGGGTACATGGGTATTCTCCACTGACATGTCAAGTAGCTTCATGTCCTCTCGATTTTGTTACAACCACCACAAAATTCACATCCATTACCGATTGGTTATTGCTTCATCCAAATGCACACTTCTTGGATTTATGACTCTATCGATCCTTCAGATCTTGACAGAATCATCATGATTTATATATACAGATGAATTTGTAATTATTTTCTTTCTTAATACTTTATACTCCAATTCGATCAGCATTCCTCCACTTTTTGTTCCAGTTCTCATGTAATGGTTGAAAGTGTGTAACGCTCAGTATTTTATTAGATAGAGTTTATTATATAAATACCATACATGTAATAATACTGGACAATAATAATCAAAAGTATGAGTATTTTTTCCCACTGGTTGTGTTCATTTACATGTTTCACGATTTTGCAATACTCTAATGCTCTGAACCTGTGATTATTTACAATCTGTAGTGTGTGCCTTATGAAGGAAGGACCCCCTTCGAGAGATAAAAAAAACTACCATATGTATTTACCGTAAGTATGTATATGTGGTGTGGTTAATTTTGTTTGATATGAATTCCCATAAAGTGATTAAAATTGTGAGATCTGGTTTATTGGAATTCTGAGATTGATTTGATCATAGAATAGATAAAATCATGCAATTCGTTTGATAAATCAATTTGGGTTTGTAATGGGAAATTATGTGCACACTTATTAGGATTTCATTTGGTTAATATATCATAGGATTTATCCTAGTATCAATTTAGGTTCCTTTTTATCTTTTAGTTCAATTATTGAATTTTATTCATAACTGGTGAATTTGACAATATGACATATCAATGCATTACTAAGCAGATTGTTTGTTTGCATGAGATTATTAGTGTTTGTTTTTGGATAAGAAAAAATACCCTGGAGTATTTGGGATTGAAATTATAACATGTCTAAATTATTCCTTTATAGAGTCATAATATTTCCCACTTGATCAACAAATCTTTGTGTTGATAAGAAGAACTCATGAAACAATATTATCAGTACTTGAACAATGGAGAAGGATCACTTAGATGGAGTGTATCTTAGGATTTGCTTTGAATTTTAATTTATGTTATGTGATTATTTTCCTACACCCTTTTTGAAATATTATAAACACACTCCATACTTTGTATAACAATATTTAATCATTTCTGATTAATTTCATATCCACTAGCGTAGATAGTTGGAATCCACTTGTACTACTTGGTCAACACTTGCCATATATATCCCAGGAGCACCTTTTTTCCTGATTTTGGTTAGATCTGGACCACTTTATTGATTGTTGTAATTAGAAATTGCACCTTCCTATAAATTATGTATGTACCCTACTTTATTCATTCCTTTTAGTGGATAAGATAAATCTAGTCAACTAGGAAACTGTTATCTTTTGTTTCCAGCCCATCACCCATGATTTTCTCTCTAGATTCAAATATTAGCATGTTTTTCCATCACTCATGACAACTCACTCATGATTTATCTAATTCATGTGGTCCTTGATAGATTTGGAAAGTTCTTTAGTCACCTATGGGGGTTTATCATATTTAGTAGGCTTGATTTATGAGCTAGCATGAGTTGTCTTCTAGCAACTCAATTTTCCTTTATAAGCATGTATTACGATTGTAATAATCAATAAATTCATTGATTCAATAATCGATTATTCATTCTTCACTTTTTCATGTGATTCAATATCATTATTCCTCTCTCTATTTTCCTTGGTCATTCTTGTGAGAATTATCTTGTAGCTAGATCCTTGTCTTGTGCTTACACATTGTATTAAGCCTCAATTTATTTATGGTATCAGGGCTGCTATTTCTACATGGTATCAGAACACAAGGTTTCTTAAGTTCTAAAGAGTTGAGGAGATATAAGTTCTCTACATCATAGCGCATCCAATCTCCTATTCCTATCTGAAGAAGAGCTTGAATTGAGCTTACAATATTTTCTCCTAGTTTTTATCTGTGCATGTTGCAGAGAGTATATTCTTGAGAACGTCGATTTCTTAGCATAGATTACTCTTTACCTATGATTTCGACTCCCTTCAACTATCATGAATGGAAATCCAAAATTGGCATTCTATTGTGGAGTCAGGTACTCTACAAAGTTTCTTAGGCTTTGGATAATGAGCCTAATGCTATTGTTGAGAAAGCTAAGTGGCATAATAGTTGGATGAAGCCTATGGATTGATATTCCTCTCTATTTCTCCTTATCTACTATTTCATATAGATGGTTTGACCGCTCCAAACCAAGTATGGACCAAACTTGAGTCTCTCTTTGGAACACCCGATTATATAAGAGCGCATCAGTTGGAGAATGAGTTATTCTCATTGATTCCAAGCAGTTTCGATTCTATTGAAGGTTTATTCACCAAATTCAAGTCACTTATTTTATTTATAAAGCATTGTGGGATTGATAATAATGAAGATCAATTTATTATTTCCACTCTATCAAAATTGGGTCTTGAATACTCAGCTTTTGTGTCTACTTTTCATGCTACTAGGCTTGTTATTTTGAATTAGAAAATGTCTTCTTTGAGTATATTCTTTGATTCACTGACAAAGGATCAATATAAATTTATCGATATGGGTGATCTTAGATCCTCCAAGGGAAAGTGTCATGATCTTATAGTTCAAGGAAGTAAGAACTCCAAATCAAAAGATAAGGAAATTTTGAAAAAGAAGAATCCAAAGTCGGATAATGAAGATGAAAGTTTGAAGCCTACTGATGAAGGGTCAATGAAGAAATTCAAGAAGAAAGGGAGAACATCAAATTGTTATTATTGAAGAAAGGGATTTCATCCTAAGAAGAAATTTTTGAATAATAAGTTGGACATCATGTCTCAGTTTCTTGAGAATCATAACATTGAAGTTCCAGATGATCTAGAGAATCTTGTTGAATCGTCAGAACATTGTCATAGTGTGTAGTTCCAAGGTGATATGAACTATTCCTCGAGTGCCCGAGTTAATTAATTTTCTCATATCTCTAATATATATTCATTTTATTATATATCAGAATCATAAATCTCAGTTTCTTTCTTGAATAATCTACCTATCAGTCTCCTAGATTCATCTCCCAATACTTGTGATTTTTCACTAGATCCTGACTTGTGTTTAAGAAGCTCTTCCTCACTCCATTAAAATGGTTATAATTCTGATTTAGAATCATATTTTCAGGATTATATGCAATTTATGACATCATCCATACCATCTACCAGACTTTGAATACTCCTAAGACTATACAAACCCCAAGTTCACTAGTTGATTCCTCTTTGGTTTCCTATGCAGTGTTACTTATATCTTATGGTTTCAAGTCTTGTCTACTTTTCATTGGTTGGTTATCCATGACCTTAGTAATCATTGGAATTATATTACACATGTTTTTATATTTTCCAAACACTTATGGTTTAGATTCAAGTCCATCCATCGTTCAGATTTTTACACTCATTAATTTTTCCCAGTTGCTCAAACTTTTCCTACTCTAGCCCTATATCCTCATGGAGACATTGAACCTTTGATATTTGATTCTCCATATGATAATATTTATGATATATTAGAGTCTATTCAGCCTCATTTTAGATACGGTAAGGTTCTATATCAGTTTGGAATAAATATATGTGATCCACGTCACCATTTTGTAGCTATACAAGGAACCGATTGTGTTGATTTTTCTAATCTTTGGGGAGGAGTATGCAAAGATATCATTTCCTTTTCATATTTTGTTTGCATATAAAATTATTTTAGTAGCAAGAAGCACTCAAATAATGATCCTACTTCATTAGATGATGAGCTACAAGGATTCTCTCCTCTTCTTTCTTGTAGATTCTACACTCTAGCGCATGATCATGGAGTTCATAGATTCTTCATCAAAGTATTTTACCAGAAGAAGTTCATTCATCTCATTCAAGTGAATATAAATACATATTGAAGACACGTTGTTCAAATTTTTATGCCTTGTCCTTTATTGAGGGAGGATTTTCCCCATGTGGTACTGCCTCTTCCTCACTTTTCTAGACATAAATAATTGTAAAGGGTGACCATAGCCTTGTTGTTGGGCCATATATGCATCTATATTTCTGATTATTTCAGACATATCATCATAAATTCATACTTAAAGGGGGGTTTTTGGATATTGTAAACGCACTCCATAGTTAGGATAACAATATTTAGTCATTGCTAATTAATTTCCTATCCACTAGCCTATATAGTTGGCATCCACCTACATCATGTGGTCAACACTTCCATATATATCCTAGGAGTGATTTTTTCTTGATTTTGGCTAGATCCTTCCTATTTTATTGACTTCTAGAATTAACAACTGCGCCTTCCTACAAATTCTATTTTTATCCTCCTTTTTTCCTGCCTTTCAGTGGATAAGGTAAATCTAGTAAACTAGGAAACTACTATCTTTTATTTCCAACCCATATTCCATGATTTTTTCTATAGATTCCAAGATGATCATGCTTTTCCATCACTCATGACAAATCACTCATGCTTTAGCTAATTTGTGAGGACCTTGATAGAGTTAAAAAGTTCTTTAGTCACCTATGGGGGTTGATTTATGAGCTAGCATTAGTTGTATTCTAGAAACTCAATTTTCATTTATAAATATGTATTACCATTGTAATAATCAATCTATTCATTGATTCAATAATCAATTATTCATTCTTCACTTCTTCATGTGATTCAGTCTCATTATTCTTCTCTTTATTTTCCATGTCAATGCTTGTGAAATATAAGTTGTAGTTAGATCCCTGTCATGTGCTTACACATTGTATTAAGCCTCAATTTTTGTATGGTATCAGGGATGCTATTTCTACAATCCTTATGTTTTATTTCAGCTAGTTTAAAACATAGTTAAATGTTTCTTTAAGCACTGGCTCTGCATAGATAGTGTCCATTTGTCACAAGATTATGTTCTAGGTCGATAATTAAAGCTTAGGTATTTGTTAACCATATAATTTCACTAACAGGAACATCACTCAATTATAGAAAGGGGCACACAACCCAAGCCTCTGAAAAGCATAGATATCTCAAATATGAACAATCAAAATAACAAAATATCCCCAAGGAGACTATCATACTCTAATTTTTATAAACCTATAGGAGATTTCTTCCTTTCTCTAGAGCCTTCCTTCTTGAAATTCGAATTAGTGATGAATGGAGGATTCTTTGGAAAGTTAAACTTGCATATGGATCTACTTTCCTCATCAAATGTGTCCTCCTTGGATAAGATTAGCATATGTAGTTTTATTGATACTCCTTGCTAGATTTCTTTCTTTTACTATTCTTTTCTCTGTCCAAAATCTGAAAACTTCTTCTTTCTTTAATTTTCTATTGCTTTTCCTACCTTTCTTGTTTTTAGGATGCTTTTACTACTTTTGGCTACTTTTACTACCTTTTGTTTCTTTATTTCCAGATTTTCCAAAGGAAGAAAACTCATATGCCTTATCCTCTTCCTATGCGCTCTCTTGAGCCACATATGTCATTTACAAGTCATAAATAATTATAAGAAAAACATATTCTGAAATTATGGTCCACATCATCCTTTCGTGATTTTATTTGCTTACATAAAATAACTATGGGCCAAAATTAAATACTTGACTAATTAATTAAATATTTTCCACTAAACCACATGGGAATTGAGTGGGTTTGTGGTTTTACCATGGCTCCCTCAATGAGGGGACATTACAACATGTTACAAAGGAAAAATTACAAAAAGAGGTATACCATGCATCTAAAAGGATAGTGGGAAGAGTTGCATTAAAGGGGGAACAAAATTAATGTCGGATCAAATAGTAGTAGAACTGACAAAGTAGTGGAGCTATTTTGTGATTGTTCAGGATGGATTTTTGTTGGCCAAAACTTCTTTACATGATGTAAAGAGAACCTAGAATGAGTTATAAAACAAACCAAAAACTGCTAATATGGTAATAAATATCTTGAATACCAAAACAAAACAAGAATTCAAAGCTCTAGGCATAAAGGATAGAAAAAATGCAATATTGGAATCAAACAAGGTCATTAGTAAAATAATTTTAGTACTAAAATCTCATTCAAAGGCCCATCAACTGCTAAGGGACACAACCTCCTCCAAAGACATTTTTACAGAGGAAATGGATCAAGGCTTTCCTCCTCTATGGGATGGAAATGGAGATGTATTCCCCAAGGATAACTATGACAACATGGTAGTTGAATGTATAAATAATTATGAAAATTTTATAGAAATTGAGGGAGAATTGAAAGGGAATGTAATAATGGATTAGATGACTTTGAATTACTTACTCATATAAAAGTCATATTCAAAATATGAATCCTCCCACTTATGATTTGGTATACTAAGCTAGATATGGTAGTAAGGAAGATGAAAATCCATAATTATCCTATTGGAAAGGTGTGGAAAGGCATTTCAAAGTAATCAACATTATCTTCAAAAATATCAAGAGAATATTCCTCTCATCTAGTTTAGCAAAGATAGATGAATAGTTAATTGAATCATATTCAGAGTCTGAAGAGATCATGCATGAACATGCATATAAGATAGCATACTCCCATTATTTTCACTAGAAAAAGTTCAAGATTTGGTAATATCCTCATTTCTTTCAAGAATAAAACAAGTAGAAGAACATGGAGCAAGGTTAGAAAAAAGGTTGGCATTTTTGGAGCAAAGTGTAACTTTCTCTAAAGATGAAAGATCAATCAGAGTGTGTCAAGATTAAAGAAAATAAATATTTAATATTGTAATACTCATTCAAATTTAGACCTTCATGTTCTATTAGTCTGTAAACTCTGAAAGTTTATGTAATTTCCTCTGTGATTCCAAAACCTTTCTCAAAGCTATGCAATCGAGTGTTTTTTAATAATAAAAGCCTTGAGGAAACCTTTTATGTCATAAATTATGGTACATGTGTTGTGTTATGAATGATTTTTTAATGTGTATGAATATGCTATGAAGTATGCATAATGTGTTCATCATATGAGATGTATTTGTATTACATCACTTTTTCATTTATACTCAGTCATATTTTGTGTTAACTGTGAAATTCAATTGGCTCAGCATGTTATTCTGTTTCAAAGAGGAACATGATTTATTCACTATGAGTACCTTGTTTATTCATAAATGTTTTATTTATTCCATATTTCCATCCAACACCCAAGTTGTTTGATATACTAGAAGGAATTCCTTATGATTTTATAACATTTTAAGCATTCTTGGTATTATTGATCCTGATTGTTTGTAACAACTAAGAGATATATTATAGGTTTTTGTTACTTAAAAATGAGTCTAGAAATTTATACAAAGTTTTATTTAGGTTCCTTAACATGATGCTTAACAATATCCATATTCATGGAGTTTCCTAGGTCAATGGAGATTTGATTGGATCAACCATTTTAGGCCATAGATATGCAATTGAGGGGTTCCCACATAGACTTATCCATCATCAATATAGATAATTGTGTAGCTTTGTGGAGAAATGGGGTACTACAGATGCCATCATTAAGAGATGTGAAATGTGGGCATTGGAAACCATGTAAAACAATATCTTTTCTTATCACTAAAAATGTAGAAACCACCATGAAGGGATTGAGTGAATGCAATTTGTATTGTATTTATTAGCTCCTTCCATGGTGGAAATTTGAGGTGTTTATTACATGGATTCCAAAATATACTTCATTACATGGTTCCTTGGTTCCTTTAAAAATACACTCTTTTGAGAAGGATCAATGATCTATTGATTCCTTTAGAAAGATCTTCTTTTGAATTGGCTAGATGGCCTATTGAGTGTTGTTGAATGTTGGTTTTTAGGTGGCTCAATAGTCTATAAAGAGAAATTTAAAATATGATCTTTTGAGTTGACATGATGGTCTATGAGGGAATATCAAAAGACGAGCTTTTTATTTTTCTAATGACCTATAGGGGTGATTGAGTGTTGTTGCTTCAAACCAAAATATTGTCACTTAGGGTAATATGAACATTGTGGATCTTTTATATTTTCTTGATGATCTATCAAGGGTAATTGAAACATGATATTTTGATTTGTCTTTATGGTTTATATGGGGTAATTGAAATATGTTATTTAAGTTGGATCGATGGTATATTAGGTGTATATTTTGAAAGTGATCAATGGTTGTCTTTCAAGAGAGCATGATGTCTTTCCCATATGGGAGATTATTTGAAAGGGAGAATATATTTAAAATTAGTTTGATGGTCTTTGCTTAGGCATCAAACACACATTTAATAAGGAGCAATGATATCATTTGAAAGTAATTGATGGGTTATTTGAAATGGGACCAATGGTTTGATAAATATGTATTATACTAAAATGTTAACCGTCATGCTTAATTTCAAGAAAGACCCAATGGGATAGTTTGTATAACTCCAATGCGTAAGTATTGAATTTAAATGAGTGAAGGTAAAATCATACAGATTGGCCCAAAATTAATGATGTATGGTGATTAATATAAATGGAAAATGAATTGTGTATCCTCAAAGGTCCAAGAACAATGGAGAAAGAAAAATAAAATGTGTCCTTGTTGGTTTTGGATTCAAATCTTCCAGATTTAGAGATGTTATTGTTCATTCATTTTTGTACCCTAGTTTTACTATACACTTGTCCTAGTAGGGGGTGCGGGGAGACCTCCTCCCCTCACAGGGGTCCAAGGCATACCATCCCTCCTAGTAGGGGGGTTTAGGGGCTAGCAAGCCCTTGGTGGGGGTTTGGGGTAGTGCCCTCAAGAAAGGGAGTTTCAGGGAGAATCCCCTCAAAGAATTTTTTTTGGAATGTTTGTTGGCTAAAAATTTATGGGACCATGGTTGGGTGACCCATTGTAACTCCCTTATAAAAGGAAAGCATTTGAATATAGTTGTGTATTGTATTGCAGCATTGTAAAAGTGATCTCTGTGATTGTGAGAGAGAGACTCTGAGACAATGAAAAGAAAGTGCAGCGGGTTAACTGTAGGTTTTATCCCTTCATTTTGTTGGATGAAATAATAATAGAATGAAAATTTATGTGTAAACGTATCGCATATTGGTGAACCATGTTATATATGTGTTTCTCTTGTAATTTGGTTTAATATTTTCATCTTGTTTATTGTTTATTGTTATTGCTCTACGATCTTATTTTTCTAACAATTGGTATCAGAGGAAAAATGTATATTTGGATTGTAAACTCGTAGGAAAGAAGGGTTCCTGGTTCAAGTGGGATCAATGGAAAAAGAAAGAAATTTTAGGGTTGAGAAATTTAACAGCCAAAACTACCAGTTATGAAGGATGAAAATGGAGGACTATCTGTACCAAAAGGATATATAACTACTATTGGGAATGAAAACAAAATAGTTGACGACTATGAAAGATGAAGAATGGGGGGTTCTTGATAGAAAGGAACTGGGAAAAATATAGTTGTTCCTGTCTTCACTAGTGGCTTTCAATATTTCGAAAGAAAAGGAAATGGAGGGTGTGATGAGTGCATTAACTAAGCTCAATGGAAAAACCTTCACTTCCAACAAGGTATTTTTAATGAAGTTTATTTAATATGAATATGTCATAACATGGATTTGTTGTTGACCATTTAAATGAATTTAATACGATTACTAGTAAGCTAAGTTATGTAAAAGTGAACTTTGAAGATGGGCTTAGGGATCTTCTAATCCTGTGATCATTTCCAGAAAGATAAAATTGCTTGGTCATGGATGTAGGTAACTATGTCCCTGGTTCTAAGAATCTTAAATTTGATGATGTTGTTGGTGTTATTCTTAGTGAGAAAATGCAAAGAAAAAGAACAGGTGAGACATCAAGTAATGTGTTGACCGTGGAGATCAGGGGAAGACAAGAGAGAGAGGAAGGAGCCCATGTAATCATAGAAAGTATAGGAAGGGAAAATACAAGTCCAGGGTGGGTAAGATAGAGTGTTGTAACTGTGGTAAAGAGGATATCTAAAGAAATACCGCAGAGCTCCAAAGAAGAAAGGAGACAAGTAGCAGAAGACTTCTCAGTAAGAAAATGTAGCAGGTGATGTGTTAAAAGGTGCTTTGATTATTGCATTAGATAATAATAGTGATTACTAGGTAGTAGATTCAGGGGATTTGTGGAATGCTACACCCCATAGGAAATTATTTCTTGATTATGTTCCAAGTGATTTGGGCCTGTTTTACTAAGGGATGATGAACCATGTAAAATTGTTGAAATTGGTACGGCACGGATTAAGTTAAATAATGGAAATGAATGGCTGCTAAAATATGTAAGGAATATTCCTACTGTGAAAAGAAATTTGATCTCAATGGGGCAGTTGAGAGATAGTGGTTGTTTGTCTACGTTTGGAAAAACATGGTGGAAGATCACTCAAGGATCATTGGTAATAGAAAAAGGATATAGGATAGGTACGTTGTGTTTATGTCCTCATAATATTGATTATTCTATCTCTATAAATTCCAAAGAAACAAGTGCAACATTGTGGAATCATAGTCCTGGCCACATGAGTGAGAAGGGGATGCATATTCTTCACTCAAGAAAATTGCTTCTAGATCTAAAGCAAGTAAGTTTGGAATTCTATGAGGATTGTGTTATGGAAAACAAAAGAGAATTATATTTCTTAGGGTTGGGAAAAATGTTGAAATAGATCCCTTGGCATGGGTTCATTCTCTGTTGACACCCCTAACTCAACGATATCCCTGAGTACCGTTCCAAACAGGTTTTAACCTGTCTAACAACACCTATGAAGCATATGAAGTCTCGCCCAAGATGTTCAAGGGAGAACTGTCGGAACCACATTTCTGTAGTAAGAAGTAGGGTTTTGTGCATCTACTGTTCAACTATCATGACATCATTCACAAATCCAGGAATGGGTTTCACTATCACTTATGCATATTGTAAACCATTAGATCGCATCAACACATTAGATTGCAACATTATGTTTACTTGCAAACAGATCAATTAACATGAAATCCTTCAGAATGCAGAGACATCACATCATTCATAATTAACAGACATATTGCAGTATTGATTCATTCAGATCGCATCATTCAACACAGAAAAAAGCAAGAAGACATAAAACAAGGTATTTTCATCAACATCTTCCCATGTCATATTAGGTTTTCCTCAAAACAAGTCCCAGAAATCATCTTCACAGTTTCGACAAAAATAGGAATCGATCTTCCGCAGAGTTCAAGAAAATTATACAATCATGTTCTAAATCCAACATTCATATATTGATTGACATTTTTCCTAGTACATTCCTAATTCTATATATAGGATTGCGCCTTGTACAAGATGGTCCACTTTACCCGACTCTCTAACTAATTTAGACCAAAAAATACAAATCATGACCAAAAAATACAAAACTATGACCAAGTCGACTCTTTGTAGACTTTTCTGCCTTGTGCCCTATGCCCGGTCTTATGCACCATCCTCGGTCTTGCGCATCATCCTTGGTGTTGCGTAGCTTGTTTCATTGAAACCATGTGCCAATAGGCCCCCAACACAAAAAAAAGAAGAGTGAAACGTTAGATCTTGTGCATACATATTTATGGGGACCAGCTCATGTACAATCTCTTGGTTTCTCTCATTACTATGTTACTTTTATTAATGATCCAACTAGAAAAACTTGGGTTTTTTGAATTAGATAGAAATCCTATGTGTTTGGTACTTTTAAGAAGTTGAAATATTTGGTTGATAATGAGACATGCAAAAAGATGAAATGTCTCAGATATGATAATGGAGGTGAATATTATAGCAAGGAGTTTGATATTTACTATTCATACTAAGGGATTCGTAAAGAGAAGACGGTCCCAATAACACAACAAGAAAATGGTGTGTCAGAAAGGATGAATATGATGATCATGTAGCATGCAAGGTATATGTGATTGCATGCAGGGTTTCCCTTACAGTTTTAGGATGATGTTGTAGATACTATTGTTTATTTAAGAAATGGAGGGCCTTCAAGCAATTTGGATGGTGGGATTCCAAAGGAGGCATGGAGAGGTAAGAAGTAAATTACTCATTTCTAAGAACTTTTGGTTGTTACGGATTTGTCCATATTGATAAAGAAAATAGAACAAATCTTGAGGCTAAATCCAAGATATGCACCTTTATTGGATACGGGGTTGATGATTTTGGTTATCGCTTAAGGGATTCTAAAAATCACAAAATCATTAGGAGTAGAGATGTGGTATTCAATGAAAAGGTTATGTACAAATATCAGTTGAGGGGAAAGAAAGTTGAAAAGGAAAACATAGAGTACACGGTGCTTGATGAAATCACAGAAAATGAAGTTTCGAAGGTACCATAAAATCAAGAACAACAACAAGTACCTAAAACTCCTGCAAATGTAAGAAGATATACCAAATTAAGTCGACCCCCTGAACGATTCTCTCCTTCATTTTATTATTTATTGATGACTGATTTTGATGAATCAGATTGTTATGAAGAAGAAATGCATGTGGAAACTAGAAATAAGTGGGAGAAAGGAATGAATGAGGAGATTGACTCATTGGTAATAAATTAGACTTGGGATCTAGTTGAGCTTCCTTCCGGTAAAATAGCATTGTAGAATAAATGGGTTTATAGGATGAAGGAGGACGATGGAGGCAAGAAGTGGTCCAAGGATAGATTTGTTGTAAAGGGGTTTGCACAAAAGAAAGGTATAGATTTTGATGAAATATTTTCTCTTGTTGTTAAAATGACTTCAATTAGAACTGTTTTAAGTCTAGTGGCAGTAAAATATTTGCATCTTGAAGAGTTAGATGTAAAACCAACCTTTCTCCATGGGGATTTTGAGGAGATTTATATGCAAAAACCACAAGGGTATGAGGTCAAAGGGAAGGAGAATTTTGTTTGTAGGTTGAATAAGAACTTGTATGGACTCAAGCAAGCTCCAAGGCAGTGGTATTTAAAATTTGATAAGTTTATGACAGAATAGGGTTATCATAGTAGATGCCATTCTAACCATTATGTTTATTTCAAGAGGCTATATAATAGAAGATATATTATCTTGTTATTGTATGTGGATGAAACTCTTGTTGTAGGGTCTAACATGTAGGATATAAATATGCTCACAAGTAAACTAGTTAAATCATTTACGATAAAGGATTTGGGTGTTGCAAAGAAAATCCTTGGTATGAGATTAACAAGAGACATGTAAAATCACAAATTGATTGTCTCAAGGTGAGCACATAGAAAAGATGTTGGAGAGTTTTAGAATGTAGAATGAAAAACCAGTTAGTACATGTTTGGACAGCCATTTCAAACTAAGTGAGGAGATGTGTCCCAAGACATAGGAAGATATATAATACATGTTCAAGGTTCATTATTCATCAACAATTGGTAGCTTGATGTATTCCATTGTGTGCAAAAGACCAAATATTGAACATTCAGTGGGACTTGTGAGAAGGTATATGTGTTAACAATAAAATCAACACCCTTGATAGTGTTGTTATGAAAACATATTTCTATTTCACCCACAACATGAAGATCAGAATTTTGGAACAATTGAGATATTCAATCTCTCATTTGACCACTGCTTCCACAAAGGGAGAAATGTTCAAAAACAAATGTGGCTCTAAAGAGGCCAAGGCCATGACCACTTCAGGTTCGAAATATAGTTCCTATAATTCATACAGTGGAAAAAATGCATAACATGGATAGTAATTGTCCTAGAAATACTGAAAATCAAGTTTTATGCCTAAAAAACTAGGCAAAGTGGGATTTTTGAAGAAAATAATATAAAAACTTAAAAATATTAATACCGCACTCATGGTTAATGATTGGATACAAAAACCCAAATTCTATATAAGGATGGAATATTAGGTGAATTAGAGGAGACAAACTAGAGAGTAAAGGCATGCTTGAGGAATTGAGGGCTAGAAATGACTTTTCTACTACATAGGTTTTTGGGTATCAAATGCATGGATGGTAGAGGAGTAGTTCTATGCCATGGAAAAGCAAGGAAATTTGAAGGGTTATAATTATTTCTCCATGTTCATCTATTATGAATCAGTTCATTTTTCTTCCCAATTATTGTTCAATGTTTTCCCTTCAAGTTTTATGTTAATGTAGAATTGGTAGGCAATTAGATCTAACCTATATTTCTTAAAGATATTATGGTAGGATAGTAGGAAGGATTTTGTGGTGAGATTTGCAAGTGTGAAGGAGATTCAAGGATATTCTAGGAAAATCATCAAGAAACTCCATCAATACTCAAGGCTAGAAGAGGTATTCTCCTTTGTTCCTCCCCTTGTCGCACTCCATGAAAGAAGGTTTAAGATAATAGGATTATTGTGATAATTGCCTTGCTTTATGTCGAATGTGATTCACCCACCCCATAGAAATAGGAGAGTAGGATATAAGAATAGCTGTAGAATACTCCACTAACGTACTGGCAACTCAGCTGGGGAGCTAGGGGGGTTTTCTCTTGATTTATTATTTTCTTGAGTTTTTCCCCTTGTTTGTGTTAACAATAAAATTAACACCCTTGAGAGTTTTGGTCTGAGAACATATTTATACTTCACCCACAACATGAAGATTAGAGTTTTTGAACAATTGAGAGCTTCAATCTCTCATTTGACCATTGCTTCCATAAAGGAAGAAATTATTGAAGACAAGGTGTCTCTAAACAGGCCAAGTCCATTACGAATTAAGGGCCAAAACCTAGTTCCTATAACTTACACAGTGGAAAAAATGCCTAACATGGGTATTAATTGTCTTGGAAATACTGAAAATCAAGTTTGATGCCTAAAAACTAGGTAAAGTGGGTTTTTTGAAGGAAATAATAAAAAAGATTAAAAAATCCTAATCCCACATTCATGGTTATGAGATTGGGTTCTCAAAGCCCAATCCTATAAAAGGAAGGCATATGAGGTGAAGTAGAGGAGAAAAATTAGAGAGAAAAGTCATGGTAGAGGAATTGAGGGCTAGAAATCACTTTTCTACCATAAAGTGTTGGGCATCAAAGGCATGGATGGTAGAGGAGTAGGTCTAGGATATGGAGAAGGAACAAACTTGAAAGGGATGTAAGTATTTCTCCATTTTCATCTATTATGAATCAATTCAATCTTCTTCCCAATTCTTGTTCAATGTTTTCCATTTAAGCTTCATGTTGGATGTATAATTAGTAGGCAATTAGATCTAACCCATATTTCTTAAAGATAGTTTGGTAGGAAGGGTTTGGTAGTGATATTTGTAGGTGTTAAAGAGACTCAAGGAGATGCAAGGATAGCCATTAAGGGACTTCATAAAATAGCAAGGCTATGAAGAGGTATTCTCCTCTCTTCCTCCCCTTCTCAAACTCAATGGAAAAAGGTTTCAAATATTAGAATTATTGTGATAATTGATTTGTTTTCTGTAAATTTGGATTCACCCAGCTTATATAAATATGAGAGTATGCTCTTACTTCAGTTGTAGAATACACCACTAAAAAAATGGTGACTCCATTGGGGAGCTAAGGGGTTCCTTTATTGAAACTATTTTTCTTAAGTTTTTCCCCTTTTCTAACTTATCAAAAAGTATTGTCGAAGGAACATTCCATTTTCTAAAATCCTTTTAGTACTTTCCAAGTACCTAAATACTATTTCATGGATGAAAATACAAAAAATTATCATTTCGATCCATGCAGGAACATCATTTCCAATTTCTTGGGTCCACATTGGTGCTCTTCCTCATCTGAATTCTGCGAAAAAAACATTTCCAGTAGTTAGTCCTGGACAATTTATTCCTGAAAGTGTATGTATATCTGAGGATGAACCACTACCCATGTAGCAAGGATTTCTCCCTTCTGCGGGGGCAGGAATGGCTCCCTTATGCCTATAGGGCACAAGGGTAGGCTCTTGCTATGGATGAATACAGAAAAATGAAACTAAAAATACAAAAAATAGAATAGTAAACTACACTAAGCTAATATAACAAGAAGAGTAAGCAAATGGAGCACAGTCATTAGAGGAAATTTGGGGTCTAAAATGAGCCTTATAAGAAAATGTGCCAAAATAAGTTTTTGTGAGTTGGAATTCAAGAACCAATAGAATTTCAATAAAATAAGTCAACCATAATGGTTGAATTGACATATTTGTCATTAAAAAAAACTACTTTTTTGTTCGTATTTTCGACATATTTCATTGTGTTTTTACTCAAATTTCGATCGGGAGAGCTCGTTGGATGTGGAATTTGATTTCGCATCCAACGAGTACCCACACTGCATACTTTTGATGGACCCCTCTACCCCAAAAAAAAGAAATACCTGAAAAAACGTGATGATGACATCATCACATTTTTTAGGTATTTCTTGTTTTTGGGGTAGCGGGGTCCATCAAAAGTATGCAGTGTGGGTACTCGTTGGATGCGGAATTTGATTCCGCATCCAACGAGCTCTCCTGATCGAAATTTGAGTAAAAACACAATGAGATATGTCGAAAATACGAACAAAAAAAGTAGTTTTTTTTCTTTCTTCCTCCAAAATTAATCAATATTATTTTATTCAATTTAACTATTATTTTATTATTTTAACTATTATTTTATTATTTTCCTTAGGAGGCCCATTTTAGACCCCAAAATTCCTCTAATGTGAACCCCTCTGCACACAGTGGGTTAGGGTTCCGCCTCCAATACCTACAAAACAAACCTAAGCTACAATGGAGAAACCTGCAAACAATGTTAAACAAAACCTGTAAGAAACAATGGTTAGAAGTCAAAGCAATCTAAATAGCTAAGAAACAAACACAAAAAACACAAATATACCTTCTCTTACTGGGTAATGGGCCACCATGCCCTAGCTCCTAGAAGGCTCTCTCTCTTGGTTGGGGGAGCAATGGCTCAAATGGGAATGGATGTGGAGGAGAGCGAATGTGGGTGGTTTGAGAGGCAAAGGTCTCAAAGCATCCACATGAAACATAACAATAGGCAAGGGAGAACTGTTTTGAAAGTGACCCCCCACCCTCTTTTTATAGCTTTTCTAAGGGGTTTTAGGGTTTTAAGCCCTTGGTCAGGGATTTAGCCCCTTTTTTGGGCCTTTAGCCCCTTTCTCCCTAACTTTAGCCCCTTTTAGGGTTTTAGCCCCTTTTTGAGGGCTTTAGCTCCTAGGGGATATTTTGGGCTCCTTTTTGGGGTTTTTAGCCCTTTTCTTCATCCTTGGGCTCTTTTGGAGGTGTGGGGGTGAAATGGAAGGTCTTATGGAGTGAAATGAGTGTTGTGAGGGTGGTGTAGGCCATTGAGAGCTATGTGGGGGATTTTTGGGTTAACAAATTGCCCCCTGATGTGTGAGGGAAGGAGCTTAACATATGGCCGACGGACATCATAGGATTTTCTGTGTAGAGGTGGTGCTTCTGGGGATGGGGTATGGTGGCTTTTGGTTTTGTATTAATTTGGTTCCCATCAATGGGTGAGATACAATAAATGTGTGACATGTATATGGACAAGGTGGGCATTCTCATGCTCGTGACAATGTCAAAAGAATCTAAAATACAAGAGCCGATCATATACAACTGATGTTACAATGCTGGTTGCCTCTATGTGAGGCTCAATACAATACTGATCTAGTACATTGGACCCATGGAATTCTCATGGAATGCTATATCTTTATTACTGATAGTTTGCTGGATCTGATACATAGTTGTGTGGACTTTCTGATTAAGAGTCAGAGTCTCTATGGTACAAGTATACTGCATCAATCATAAAGGTATATTGAAGTACTGTTGGGGCTTCTGAACACTGTCTCCAACGCAACCCGAAAATCACAAGGGACATAACCTGTTTAGGTCCCTCAAGTGGACTCACCAATGTGCTAGAGTAAGGTGACATCTGGGGTCTTCGACCAAGTATTGTGCGGAACAAACCCTGTACAAATCTCAACAGTGCGATGATGGAGTTGAAATTGAGCATGTGAGAAACAACCATCCCAAGAGTCACTAAGGACTCCTCTCAAGTGGTCCAAGGAACTCGTCAATGATGTTAATGAAACCAAGGTATAGGGACCTCTGGGTCTATCCTCTAGAATATGTGTGTTGGCTTCGATAGAGGGAGACCTTCCCCTAGTCAAGGAAATGATGTTTCCTTGACCAGGAGCGCGAGGGATAACCAAAAGGTGTGAAGTAATCTACGGACTGACTCACTGAATTGGGGGGGAGGGGAGGGAAGGGAAAGAACTAAACAAGGGCAGGGGGGGAGTGGGAGACTCAAAATTCCTTTATTCAGAGTATGATGGCAGGGCAGACCAGGCAGCAAATGAAACTGACTCAAGGGAATGGGATCATAGTTGTAATACCGGGAATGTCGCTGCAGATGGGAAATACTTGGAGGAGGTGGACACTTTTGATACTGATGGGATCCAAGAAAGACACATTGCAGAGTACTCTGAACAAAGGCGACCCAGTGTGGGGATGCTGCCAAATTGTGGGGTGGTGTCTAGGGACACTATTGTGGTATGATCTCGTGGATTTTTGGCGAGCCCAAGAAGGTAAGTGCTCGATGGTGCTTTCAATTTTAGAGAGTCTGAAAGCACGAAGCAGACTCCAGTGGGGGCTCTTTTTCATTGGTAGTCTCCTGTGCCCAAAAAAGGATAAAAGTATACATAGGAGAGCTTGCCCATCTTGGAGGGGATGAGAGACTTCTTTACCGTTGGTAGTCCAATTAGGCCGGAAAAGGTTAAACCTATACTAATTGGACGGTCATTCAAATATTTTTACGAGCATGAATGAAACCAAGTTTGTTCAGCAATATTTTCTTGTTGAAATGGCTGGAAAAGAGCTTAACGACAACCGATGGTGAGATTTTTCATAAAGTGCGGCCCCTCTGCCTAAGAAAGCACGAAATTATGTAGAGGGGAATGGTCTTGGCTTGAGTGTCCCAAGGAGGTCCTTTTCTTGAGAGGGTCTACATGGTCCAAAAAAGGAGGTAAACGAGACAATGTAGATGCCCTTTCCTATACTTTAGTGAGTGGGAAAGGAAGCAGCTATGATCTATGATCTTTTCATTGTTTTAAGGAGTCATAAAAAAGCTTAAACGAAACTCCAATGTGGTCAACCGATTGCAGTGGCACGAGTGGTGCCCCATGTCGGGACAGTGGACAGAGGTCCAAAGGTCATTCGTGTAGTATGGACGAAGTAGAAGGCTCTCAAACATACCAATACATGCGTGGGATAGATCATGGCAGAGGCCTACGAGTCAGTGCAGAAAAGGCACACAAATTGAGGTGGTTGTCGGAAAGAGGTCAGGAGAGCGTGTGTGTGTTGTGGTGAACGGACTTGACTACATGCGATGTGAGTGTAGGTATGGGGGCATTTATATGCCAAATGCATGCAAGAAAAATAAATTGTTTTATGGACAGTGGTCCAGTGGTTCGCGTAAGGTGCGGTGAATGGAAAATACAACTATGTGTTAAAAATGCAAAATAAAAGCTAAAATTACAGTCCTTAACAGGTGGTATCCCGATCACTCGTATGAGTAGCGGTCGAGAAGTGTGATACAAGTACAGATCCGTGGACACTTGCATTGTCATGTCATGGCTTGTAAATTGAGGTGACTTGTGGGAAATGGTCTCGAAATTAAATTATTTAAACATGAGACAATGGTCTCATAAGGAAATGAAAATTTGATCCCAGAGGTGTGAGAGGTGTCTCAAACAGGTTCCGGGTGAATTTTGACTAGCAGCTGATGGTGTTGTCTTTGATTTTTGATGAAAAACATTGACAAACAAGAAAAAGAAAACGAAGTGACTCATTGGTGATGTTAAGCATAAAATTTCTTGAGGTAGATCCCATTGCGGGGGTTCTCCAAGAGTTTTCCATCATAGTCAGCAAAGAGGTATGCCCCCTTGCTGAGACAAAGGTCATTGGTAAGGTGGGGTGATGAAATCTGGTCTTTTATGGGAAGAACCGATTCCACACTATGGTTTAAAGGGAATGGGGTAAAACCAAAGGCGGTCTTATAGATCTCTCTGTCATTGCATAAGTGGTGTAGGGATAGATCAGGTGGATGTTCCATAGCCGACGAGACAAAAGGGAAATTGGTGCTAGAGATCCGGTAAATGGTATTGGTTATGGTTTTTGTGGCATTTCCCCCAGTCTCTATTGGAGGAAGAGGGGCAGACCTAGAGATGAGAGGAGTCTTTGATGGACCTGGAGGTAGGTGCAACATCATCTCAATTGGATGGACATGAGTCAACACATCCTGGGGCTTTAGAGGTAGGGTAGGTGGTTCAAGGTACCAGACAAGATCTCCCAGTGTGAAATCCTATAGATCACGGGTTGCCAAGATAGACTTACTCATGATCTCAGATGGTAGGAAAAGGAAAAGGAAAAGGAAAAGAAAAAGGATCATGTTGATAAGGAATGAACCCCACTGTTTCCCTGGTAACTAAGGTTGAGGTTGCAACTGAGGTCGCAGCTGTGGCTGGGGAAACAACGAAAGAGACAGGTCTAATGGACCGTCGGTGATGGTGGAGACAATAGGGTTTGTAGAACTGGACAACATGTAGATGGACATGGTGTCTGAAGAAGGAGGCAGGGGGTGAACTTCTTCGATCAAGGTGATCTCAGACTCAAGGGAATGGTGACGAAGGTCAGCGAGAGCCATTCAAAATTCAGGAAAATCTTGGCAATGGTAGGAGTAATGTCCATACAAGCTGGAAAGGGCACAAGCATGGTTTGTCCTCAATGCCTTGTTCCTGACTACTGGCGCAGTTGGGAGTTCAACCACGAGGATGTTTTCGTTCATATCCATGGCATCTAGATGCGTAGAGATTACTGGGATTTCAGGGAAATTCTGAGTTGAATGGCCCTGTTGTTCGCAGATGACACAAGGTGGGACTTGTCATGGTTCTGCGGTGGCTTTGGTGTTCTTTCCCTTGGCTCTTTTGGGTTGGGGTTGTGCTGGTGCAGGTGCAACGGTTGGCTTGTGAGGACCGGGTGGAGGGTTAGACTCAACCGTGATAGGTTGCACTAGGGTTAAAACAACCTGGGGCATTGCTGGTTGAGTTGGTGGATCAAGATACCACACCGGGATCCCCAACGTAAAGTTGGGTAGGCTTAAGGTGTCCATGACCAGGTTGCTCATCACACCAGGTGGGGGAAAGAGGAAGGGAATCATATGGATTGGAGATGAGGCCAGATAACTCCCTACTGGTTGCATGTGGGGGTGAGGTTGTGGTTGCAGGTGACGTTGCTGCTACTATTGGTGTTGTGGCTGTAGATGATGTTGTGGTTGTGGTTGGGGCTACGGCTGCGGTTGTTGTTTGGGTGCAGCGGTGCTATATGAGACCATGCACAAGTACGCAGTTTGATTTTGTGTCGGTGGTGGTGACACCAATAGGAAAGGAGCCGTCATGGTGGGATTGGTAAACAACTTAGGGCCCACATTCAACAGTGAGGAGGCTGCTATGTTTTAAACCATAGTGTTGGTTGCAGGGATGACGTTAGCGTGTGTGGTCGCCACTTGTGGCTCAATGGTGGTGATGGTAGGGATAACGTTGGCAGGTGCTGTTAAACCTTGCGGATCATGGTAGGTGAGCTGGTCAACCGTCACAATCTTCCCTTCGTGGGGGAACATCATGACGCGGAAGATGGTTGATGCGACGACTCGCATGGTGTATGTTACAGAGATAAATTCCTATGGCTTGGGGTACCACAACAGATAGCTTGACTCCAGAAATCAATCCTTTCCAATATGCAACAGAAATTAAATTTCTAACACTAAAGGATAAGACCTCGTACCTTTTTCCGAATGGTTGAAGTAGATCCCCATTGAGCTTTCCAACTTCAGCTTGAATTGATAGATTACTTCCTCAACAACAAGTAAACAATACAAGCATTCTATATATCATGGTGTTAGATCTATTCTAGCATATATAATTAATAATGTATAAGCATTTGACATAATCCAATGGATAAAATATTCATTCAAACACACATTATTGGATAGGAAAAGACATTTCTATTAATATAAATCAGAGATTACAAGATACAACCTCTGTCGGCACGTCTGCGAACCAGAGAAACTAAATCCCCCAGTTGGGCCTCCACCACTTCAATCCTCCATCTCTCGATAGCAAGCTCACAAGCAAAAGACAAGCTTAGGAATAACACAAAAGTGCTCCAAGGGACAAAGGGATGCAGACTCAAGCATAAGCTTTGCCAACAATGGACTATAGTTTCTTTGCTCTCAATTCTCTCTTATGCCTTCAATGTACCAAGGGGTTCCTTATATAGCTTTTCAAAGGGGTAATGAAAGGTCGAATCCGAGCAATCTCAAGGCATAGGGAAGGCCAGGATTCAAATGAGTCGGATCCATGTCAAGGAAAACTCCAAAAGGATTTGGATTTTGCACACATCCCGATGTATGCGGTTTGAGTGGTCAAACTCGTGTATATACGCGCTTATAAGTTTAAAAGTCACGTGTATCATTTTTCACATGCTTTTAGGGATGGTCAAGGAAACATCAAAGGACAAAAAATGGTCCATGGGGTCTAAGGAGTCTGCAGCGGGATAGGGGAAGGCCATACAAATTGTGTTTCACCTGGAGTGGCGAAATCAGCTATAATAGCGTACATGCAAAGCCTCCCAAGGAGGAGGTTGTAGTCCAGTTGAGCGTTGATGACTTCGATGTCGATCAAGATTGTCTTCCCAGTTAACGTGATGGGGACATGGGGGAGGATTCCTTGGGATTTAGTGGGGTGTCCATCATAAGCCCGCAGAGTTGTGAAGGATGGTTGCATAATTGGTGATCCAAGCTTCTGCCAAACCAAGGTAGACATGACGCATGTGCACACCCCCTCATCCACTATGCATCGGTGCACAACCAAGTTCCGGATGGACACTGGGATTTGGAAGGCAATAGTGGAGGGCATGTGTAGCTCTCCATTCTTCGTATCATATGTGATTAACTTGGAGTCAGAGGGGTCTACTACCCCTAAAATGGCTAGTAAGACCTATCGCTACGTTGGGCACATTTTAAGTACCTCAAGAGCGGACATGGTCATTGGTGTTTGGGCCAAATCATCCACAATGCTATAGTTGACTACAGCTCTAGCGGTGGAATTATAGGCGATTTTGCGTATGGGGGGGCATGGAAATGGGGGTAGCTAAAGGGGTAAGTTGATTGTTTTAGATGTGGATGCTGCTGATGAGTCAGCAGGTTCGGTGGTGGTACCGTACTGATTCCGTCGAGTTTCCAAGTTGACCTCTTCAGTGGTCATGGCCAACAGGTGGTGAACACCTGTTTCGACTGTGGGTGGTGCCCCCAGAGCATTGGGATTGGCTTGGGTAGGGGGTGTGGTTGCCACCAGTCCTTGGATTGGCAGTGGGTTTTGAAGCACCATAGGAAGAGGCCCTTGAGGTGCCGGGTTGGGTGTTGCTTGGTTTGCAGTGTTGGTGGCCTGTTGGGCCTTGTTTCGAATGGCCTGCTTCATACGACCCACAAAGGGACACTTGAATGTGTAGTGCCCATAGACCTCACAGAGTGTGCATGGTTGGTTTGTGCGCAACGGGGCGTTGCATCTTGGTGCATTTGGTCGTGGGGGGTTCTGGGCTGGCCGGTTTTCTACGACATTGTTGGGAGGATTCGGTTGTTGACCGCCTCCGTGCGGTTGGTTATTGCCTTGGTTGTGGGGCTAGTTATTCCTAGCTTGCCCTTGTTGATTGTTGGGGGTAGGATGGTTGGGACGGTTTTGTTGTGCAAACACCTGTCCCAACAGAGCGGGAAGAGTGGGGGCAGGGGCTTGAACTGGTGGCATTGGTGGTGCATAGTAGATTTGTGGAGGTGGTGGTGTCACGAATGTGGGAATTTTCCCCACATACTGTTGTGTTGGCCAAGCCATGGCCTGGGCCTACTGCGGTGGAGTAGGTTGTCCATAGGAAGTTGTCGCTCCTGACTGAGACATCATTCTAGCATAGTCCGGAGCTTGGTTTTGGTAAGCAACATTAGCGGTGTTGGTTGGTTGCGGTGTAACGACATGTGGTGTTGGTTGAGGCTATGGTTGTTAGGAGACTGACCCTATGATGTTGTCTACAGCATGCGATGCCCCCGGTGTGTCGCGATAGGAGGTACTTAGATGGGGAGCATCTGGAATGACGGTGTACAGGTATCCAGACTGGGCATAAATGAGATCAAATTGTTGGACCTTCAGTATGGCCTCTTTTTCAAATTGGGGACGTTCAGATGCGATGTCCTTTGCGATGGGAAGGAGAAAAGTTTTAAGGAACCAATCCAAGAAGATCCTGTCATCTAGTTGGATTTTGCATAAGCTATGGCGTCACCGCCACTCATGGATATGGTTAGTTATGTGAGTGGTGGTGCTTTGGTGGTAGGATAACAGGATCTCCACCCCCTCATCATATCTAACAGGGAGTTGGAAATACTGTAGGAACATGAAGGCTAGGGAGTTGAAGTTGGGGTACTTGGCTTGTGGCAGCTCAATGTACCATTTTGCTGTGGCACCTGTAAGAGTGCGTTGGAACAGCCTCAGCCTAATGGAGTCATCTATAATGCTATTGGATGAGCACCATAGATGGAATGTCATTATGTGGTTTTGGGGACATTCCCCAGCTTTGCCTTCAAACTTGGGGATGTCTAATGGTAGCTTAGTTGGCATGGGTGGCCAAAATCCTTGGTGGCGGATGAGGTCGTTTGTTAATCTAGCCAGGTCAAGCAAGTTAAGGTGAGCCATGAATGGTAGATTTGACCCCAAGTTGATGTGGGATGGGGATGCAATGGTGGTGTGGTTTGTAGGTGCATAGTGCATTTGCATAGTTGGGGGTGCTTGTGGTGGCACCATTGTGGATGGGCCAATGCCCCCAAGTTTTGTGGGTGGGATAGTATGAGTGGCGAGAACATTGCCCCCATGTATGACAGTAGGGGAAATGTAAGTGGGTGGTCCACTGCCCCCCTGTGTGGCAGGAGGGGTAGTGTGTGTGGAGTGGCCACTACCCCCATGTGTTGCAAGTGTGCCAGCTTAGCTAGTCACTATAGGTGGTGGTAGTTGGTTAATGATAGTCTGCATAACTGTGCTTGGGCCACTTGCCAGGTTGTGGGTAACAGGTTGTGATGTGGACATGGCTTCACTTGCTAAGGCTAGGCTAGAAAATGGATCCAGATTTGTATTAGCCATGGGGCTAGATGGTGCGGTGTGGAGGTCTGGTTCAGCCTGATATGGGTCTGAATCAGAATCAAAGGCTATGTGGCCCTCTAATGGTGTGGGAGATCACTTAGAATGGCTACGATGGTGCCGACTGAGTGTTCCGAATGATGGTGGTTCGCCTCTTAGGCGTGAGGAAGAACGTGGAGGATCAATTGTGTTAGATTTATGTCTGAAACTTGGTGGGAATGAAATTTGGACCCCATTTTCAGTGGCTTCCTATTGGCTGTAGGTGGTCACTCGGCCACCAAGACTACCAGAAGACAACGCTTGGCTTGATCCTCATAGGTGTTTCTACTCAATCGGAAGGGGTCGTTTCCCGTTTCGCTTGGCAATTCCTCTCAACGACCAGCTACTTTGGGGTTCCTGTGGTACTGCTCACAATGAGTTTCTGGTTAGATCCCAAGTACTTCCCACAGTTGAAGCAGTTAGGGACTTATGTCCTCAAAGACTGCAGAGTTCTTTGCTTAGTGTAAATTAGTAAATTTTAAGGCTTACTCAGTGTCATGAACTGATTTGGGTTAATTAGCTGGTATGGTGTGGTTTTTTGATTTTTTTTTCTGGTACTTGGTTGCTGCAATATGGTTTATGAATTCATCATGGTAGAGTTCATGTATAGTGGTTGTGTATGTAAGCATAAATAAACAAAAAATGTAAAAAAGTACAGTGATTAACCCTGAACGTCTGGTGGCCTAACTAGATGTCTACCTCACAGTGATATTCCTCTTCAACCAAGAGAAGGTGCTGGGCTCTCAACACAATGGGACTAAGCCCATCTGTATATCCTTAGTTCACCTCCCAAATGCTAGGTTGGTCAATAGGGAGGATGCTTAGCGATGTGAGAAGCCCTCCTTCTCTACCCCCTCTACCTTCCAGGTCACCTGGTTTTAATGGTTTTGGAACAATATCATGGAGTGCCTAGATCTATACGAGCTTTCCCTTTGTCATATCCCAGAATACCCTAGAGGGTGATGACTGGGTAGAGGAGGAAGGGGAATCAAGATGGTTGATTTTAATTTAATTGTAGTTAGACTATGTTCATTTTATTAAGCCATCATGGTTTAGTTAACATTCACACATTATTCATTAAATAAAATACAGAAACTAAAAGCAGAAATTGAAAATGGCCTGCAATGGTGGACAGAGGCGGCTGGGCCACACTAACAGTCCTTTGAAACTGAAAATTACTGTTTATTAATCTTAAATTAAAGTTCTGTTTGACAGGCCGCAAATTTCTAACCAAATCTAGTGAGGGGGCCACAAGATTTTTTTAGAAATGAGCGAGGGGGTCGCACAGAATGCAAAAACAGCAGCTACAACCTGAGTTTATAGGCTGAAGTCATGCTTATAGGGGGATTAAGTGTGCCTTAGGTGCACCTGTTTGCTCATTAAGAGCGCCCCAGTCTCACCTTTTTCCCCGATAAGAGCGCCCTACTCTGAAATGGTTTTTTGGTGAGACAGTGTCAGATCTGGTCGACAGTAACTAGTACTGGGGTCAATCTGACTCAGTTTTGCCTAGCAGAGGCTTCGACAGTAACTAAAACATGAAATAAACAGGATTTAAGATAGATTTAACAAGAAATTTTTTGAAAACTAGGGTAAAATTGAAAAAAATTGAAAAAATGAAATTTTGGCCCAGGGATCCTGTAGGATCGACCTGGTATGGTTGCCAGTGTTGTAGTGAGGATTTCTCCTCACTACAGGAGTAGGAATGACTCCCTTGTGCCTATAGGGCACAAGGGTAGGTTCCTATTGTTGGAAAATAGGAAAAATGAAATGGAAATGCAAGTAAACAGAATAGTAAATTAAACTAAGTTAATCTAGTGACGGAAACCAGAACTAAACTAAATCATAAGCAAGAGTAGAAAGAATAAGTGGAAGCTTTGTGAACCCCTCTGCAGAAAACGGGTTAGGGTTCCACCTCCTTAAACCCGCAAAACAAACTAATATACAATGGAGAAACCTGCAAACAATTTTAAACAAAACCTACAAGAAACAATAGTTAGAAGTCAAAGCAATCTAAATAGCTAAGAAACAAACACAAAAAACACAAATATACCTTCTCTTACTGGGTAATGGGCCACCATGCCCTAGCTCCTGGAAGGCTCTCTCTCTTGGTTGGGGGGGCAATGGCTCAAATGGGAATGGATGTGGAGGAGAGCGAATGTGGGTGGTTTGAGAGGCAAAGGTATCAAAGCATCCACGGGCAGCATAACAATAGGCAAGGGAGAAGTGTTTTGAGAGTGACCCCCCACCCTCTTTTTATAGATTTTCCAAGGGGTTTTAGGGTTTTAAGCCCTTGGTCAAGGATTTAGCCCCTTTTTTGGGCCTTTAGCCCCTTCTGCCCTAAGTTTAGCCCCTTTTTGAGGGCTTTAGCTCCTAGGGGGCTATTTTGGGCTCCTTTTTGGGGTTTTTAGCCCTTTTCTTCATCCTTGGGCTCTTTTGGAGGTGTGGGGGTCAAATGGAAGGTATTATGGAGTGAAATGAGTGTTGTGAGGGTGGTGTAGGCCATTGAGAGCTATGTGGGGGATTTTTGGGTTAACACCCCGAATATGGTCAAATTATAGTAGTTGATGAGGAATCTTTAGTCATTAGATCAGCTAAACCCTATTTGGATACTCGAAAAGCAGCTGTTCATGGTCATTATGGAGAAATTATTGACAAAGGAGATACATTGATAACATTGATATATTAAAGGTTCAAATCCAGTGATATAATTCAAGGTCTTCCTAAAGTTGAACAATTTTCAGAAGATCATTTAAATAATTCAATATCGATGAATCTGAAAGAAAGTTTTGAAAATTGGATTGGAGATATGACAAGATTTCTTGGAAGTCTTTGGGGGTTATTCATCAGTGCTAGGATAAATATGGAACAAAGTCAGATTCATTTGGTTAATCAGATTCAAAATTTTTATTGATCCGAAGGGGTACAAATTTGTGATAAGCATATAGATATTATTGTACTCCAAATGACATCGAAAGTATTAATTTTAGAAGATGGAACGACTAATGTTTTTTCATTAGGGGAACTCATTGGATTATTACGAGCACAAATAAATTTCGGCCAAAAGTATTAAGGGATTCCTCCAAGTTTTACCCACAGGAAAATGGCCAGGTTGAGTCTTCTAACTGAAAAATCATGAGAGTTGTCAAGAATACACTGGCATATAAGAAAAAGGGGATGATAATACCGTGCCTTTCTCTTGTCACTATGTGGTGGTGTCATGTTGATAACACTCATAAGGAAACATAATTTTTCTTGGCCAAGAATAAATGTATTTATGAAAGGTCGTTAGAAAGGAGCTATGTTTCCTGTTTGACCGTTCTCTCTTACAGTGAGGTGGTGGGACAGATGCATACTCCCCTTGCCTCATGAACAGTAGGAGTTAGGTAGGGTATTATTTATATTCTTGGCTTTCCTATTGCTAATTCTATTAAGAGTACTAGCTATGGTCAATTAAGGCCAGTTTCTCTTGCCGACCAAATCTTATAAGGAAAGTATCACTCGACCAATCCCTCTCACTCGACCATGCTTCCCATTGAAAGAAGGGCCTGTATCTTCCCTCTCACTCAACAACCGGAAGGATAAATAAGTGCTAGTCCATAGTACTTATTAGTCTATATTACTTGTTGGGTAAATTTTACCTTTTAAATATTTTAATGCATGCTTTATCTTGGTCATAGGAGGCTTTAGATTAGTTTTGGAGGTCAAAACTGGCTTGATTCCACCCTTACTTTTCATTTATCAATATTTTGGGTCCTAGATCTGATTTTTTTCCCTTCTTTAACTTATTGGTTCCATTTCATGGTCTACATAGAGCACCATCCTCCCATGACTCCCTTTCATTGAATGCACAAAGTGCTAGTTGCAATTTGTTCATCCATAAAAATAGTGTGTCAACCAGAGTGTGAAAAAGTCACGGTTCTTGATTTTTTTTATGGTTGAAAATTTAGTTTTGGATCATTTAAGTTGTTTTTGTCTGTTGTATATGTTTGGAGAATATTATAACAAGGATTGAGATAGTATTTACCTCCCTTTTATCTAGATTTAGTGATTTTTGAAGGATTTTAAAGTTTTGTGTGCATTTTGGATTAAGTTTGAAAATTTTGAGATCACTGATTTTTGGCCTTGGATTGAGTTCATTATAGACTTTGCAAAACCATAGTTGAGATACAAAATAGTTTTTGATTCCTTTTATGGCCTTTTAGGAGCATTTTTGAAGGATTTATAGACATTTTCCCTCAATTTTGGAAGGCTTCAAAAAATCCTCAAAAAACTAGGAATAATCACTTTGAGAAGTAGTCTTTTTTAGTATTGTTCAAAGTTTTCCTTAAAAAGAATGCTTGAATCTGAAAGTTTATGAAATTTTTACCATTTAGGTGCTTTATTTCATTTTTAAACGGATGAAATTTTGTCTAATTTGGCTATTTAGATTACATATTTGCATAAGGAAATTGTTGAAACAACTAAAGGACATGACACATTGTTTCAATTTATGAACCTTTAGGCCATGAATTTTGAAGTCACGTGAACTTGTTGACCTGCCACACAACTTGAAATCACAACTAAGACACCTTTAATGCCATCATTTAAAATCATATTCGCATAAATTCTCAAAATACAAACTTATCACTCAAGATCAGTTCAAACACAATGAGAGTATCTTTTTCATTATTTTCAAGCTTCTTAAGATAAGTTGTGTTTGAGCCGTACATATCCTCTTCACTCGTACCTTTAGTATATCTTGTGAAGGAGAAATAGGGATCTCAAGTGTAATAAATAGATTTATTTTTTAGCAAAATTCCAAGCCATGAGTATCCTCTTCACTTGTGCTTTCGGGTGGTCCTATGAAAGAGAAAGTGGATCTCAAGTGTAATAGAAATCCTTTGAAGTTTTGAAGCATAGTGTCGAGCCAACCTCTTGAACCCTTAATAAAAATTTGAAAACTTCTTTTTTCAAATTTGTAAAAGTGATTCTATTTTGCAATATGCATGTCCAAAGGATCTCAAAGAACCTCTTACTCTTCCATAGTATAGAAGTTCATTGAAATAAAGGAAAGAGTAGTGAGAATATGTGAATTGTATTGGTTCAGTATTATAAGTCACAACACCATCAGTTTCATCACCACTCCTTTAAACTAATCAAACTACCTTTAAAATCAACACTTAATCTAAAAATAACCAAGATTCTATCTTTGATATCACCAACAATATTAGGATAGGGATTTGGGTTAAGCTGGTGAGTTAACACTCCAAAGCCATAAAAATTTGAAACTAGTATTGATTAAAGAGATTCAAATCCATTAGTATAAAAGAGTTTTTTTTGGGAAACTGCTTCTAACACAAGTGTTAAGCACGAGGTCAATGTGAATTACTAAGGGTGGCAGCCCCCCTCTTTCTTATTTGGTGGGATATGAGCACATTACAGTATCTCAGTTAAGTGAAAAGTCCTCGCGGTGACATCACTTTCTTGAGATAGCTAGTCTATGTGAGTTATCCTAGTTTGACGACTGTACTACCTAACCACCGATTGTGAAGTGCCAAATCATAGTTTATTTTCCTAGAGAATCACACAGGTTGTTGTGAGTGGGGGACACTTGCAATACTTGAGACAGACACAAGGTTGTTTCATCTCCTTAGGAGGGTGAGTATCCAAGAGATGAAACTTGCACGCTTGGTGATTAAATAACAGTGTAACTGTTTATCATACCTTCATTATTTAGTAATTATTGAGGTGTAATGTCCCTTAAGAGCTACTAGTTTTGGAAGGCCCTCTAAAAAATCCAACTTTTCACTAAACCTCAGTTTTTTGGAAAGAAGTTTGCTTATTTCTTCCTTGGGGACATTTTTAGTGGGTGGACACTTTTGTTTCTGTTGGAGTCTATATTTCCTTTAGAATTATTTGATTACATTTTTTATATATTTTTCAATTCTAAAAACTCAAACGTCAAAGTGGCTTCTCTCCCGACCTGCCATTCATTGCGATAGTGAGGTGAGTCACCAGAACTTGAAGGTCCCGCTAAAACACAAAGACAGATACAAAAAAAAACTCAAAAGACTTTGAAACTGAACCATTTTTAAATTCAATTAACAATGATAGAGAAGATCAACATCAACCTAATCCTGAACCATTTATAGAAATAGTTGATAATCTTGCTCCATTTGAAATTGAAACAATAGAAAACCATACAGTTGATCCTACTAACCCACCTTTGAATCTTTCAGAACCAGTAATACTTACAGTAAACAAATCATTGGATAACCTCAACCCTATTTTAACATATTAAAATAACATGCAAAATATGACACTTAACCCTTTGGATTCCTCGTAATCTCTAGGAACCACATCATTTTAACCCCAAATGGTGGTTGGAGGAGGTAATACCTCCAATTCGACCCCAGTGACAATCCCAACTGTTGACGTGCCTGTTAATAACATAATTTCAACTAGCACTTCAGTGCCAGTTGGTATAGTTCCAGGTTCCAATCTTGGAAGTACATCCACTTCATATACAGGTATCCCTACTAGAGGGTGTCCCTTACCAAATATGGGTTTCCCATATGGTGGGGCTTATCAAGGTCAAAAATTACAAGGAGTTCATTTGAATCCTTTTGGTCAGCCTAATGATTGTCTAGGTTTCACTTCTAGAGGAGACTCTACACCTTGGAATGGTAATATTCCTGGTGGAGGAAATGGACCTTGGAACATGAATACCAATTGAAGTAGTCATCCTCAAATGAGTGGAAATTTCCCGTGAGGTTAGCCTCCTACTAATAATAGCACAATGTGTGGGGGAAACCCTGCACCTCCAATGACCACTATGCCAGGGGGAATTCCACCTATCAATCATGTCTCAAACATGAGTGGTATGGGTCATGGAAGTAACCAATATTTCAGGAACCTACCCCCATAGGGGGGAATCCACATTGGAATACTTCTCAATTACAAGGAAAATATCCTTGGAATGGTCAAATCCTAGGATACTATCAACCTTATTGGATTCCACATCATAAGGAGCTAATTCACCTTTCAATACCATCCCGCAATAAAATGGACAAAATCTTGGGAATAACCAATCCTTTTGGGGCCCTCCTTTTTAAGGAGGAGATCCACCTTGGAACGTAAATCATATCCTAGGTTAGTGGAACTATCAAGTTTCACCCACATATGAAACACCTATGATGAAACCTATCATATTTCCATTTCTAGACACATTGGATAAACCGAATTTATCTCAATTGACCAATGATCATGTTCTACATATGAATGGATGTCCAACCATACCAACCAAACTTCCTTTAGACATACCCAAGTTCAGTGGAAAACCAGGGGGCGATCCATCAAATCACATTGTTATCTCCTCAAATAAAATAGTCAATTTTTTTTATTTTAGGTGATAGGAAGTCATTGAAAAATAAATTTCTAAATTTATTTTGGCTTGCTTTTTAGAGCTTTAGGTATGTAATAAAGTTTGAAAAAAATTTGATTTATTTTTTCCTTGAAAAAATTCAAAACTCAGGTTTCTATGGCTTAGGCGGACATTTCAACTGTTCATTAGCCACCGAAAGCAGAGCTTTTGACATCTAAAGCATGAAATTCGAGGCTATTTTAGCCACCGAAATCACAGAAGCTTGGAAATGGTGAGCATGTTTTAGGAAAACTAAATTTTCTCAGCACTGGAGAGGCCATTTTACACCCTAAAATAGTCGATTGAAAACTAGACATCCTCATATTTCCAATGGTACTTTCATATCTTCATTTATAGATTGGGAATGCAGTCAAAATTCCCCCGCAAGATGAGGCAATGTTTTCAGGAATGTGGCCTTTTTACTGTGTTGAGTCATATTTTTCAAATGATTATCCTGGGAGCCTAGAGGATCATTTTGAGAAATGGTTAGAGGTTTTTATTTCTGACATGTCAAAAAAATAACCTCTCTCAATTTTCCTACAGGTGTCACAAAATTGGAGAATCAAATCCATCTCCGAACCCTAATTTTCAGATCTTAGAATTTCCCTACTTGACACATGTTTTTGAAATACAGATGTCGGGAAAATGAAAACGAAAATCAAAGAATTGAGAGATATTTTTGCTCATAATAAACCAAAAAACAATAACCTCTCTCAGTTTTCTTACATGTGTCATATATTTGGAGAACCAAATCCATCTCAGAGCCCCAGTTTAGACCGAAATTTCAGGGCGCTCTAAGCCACTGAAATTTGCCTTTTTACTATGAAAAGTCATCATTTTCAAATGATGAGTATGAGTGACTGGAGAATCATTTTGAAACATGGTTTGATTTTTTTTTTCCTTACATGTCTAAAAACAATAACCTCTCTCCGTTTTCCTACAAGTGTTGCATATTGGGAGAATCAAGTCCATCTATGAGCCCTAATTTTCGGATCTCAGAATTTCTCCGTTTGACACATGTTTTTGAAATACAGATGTCGGGAATATGAAAATGAATCTCAAAGAATGAGAGATTTTTTTTCTAATAACAAACCAGTATACAAAAATCTGTCTCATTTTTCCAAAATATGATTTTATTTGAGAGATGTAAGTCAATATCAGAGTAGCATATTTCTAGAAATTTCTGCATTTTCCAACCACCTCATAAATTTGGATTTGAGATAGGAAAAGAGGTTATCAGATCCATCTTTTGAGGATATTGAAACTGATTTTTAAATATTATTTAAGATCATTAAATAATTATTGTAAAGGGTTCGACATTGGAGAATTTTTCATACTTTTACTCTCAGACTTCTCATTTTCATGCCAATAATATAAGCTTCTTTTGCCATTTATGTTCAGATTTCATTTCCTACCTTTCTATACTTGCACTTGAATGTTCATTTTCATGTTTGTTATATTTTTCTAATTCCAGATAGCTTTCATCCTATCTTTGTATTGATTAATTGAATAGAAAGTATCATTTACTTATTGTGATTAGCCATTCATATATGCTTTGCTTATGAGTCTGCTAGCATGATAAGAATTCTTCATACATCCACCTTTTATCAACTCTCTGAACAGAAGTGGTTTAAAGCCTTATCTATCTGAGTGTGTTTATGCATGTTTTGAATGAGTGAATTTTTATTAATTCATACAACTTGATCCATATTACCCATCATTAATAAAATACTAAAGTTACCAGGCATCTTCGAGTTGCAACCTAGAAGAGTTTCCTGGAGAGCTAACACACGTGATGACATTTAATTTATGTTGTTCATCCAATTCCTTAGTCAATGATAGTACTCGGTTGAGGTCATTTCAGCGGACCCTCATGGGAACTGTTACAGAGAGAAACTTCCTATGGCTTGGGGGTACCACAATAGACAGTATGACACCAGAAATCAATCATTCCCAATACACAAAAGTAGTAAGAAAATCTAACACTAATGGATATAGAATCGTACCTTGTTCTAGGTGGTTGAAGTAGATCCCCATTGAGCTTTTCCAATGCAATTGTGATTATAATTTTCTCTCAACAACATCAAACAAAGCAAGCATGATATATATAAATGTGTTCAGGTACACATGGTACTCCCAACAGACCAAACACCTTAAGAAACCACTTCACATAAATAGATCACATATCAACACACCAATGTTTGTCATGTGGTTAAAACCCTCGAGAGGGAAACAGTCCATGGCCCCAACCAAATAGCTACTTGGAGCAATTTATTATGCAAAAGAAAGAAAGTTACATGAGCTTCTCATAATCAATCAACTAGCCAAGGACCCTCTATTCTCTTTAAATAGAGATCATAGACCAATCGGGTGTCAAGCCATGGATCAATGATAGGTATGATCTAAGAGAAGTTGAACCATCAGATCACTCTATGTATAGAAAATATCGTGACCATGGGATTAGAATATTTACAAATGCATACTAATGCATATGAAAGAAACACACTTTTACCTAACGGATATATTACACAAGTTGATCTTAACTAACTCCTAAGTGTCTAAATATCATAA
The DNA here is from genome assembly GCA_001517045.1 of Pseudotsuga menziesii. Lineage (NCBI taxonomy): Eukaryota > Viridiplantae > Streptophyta > Pinopsida > Pinales > Pinaceae > Pseudotsuga > Pseudotsuga menziesii. The sequence goes on from LPNX010494604.1 coordinate 1,055,765, forward strand.
AAAAATGTGTTAGCACTAATATAGCATATATAATCAATCATGTATAAGCAATTAAATACATCCATGGATTCGATATTCATATTCAAAATGCACATGAATTGGATAGGAAAATATATTTCTAGTAATAAATCAGAGATACAATAGTGACAAACTCTGTTGATACTTCTGTGAAATGGAGAAACTGAATCCTCCACTTGGGCCTCCACCACTTCAATCCTCCATCTCTCAATAGAAATATCACAAAGAAAAGGAAATCTTGGGAAGAACACTATGTGCTCCAAGGGACAAAGGGATGTAGACTCAAGTATAAGCAAAGTTGAGGCAACAATGGACTATAGTTTCCTTACTCTTCAATTTCTCCTCCTTCAATGTATCCAAGGGGTTCCTTATATATCACTCCAAAGAGGTAATGGAGGGTCGAATCCAAGCATTCTCGAGGAATTTGGAAGGAAAAGAGTCAAGTTATTTGGACTCAAATGAGGAAAACTCCAAAAATATTTGTCATTTTGCACACATCCCGGTACGCATGTTTAAGGTCAAAAGTTGCGTATACACATGGGTATTGATTTAAAAGTAGCGTATCAGTATAAAAAAACAATTTTTTGGGATAATATTGCAAAATCAAAGAATAATATAAGTCCATGGGGTCCAAAGAGTTTGCAGAGGGACAGGGAAGGCCATAAATATGTGATCTACTTGGAGTGGTAAAATCAGGTATAACAGATGCCCCCTAATGTGTGAGGTCAGAGGGGTAACATGATGGCTGAAATACATTATAAAATCCAACCCAGAAGTCAAGTAATGAAGACCCAGGTGGAAGAACCAACCACTAATCAGTATAATACAGTAATCATTCTCTGCATGTGACTGTAAATACATGTAGGAGTACCAGATACATAAGAGTACAATGGCCCTAGATAGGCATGATATACAAGGTGTCATGTCTGGTCATCGCCATGTACAATATACAATGGATTTTAAGATCTCCATAATGGATGAAGATATCTCATATACACTAGAAACACTGGAATCATGATCACGAGAGATGAAATATCATGAATACTGGCATGATCAAGGAGGTAGAATATATTGAATTCCACCAAACTAGAAGGTATTCCACACAAAATGATACGAGTACATGTCCTACTATGTGAATAGATGTGTCGAGGTCGAACATAGTAGTGCAGCATCTGATTACCAGTCATTGATGTATATCATTAATAGAGGTGAGATAACCCACTGATAATGAAAATGGGAATCAAGGTACAGAGTGCAATCTAACAAGTGTGAATAAATGTGTTGAGGTCGAACGATTGAAAGAGTCCATCGATCAAGGGACATTGATGTATTCTCAAAATTGTCGATGGAGAGAGAACCTACCATTGATGGTTGTAAGTCTCAAGGAACTCAAATGACTCTAGAATCCTATTCCAGAATAAATGATATGATGTCGATGGAAAGGAATCCACTGGAAGGAGGGAATTAAGGCATCCCCCATCATCCAACATGAGGTACTCAGCAAGGATGTATAATGTGGAATAACTCAACGAACAAGATATGCACGAACCAATAACAATACCGGGAATGGGTGACATGCAAAGTCAAGATAACTAAGGAATGGCTGACTCATGCTTCAACTTCCTTCGAACAAGAGCATAAGGCAAGTGGAGACTAAAGGTAGGCAGCATGGAATCTATATGCAAACTGGGACATCTCTATGACGTAGGAGGCATCAACAGAGGCTCCATGGGGATTGGAAGCATAACCGGTCGGTGAAGATAAAATCAAGGTAATGAGTACAGATCCTAAATTCAAACTAATAACCCAACCAACAAATGTGATATACAGTGCTCTATTCGAAGGTGACATGACTTGACTACTGCCAAATATAACATCTTTTCTCATTTGTATTTTTATGTATTTTTAATTTTTTTTTGACCTTTTCAAATATTTTCAAAAGCTTGAAAAAGAATAAAAGTGCTTTATAGTACATAGCTAGGAGGAGATGAGTGTCAGGGATAGGAAACTAGCACCAAGTAGTGGAACATACCTATGCTCAATGCAAGAAAACATGTGTGGGATAACGACACTCGAGGGAAGATATCCTCTTGGTAAAGGGGTGATAAAGATGTAAAGGATATATAAAAGGCTCTGCTTGGATAGACATGAGACAAGCTCGAGCTATATGGTTGATAAATTGAATTCAAGGAGTCATCATAAAACTCAAGAAGGCAAGAAAAACTCATGAAATGTAATCACAACTTGATATATACAAGGGAGTCCCCATGGGGAAAATCCAGCATAAAATTCAAGAGGAGTATGAAGCTCTTGCTCAAGGACATGGTGGGACTAAAAAGAGACTCTCACAACCTAAAGGAGGAATCTCAGCATGTGTACCAAGTGCAAAAAACGATCTAAATAGGGCACCCATGTATAGGAAATCTCTACCATTCACAAAATACCACTTCTAACAGTAGCATGAAGGTTCTGTGATACCGCGGATGGGGTTTGTACCTAAGGTTAAAATGAAATGGTCATAATGTCATGCAAAATGGAGGCAGATGTGAAATCCTAACCTATATGTCAATTCAGATGTTATACATGTAATAGGCATGGACGTATCAAAGAATTGGTCAAAATGTGCTCAAAACGGGCCCTGACAACACGATATTAGTCCAAACGATCCAAAAAATTTCAACAACCGGTCAAAACTATAGAAAGTGGGTAAAAATTTCAATTTTTTTTTTCTGTAAAATAGTGAAAAAACAAAATTTTCCATACCTTTTGAAAATTTACCCACCATAGTGCATTTGAGACCAAAAAATTTATAAGCTCATTCTAGGAGCATCAGCCCATAGAATCGCATTCCGTCTGGTTCATGTAGGATCTCATGCCCTTCTCTTCCATTTACATGGTTTTATTCTTGCCAAGAATGCAAGAAATATTGATAGGTATAGTTGGTGACAAGTTAGCCATGTTCCCTTCGGCATACATGGTAGGAGAGCCTAATGGGACCACGGGCCTACCAATTTTCTCACTAAATATCACCTTAAAGTCATTATTCTCAATATTATCAAGATTAGGGAGAAAATAAGATATATTATGTAGTATCCCCAAGGTTATTATAACCCATACATAGCCTCAAGAATAGCCTCGTACGATGGAAAGATGTCATCGAGGAAGTCATGTGAGTGAGATGGTGACACTACCAAAGCAGGAAATACATAAGGGTCCTCCTCCTCTGTCTGCGAAGAGGAAGGACTAGAGTCTACAACTAAATCAAGATTAGCTTGATAATCCACCATAGCCATAGACAATGGCATGTCTGTCTTGGCAGGTATAGAAGTTTCACCCAAAGTACTTAGAGAAGGAAGAGTCCAAGGATCCTCCATATGCGAAGTGTGAAAAGGAACTGAACTCAATGATGTAGAAGCCTTACCAAGACTAGAACCAATCATAAGAACGGGTGTGGAAAAAATAAAATTTCCCATTAGCAAAGGATGCATTCATACCCCAACATTGTTAGTTTCCGGTTGAGAATGATCGATAACCAGGATAGAATCTCCCAATGATGCTTTCGAACTAAAATGATCAAAGGATTGTTGATCGGTCGTCACAATCTTCCTATCCAAAGGAAAAAAAATTACCTGGAAGAGTGACGATGCAATTGCTTGCATATTGTAAATCCAATTCCTACCCAGTAAAATAATATAGTCAAGGGGTGCATCAACCACCTCGACCTCGATCGTAATGGTTTTTCCTCCCAATTGGACCTCAAGGGAAGTAAGAATGTCATGCGGTTGAAGCGATATTCCATCAAATGCAGTTATCATGGTGCCCAACGTAGACAACACAGGAGAACCCAACCCCTTCAAACATGACAAAGAAATCACGGAAGCCGCGGTGCCTTCATCAATCACAATGTGCTTGATGGTGTTGTTTATACACTCTACGTGAACCAAAAGTGACACATAGTAAGGCAAGCGAGGATGGACTCCATGAGTTTGAAATTTGATCACTAAAGGAGAGCTTCCATTGGCCACCCTAGGAGGAGATAACAAGGCTTTCCTTTGTGGAGGATAAGTCTGAAGAACTTCTCAAAAGGACACTGCACAAGGAGTCTGGCCCAAATCCTTGATGATAGAATAGTTTTGGGCAGATTGGGCATTACGATTGTGCCTCGAATGCATCAAGAATCCATTAGGAATGCAAGGCAGAGCTTCAGGATTATCACTAGGTTTTTCTATACGCAAAGGGATCTCAGGTGGAGTGGTTTCGTTTCCCAGGTCAGGTTGCGATGTACCATAATCCTTATAATGGGTCACAACATTTTTGGCAGACATCATATTAATGTAACCATGGCCAATAACGGTGTCCGACAGGATTGGAGTCCCACCAAAAGCACCACCAGGATCCATGGTCCTCGAGTTCATATTCTAATTTTGTGGTAAAGGATTTTTCAACACAGCTGGGCCCTGTGCAATGAAATTCGAGGCATATTCCATCTGAGGGCACAAGTGAGTGAGGTGATTATCCCCATAAATATTACAAGAAAATTTAACCTTACGCTTAGGTTTCTTGTCCCCCATCATTATTGTTGGTTTTCTTGTCATTATTATCATTTTCATTCCTATTCCCACCCTTTTGATTATTTTTACCTTTCTTTTTATTCCGTCCAGGTTGCTGGTTACCTTTCCGGTTCAACGATTGCACTGAAAGCACATATGTCATTTGGGTAGGATGAGACGAAGCCGTAGCTTGTCCCAAAGTAGGCTGGTTAATAGACAAATTATTCATTTGGTTTGTAATCAAGCTTGTAGGCTTAGCACTTACAAAGCCAACAATGCCATCGACATGTGGCCCAAGTTTAAACTTAGGGTCGAAATTGGATCTAGGTGTATTCAGTATGATCTCATATAAGAGCCCAGATTGAGCATAAATCAAATCTAGCTGTTGATCTCTAAATATAGCTTTTTCCTCGTTTTGCACTCTATATGTCAAAACATCCTTCGCTATGTAAGGTAATAAAGAATTGAGGAGCCATTCCAAAATGAACTCTGGTGTTATAAAGTCCTTAATCAATCTGTTCCATCTACACCACTCTTAAATGTGATCAGATATATGTGTGGCTTTGTCCCGTCGAAATGTCGACAAGCCTTTCAGTATTGGTGTCGTAACACATGGGTAGCTAGAAGTGATTAAGGAAGGTCATAAGTAGGTCATTAAATGATGTATAAGTACCCCCAGGAAAGTCTATGTACTACTTCTCGGTAGGCCCTGTAAGGGTGTGTTGAAATAGACTTAAATGAACCGAATCATGATTCAAGGAGTTCAAAGAGAACCAAAGGTAGAACATCATGACATGCTCACCAGGATCTTCACTAGCATCACCTTTGAAATTTGGAATGTATGAAGGAAGCTTGGCGGGAATGAATAGCCATGCTAGGTCATGAGACACAGGATAATTTGTCAATCTTGACAAGTAAGTTAAGTTCAACATTCCAAGGAAAGGGATCATAGGCTGAGCCATTTGGTTCCATGCTCCCTGATAGGACTGGTTCACATAGGTTTGATTGCTATAGACACCATGGCCTAATCCAGTGGGATAATAACCTCCTCCCATTTGACCCATATAGGGTTGTGTGTTATAGTTTAGAGTACCTTGAGGCTGGGGTGCTACAAATCCATAGTTAGGAGATTGATAAGCGGGTTGATACCCGGACCCATAAGGTGTATAGGTTTGTCCATAAGATGCTCCATAAGATGGTCCATAAGCTGGTCCATACGAATGTCAATAAGATGGTACATACCTAGCTGTCACATAAGGAGGCACATGGCCTTGTGATTCTACAATGTGACCAGGTGTGGGACGAACATGACTAAGGGTAGAACTCCGACATGAATGACCATGTGGATTAGGAAGAGGATGTGTCATCAAAAATGAATTTGAAAGAATTGGTGTTGAAGATGATGGAGTATGGGAAGGGATGTAACTTGTACCCCCAATATTCACATGTTTAGGATCAGTCCCCTAAATGAGAATGACAGTGCTAGGCCTAGGATGCGTGTGTGAAGGAACCTCCACCGTAGGGATGGAAGGTGTAATATGCCTAGTGCTACCAAACCTCTCTGCTTGGAAAGGAATGGAAGTGCCCCCAGGCACAACACCAGGGTCAGCACCTGATCTAACATTAGGTTCTGTACCGCTCTCGGGAAGGTCTGGCATGCCATACCTTATTGTGCTAGTGCTAGTGGGTGCATGGTGAGTCTCATGGTTTGGACTACATGACCAATACCAATGGTTTGCATGCATGTAGCTCAGGAATTATGAAGGATCATCCAACGATGTCCCAGGAATAGAATGGCCAAACCCTACCTGAGACCCATATTTTCTTGAAGGTTCAACCTCACATACGTGAGGTGGAATATCAAGGATCTCTCGGATCTCAGCCTCATGGTCACCCATGGTGTGTGAACCAAAGTGAGAGTTAGTCCGCTTGGACTATATGGTTCTATATCCTAAAGGAGGAGGAGATGTAGAAGGTGGAATTCCTACTAAAGGATGAGAATGGTGGAGCACCACACCCCGGTCCACAATGAATCAACAAAAATAAAAGACTTAATCTAACTACACAACCCTGAGAAAGCTAGCTTACAAAGATCACACTCCTAAGAAAATATACAACCAAAAGACAAGAAAACCAAGGGGAGGATACATGAGCTCCTGAATGTAGTAGGTATGCCTCTCCTAGGAGAGGCTTAAGACACCAATACACTACAAGTGGAGGTTCGTAACCAATTATAGTGGCCCTCATCTTCAACGCATAAAGAAACTATGTTTTCCAACCCCTACCTGGCCAGGACACCTACATAATATAATCAATGCTTAGGTGGACAATTGTAGGTGGGATCGACCATATGGGTAGGGTAGAAAAGATCAAATCCTAAAAGCACAATTGTTATCCCAAGGGTGCACCAACCGATACCTCAAAGGCCCCCAGATACGAATACGGGGCCTAGAAATATCTCTGCACTCACAGAAAGTGACCAGGGGTCATCCCAATCACAATCGCATGGGCTGTCTCGTGCTTGACTCCTGTGTAAGAGGAGCTTCCTGAGAAACACTAATTATACCAAAAATTTCTCACTCTCACCTGGACATACACGTAATTTTTTGTGTTTAGTAGTCTTGGATAATTGACTCACAATGAACTATTCCAAGACTCTAAATCCTAATCTTGTTAGTGAACCCTATAAAATAAAAATGTGTAGTTCATTTTAATTAAGCATTTACTTTAATGGCTGTAATTACTCAAAGGGAAATGGCCATTCAACTAATGATATTGAGACTCGGCAGTGAAATAAATGTGCACACCTAACAAACAATGCCAAGTGCAATCTTTGTAGAATGAAAAATAGGATATGCCACTACATGAGATGCAAGTTTTTTCCTTCAAATGAGAATGCAATCATTCCTAAATGGAAACCTGACTATTATTCAATAAGGAAACCTAATGCAAGTACCATGCGAGTGCAAAAATGCAATAATGCATAATGATTCAAAAGCACAATAGTTTTGTATTTATAGAAATAAATGAGATATAAAAAAGTAATAATAGACTCTACAATTATCAGACCCTACAACCACTCACAAACAGTAGCCAAGCAAGGCACCAATATAAAAGAGACCTAATGCAATAATCCCAAAACAAAAAGGAAAAAATAAATGGCAATAACAAAACCTAACTAAAAATAAATCAAAAGGGGTCCTTGGTCAGAAACAGAGGATGTATATAGACACCAACGGTACACAAGAAGACTTAGCAATCATCAAAACTCACCCAACAACACTAAATTTCCCAAATAAAACTAAAAACCAAAGCATACACGACTGTATGCAGTAAACCTGCGTACGTATGCAGGAATTCAAGAGAAAACCGTGTGTATACATGACTGTAATGCAAATACTCACATATAAGAATAAAAAGGAAGAAAAATAGGGCAAACTGATAATCCAAGACAAAATTAATCCTACAGGACACTACAAGGAAAATAGAGAAATAAATAGCAATACAAGCACATTGAATACCCAATCCACAAAGAAAAACAACTAGGAACCTCCCCAATGGAGTCACCAAATCTGTTATGGAGAGAAACCTCCTATGGCTTGGGGGGTACCGCAATAGATAGTATGACACCAAAAATCAATATTTCCCAATACACAAGAGTAGTAAGCAAATCTAACACTAAGGGATATAGAATCATACCTTGTTCCAGACAATTGAATTAGTAGATTCCGTTGAGCTTTTCCAATGCAATTGCAATTATAATTTTCTCTCAACAACAATAAAAAAAGAAAGCATGATATATATAAATGTGTTAGCACTACTCTAGCATATATAATCAATCATGTATAAGAAATGAAATACATCCATGGATTCAATATTCATATTCAAAATGCACATGAATTAGACAGGAAAAGATATTTCTAGTAATAAATCAGAGATACAATAGTGACAAACTATGTCGGCACTTCTGCGAACCGGAGAAACCGAGTCCTCCACCTGGGCCTCCACCACTTCAATCCTCCATCTCTTGATAACAAGCTCATGAAGAAAAGGAAATCTTGGGAAAAACACTATGTGCTCCAAGGGACAAAGGGATGCAGACTCAAGTATAAGCAAAGCTGAGGCAACAATGGACTATAGTTTCCTTACTCTTCAATTTCTCCTCCTTCAATGTATCCAAGGGGTTCCTTATATAACACTCCAAAGAGATAATGGACGGTTGAATCCGAGCATTTGTGAGGCATTTAGAAGGCCAAGAGTCAATTTATTCGAACTCAAATGAGGAACAATCCAAAAATATTTGTCATTTTGCACACATCCCGATGTACACAGGTTTGAGCTCCAAAGCTGCGTATCCACATGGGTATTGCTTTAAAAGTCATGTATAGGTAAAAACAGGAAATTTTTGGGGATAATATTGGAACTTCAAAGCATAATATAAGTCCATGGGGTTCAAAGAGTCTGTGGAGGGACATGGAAGGCCATAAATAAGTGATCTACCTAGTGTGGTAAAATCAACTATAACAGGAACCACTGTGAAATGGTACATTGAATTGTCATGTAATACATTATTAGATTTTTTCATATTTAACCATGGTATTTTTGACACATTTTCAATTACTTATCCACTATGAGACAGGTATTGAACTTTTGAATATGCTTAGGCTATCCACTTCGACTCAAATATGTGATCATATATATGAGTGGAGGAGATGTTGAAGGCTTATTAAAGCAAAAATACTAGGTCAATTATTAGCAGATTGGTTTGTAAAAACATGATTTCCTACTCTTTCCAAATATGTATCTATGTCAAGAGCCATGACCAAAGAGAAACTCATTTAGAGTGCCCAACAAATGGATTTGATATATTCACATTCAAACACACTTTATGATTTAACACCTCTTGTTGTGAGACCTGCACCCAATCCAGCAAGGCCATCGAAAGGGCCTCATGTCGAGGGTGTGATTGGTTATGTCAACCAAATTGATCGACTTGCCCAGCAAATGGGACAAGTTTCAGTTCAAAACTCTCAACCCACAACTAGCCAAGAAAACTAGCAACCTGCAAATCCTACCCAAACTTTAGAAATACTCATGGTCCAAGCCATTGACCAAAAAGGAAAAGAGAAGAAACAAAAGAAAAATCCAAATGCTAATGCTGGGATAGGAGATGCACCTAGAATGAATAATCAACTAGAAGGAAATCTGGAGAAACAAGAAAACAAGTATCCTTGCAAATTTTTTCAAAGAGATCATCTTACTCACCTATGTCCTCTTATGGATGAAATTCATCAAATGTTGTCTCAACCTAGTGGACCTCAACAAATTTTTGTGTTGACTAAACCTTTTCCACAACAATAATAGATGGTTATTGTAGCTTTAGTACCCCTGCAAGGGGGAAACCAAGAAAACCCTCCGCAATGGGGGAATCCACCTATTGCCAACATCTTTGGACTAGATCATAAGGTCAATATTCAAACAAGGGCTCATTCCTATGACACACAACCTAGTGTTTGAAAATCATCAAGATCAAAACCAAATGGTTCTCTCACTATCTAGAAACCAACCATTGATATAGTTCCTCGACCCACTAAAGGGGTTTTACACAAATCAAATCATAATCCTATTGCGAGAGCATCTCAAAACTACAGTATAGTGGAAGACTTAGCTCAAGCACCTTGTGCCATGTCATCCTTGGAGGTTTTAAAAAGTTTTCCAACTCAAAGAAAAGTACTACTGTCTTCCATTGGACCAATTGATCCAAATGATACCAATTTTATCACCTTTGACGTAGAAGAGTCAACAAGTAGGATTCTATCACATGTCGCTTTTCACATGCGATGAATATTTTTTAAACTGTTGTAGACGAAGGAGCCTCTACTTGTGTCATGTCTTTAGGATGTTGGAAAGGTTTAGGATCACCCAATTTGAATCCATGCCACACCATACTTAAAGCATTTGATGGAACTTGTTCCCTCCTCATGTGATTTTAATTTTCTCTCAACAACATCTAACAAAGGAAGAATGATATATATAAATATTTTAGCATTAATCTAGCATATATAATCATACATGTATAAGCAATTAAATACATTCATGGATTCAATATTCATATTCAAAATGCACATGAATTGGATAGGAAAAGATATTTCTATTAATAAATCAGAGATACAATAGTGACAAACTCTGTCGGCACTTCTGCAAACCGGAGAAACCGAGTCCTCCACCCGGGCCTCCACCACTTCAATCCTCCATCTCTTGATAGAAATATCACAAATAAAAGGCAATATTGGGAAGAACACTATGTGCTCCAAGGGACAAAGGGATGTAGACTCAAGTATAAGAAAAGCTGAGGCAACAATGGACTATAGTTTTCTTACTCTTCAATTTCTCCTCCTTTAATGTATCCAAGGGGTTCCTTATATAGCACTCCAAAGAGGTAATGGAGGGTCAAATCTGAGCATTCTTGAGGAATTTGGAAGGAAAAGAGTCAAGTTATTTGGACTCAAATGAGGAAAACTCCAAAAATATTTGTCATTTTCACACATCTCAATTTACGCGGGTTTGAGGTCAAAAGCTGCGTATACACGCAGATATTGCTTTAAAAGCAACGTATCAGTATAAACAAACAATTTTTGGGGATAATCTTGGAACATCAAAGCATAATATAAGTCCATGGGGTCCAAAGAGTCTACAGAGGGATAGGGAAGGCCATAAATATGTGATCTACTTGGAGTGTTAAAATAAGGTATAACAGATGCCCCGTAATGTGTGAGGTCAGAGGGGTAACATGATGGCCAAAATACATTATAAAATCTGACCCAGAAGTTGATTAATGAAGACCCAGGTGGAAGAACCAGCCACTCATCAGTATAATACAATAATCATTCTCTGCATGTTACTGCAAATAGATGTAGTAGTACTGGATACATAAGAGTATAATGGCCATGTGTTACGGAGAGAAATTCCTATGGCTTGGGGTACCACAACAGACAACTAGACTCCAGAAATCAATCTTTCCCAATATGCAATAGAAATAAAATGTCTAACACTAAAGGATCGAACCTCGTACCTTATTCCGGATGGTTGAAGTAGATCCCCGTTGAGCTTTCCAATCTTCAGCTTGAATTGATATAATACTTCCTCAACAATAAGTAAACAATACAAGCATACTATATATCATGGTGTTAGATCTATTCTAGCATATATAATCAATAATGTAAAAGCATTTGACATATTCCAATGGATACAATATTCATTCAAATACACATTACTGGACAGGAAAAGATATTTCTATTAATATAAATCAGATATTACAAGTGACAACCTCTGACGGCACGTCTGCGAACCAGAGAAAATGAATCCCCCACTTGGGCCTCCACCACCTAAATCCTCCATCACTCAGATAGCAAGCTCACTAGCAAAGGGAAATCTTGGGAAGAACACAACAGTGCTCCAAGGGACAAAGGGATGCAGACTCAAGCATAAGTTCTGGCAACAATGGACTATAGTTTCGTTACTCTCAATTCTCTCTTATGCTTTCAATGTCTCAAGGGGTTCCTTATATAGCTTTTCAAAGGGATACTGAAAGGTTGAATCCATGCGATCTAAAGGCATATGGAAGGCCAAGAGTCTTATGAGTTGGATCCAAGTCAAGGAAAACTCCAAAAAGATTTGGATTATGTACACATCCCGGTGTACGCGACTATAGGGGTCATATCCGTGTACGTACATGGTTATCAAGGTAAAAGCCGCGTATATCACTTTTCTTATGTTTTTAGGGATGATTAAGGACACATCAAAAGACAAAAAGTAGTCCATAGGGGCTAATGAGTCTGCAGCAGGACAGGGGAAGGCCATACAATGTGTGATTCACCTAGTGTGGTGAAATCTGCTATAACAGATGCCCCCTAATGTATGAGATCAGAGGGGTTATATGATGGCCAAAATGCATTATAATTCCATCCCAGAAGTGGAGTGATGAAGGTACCCAAATGGAAGACCAGCCACCCAATCAGCATAGTACAATAATACAACTTTGCATATAACTGCAAATACATATAGTAGTCCCGGATACATAAGAGTACAATGGCCATGAATATGCATGAAACATGATAACACATATGTGGTCATCGCCACGTACAACATACATAGATCAGAATCTCCATGATGAACATATACAAAGGACCATGATCTCCACAAAGGCTGAAGATATACAATAGATCAAGATCTCCATAGTGGCTGGAAATGTCTGACATATACTGAAACAAGTCACGAGAGATGAAATATCATGAACACTGGCATGATCAAGGAGGTAGCATATAATGGATGCCACCAATATGGAAGGTCTTCTACACACACCACTATGAGTACATGTCCTACTATGCGAATAGAGGTGTCGAGGTCGAACATAGTAGTCCATCGTCTGATTACCATTCATTGATGTATACCGTTAACAGACACGAGATCACCCACCAATAATGAAAATGGGAATCAAGGTACTAGAGTGAAAACTAACAAGTGTGAATAAATGTGTTGAGGTCGAACACTTGAGAAAATCCATCGATCAGGGGACATTGATGTATTCCCAAAACTGTCGATGGCGAGAGAACCTGCCATTGATGACTGCAAGTCTCAAGGCACTCAAAACGACTCTAGACTCCAATCCCAGAATAAATGATCTGAAGTCGATGGGATGAAATCCACAGGAAGGAGGGCATTAGGGCATCCCCCATCATCCAACACGAGGTACTCAGCAAGGCTGTATAATGTGGAAGGACTCGATCATAAGGTGCACGAACCAGTAACTATACCGGGAATGGCCGACATGCAAAGTCAAGGTAACTGAGGAATGGCCGACTCAGGTTTCAACTTCCTTCAAACAAGAGCATAACGGCGTATGGTGACTGAATGAAGGCAGCATAGACTCGATATACAAACTGGGACATCTCTATGACACAGGAGGCATCAATAGAGGCTCCATAGGGACTGGAAGCATAACTAGTCAGTGGAGATAAACTCAGATAAATGAGTACAGCTCCTAAAGTCAAACTATAACCCAACCAATGAATGTGATATACAGTGCTCTGTTCAAAGGCGACATGACTCGATAGCTGCCAAAGATAATATCTTTTCTTGTTCGGCTTTTTGGTTTTTTGATTTTTTGGACTTTTTTAGTTATTTGAAAAGCTTGAAAAAAGAATAAACTAGCATTATAGTTACAAACTAGGAGGAGACGAGTGTCATGAGCGAAAACAAACTAGTTCCAAGCAGTGGAACATACCTATGCTCAATGCAAGGATACATGTGTAGGATATCGACACTCGGGGGAAAATCCCCTCCCGGTAAAAAGGGAATCAAGCTGCGAAGGATATAAAGAAAGGCTCTGCATGGCTAGACATGAGGCAAGATCGGGCTATATGGCTGAAACGCAATGTCAGGGAAGCCGACATAAAGCTCAATAAGACAGGAAAAGCTCATGATAATGCATCCACAACTTGATACAAGGGAGTTCGAGGGATCATGGCCAGCATAAGATCAAGAGGAGTATGAGGCTCTTGCGAAATGTCATGGCAATACTATACAACAGACTCCCACACCCTAAAGGGAGAAACATCGGCATGGGCACCAAATGCAAATAAGGCGCTAACTAGGGTACCCATGTAAGGTGAGGCTCTACCACTCATATCATGCCACTTCTATAGCAGCAAGAAGGTTCTGTGACATAATAGAGTGGGTTCGTACCTAAGGATATAGTGACATGGTCATAAGGTCATGCAAAATGCAAACGGTGGTGAACCTAACCTATATGCCAGTGTAGACGTGATACCTGAGATGGGTACGAACGGGTCAATCCAAAGGCTGAAATGGCACTGAAAACGGTCTTCTACATCACAAATTATGTCAGAAACGGTCCAAAATTGTTAGAAACTGTCAAAACTATAGGAAAGGGGGTAAAAATTTTCAAATATTTGAAATTTTTTCTATAAATAGTAAAAAATAGAAATCATTTGAAACTTTTACCCATTGGAGCTCTGATTTTCAACTACAAATTCCAGGAGATCCAGCCGACGGAATTCACAACAATTTCTTCCAGGTATTTACTCATGCTCTCAGCTTGCATTTCAATACAATTTTTACAAGTTTTCATGGTCAAATGAGGTTGTTAAGGCCAATTCTACATGAGCGCTGCAGCCCACGCAGGTATCGAAGCTTTTTCCGCGTATAGGGATGGCTATATGTGGAAAAGGGGCTAGAAACCGCGTACATACACGACTGTTTGCAAAACAGTCGCGTATGACGCCGCGCAAATGGATTTACAAGAATCTAATGGACAATTGGTCAATTTCTCATGCAGGATGGTGCTAGAATGGCGAGAACGTGAGCATGGTGAAGTAGAGGAAGCAGTAAGGGACGACATAATGGCTCAAGAAGCTCTAGGAAGATGAGGACTCTACAAGTTTTGGTGCCTTGGTGGCTTGAGGGCCAAACCAGGACTGCTACAGATGCTGGTAGACTATTGGGATCCAGACTTAGAGTCCTTCCGAATAGATGGTATGTCCCTCACCATTGAGGTGGAGGATATCTACTTTATCACAGGTCTATCTAGACGAGGGGAGGTGGTGAACCTTTGTTCCTGAGGTGGGCTAGGTCATGGGCTTACTATTGATGAGTACATAGCTGTGTACTGCTACCCAGATACTGAGAAGGTGGGGAGTCAAGTTCCCACCAACGCTATACAGGTGCTGGGCCTAAAGGCCATACTACTGACGCTGGGTAGGATAGCAGGCTTAGCATCACTCCATCAGGCCTCTCAGCCATTGATGTTCTATGCGGTGGAGTGTATGAGACTGACCATATATGACTGGAGTACTACCCTACTGAGCAACATGAAACATCAGCTCAGTGAGTGTAAGGCAGGTAGGATACAGAACTTTGGGTTCAATAGTGTTTTGAGCACGTTTTTCTTTGAGCGTGTTCCAGGATTGAGCCCTAGAGTGGATGTTCCTCTCCACGGGGTTCGAGATCCGGCCCAACGACGTTGGGCAGATGCGATGCGCAGACTGGGGGGTGGTAGGGTGGCCAACCCTTATCCAGCTGACTTTTTTCCATGGTGGTGACGACAGATTATTGCCATAGATGACTACCCCTATGCAGGGATAGATTTCTGGGGGGATTCGAACATGCCATTGCCACCAGGATCAACATATGGAGACATAGGTAACGAATCTCGACCCTCACTCTTTTTAAAAATTTTGAAGTATTTAATTTTTTTTGTGTTTTCTTGATTATATGGAACCAAAAAGACATGTTTTTGGGTGACAATACATAATGACATCTACCATTCATGTGCAGATGTGGGACCAGAGGGCTTCCCACATCATAGACGGAGGGGAAGACGAGACGATATCACCGGTGTGGATGCAGAGCGAACGCTCCAAAACATCCATACCAACTTCGTGCGACTGACTCATAGAGTTCCCATGGTGCAAGTCGAGGACTTGTCTGAGGCTATGCAAGGACAGGTGGTGGGTGTACTGCGCGCATGGGTGTGTTTATTCCGGCGGCTAGCTAGAGCCGTAGTGATGTATCATGATCACAACCCTCCTCCACCTCCACAGGACTAGACACCTGGGAGTGTATCTATTTTGTACTACCGTGTATATGATGGTGGCTTTCAAAGCCCCAATTTTGTATTATGACATTATGTATTTCCACATTTTTGATAAAAAAGTTTTATGGTGATCGGTTTATTTATTTACATGTGTAAAAATTGTGTTTATGATTAATTTATGATGAATGAAACAAATGCCAATCTAACACGTAGTTAGCATATGAGTCAGCAACTTGATTATAATTTCTTGGAATGTGTATATATGTTATACTCTCAAATTTACATTCTAACAATATCACACGTAAGAATCTCCTCAATAACGTCGGATCTCTAACATGGTACAAACCATTGAGCTGTGACACTACTAACTCTGAATCAAGACATACCTCAAGAGAGAGAACACCACGCGAAATGGAATCCCGTAGAAGATCGATAACGGACTATATTCAACAAAATTGTTGGAAGATGGCCATAGACATACACCTCCTGAAGACAGTACTTGACCCATAGGAGTATAAATCACCCAAGCAGCTGAGGCTGAGTGCTGAGTGTGACGGCTTGCACCATCTGCAAATTCTATGTAGGTGGAAGATTCCATTGACATCTGCCACAAGAAACAGAAACTAATCACAAACCCGATCACGATAAACAAGACCTAACTATGCAAAAAAGCTGTACAATAATATACAACAAGCAGCCTTGGCTAAAGATCATGCATAGTATTTTTTGAGATAGAGCCCATTTCTAGGCTCCGCCAAGGCCGTCCCTTTATAATCCACTAACTCGTAGGCACCCTTCTCTAACACACGCTTGACCACATAAGGACCATGCCACATAGGATTGAACTTCCCTGCCCCCAAGGGTTCTTTTGATTGATCCCACAAAAGGACCAAGTCTCCCTCACTAAACACTCTCGGATGGACAGACTTATCGTATTGGGCCTTTATGCGATGTTTATTAACCTCTAGAGTCACCAAGGCATCTCTACGCTGCTCATCAAGTTGCTCAAGGTGAACCAAACGCTCCTCCAAAGGCGAAGTGTCTGGTAAGAGTTCCACAGCTAACTTCAACGAAGGAATCTCGCATTCAACCGGCAATATCGACTCCACTTCATGCACAAGCTGATATGGAGAAAAACCAATGGCAGTCTTAACCGCGGTTCGATATGCCCACAAAGCAGGGTATAACATAATATGCCAATTCGTCTTGCTTTGCACGATGGTTCGTTGGAGAATGGACTTAAGTGATTTATTCACTGCTTCAACCTGTCCATTCGCTTGAGGATAGTAAGAAGAGGAGTGCTCTTGCTTATACCCTAACTTGGATGCCAACTCTTCCATCATATGGTTCTGAAAGTGCAAGCCATGGTCAGTGACAAGCTCTCTCAGAATCCCGAACCGAGTAATGATTTGGTTGAATACGAAGTGAGCGACTGTCTCACCGTCAGATTTTACTGTAGGCATTGCCTCAGCCCATTTCGTGAAGTAATCAACAGCCACTATGATATGATGGTGCCCCCCAGCCGAAGCTGGGTTGCAATCCATAAAATCGAACCCCCAATTTGGTGAAGGGACTGGCGGTGATAATAGGGTGTAATGGGGCAGGTTTCAAGCGCATATTACATGCGAACACCTAGCAAGGGTGGAACCTGTTGACCGCTTCAATACAATCCTTGAAGATCGACGGCCAGAAATAACCCACTCTCAAAATATTTTGAGCTGTAGAAAGCCCAGATAAATGACCACCACATGCCCCTCCGTGGAAATCATTAAGCACTACCTCAACCTCATCATGAGTTAAACAACGTCGTAAAAGGGAATATACTCCACGGCGGTACAAAGTATTGTCCACTATGAGGTAGTTCTTAAAGACGTGACGTGATCGTCGTCGTTCATCTCACGAGAGGTGAGTAGGGGTCCTCTACGTTTGTAGATATACTATGATATCCCCATACCATGGGTCATCCGTTGAGATTAAGAAAATGTGTTCATCAATGAACGTATCTTCAGATACCAACTCCTCGGCCTCGCTCGAAAAATCCGATATGAGCTCTGCAAAGATTAAATATTTCTTCGATTTTGCCGAAACAAATTCGAGATCAAACTCTTGCAGGATGACAATCCATTTATTATACTTTCCCCCAATCATCCTACGTGTGAGGACGAATTGAAATGGATTGACATGGGCCACAACCAAGGTCTGGCGAAGGAGAATATAATGTCTCAAACGCTGCACCTCATGTACGGTAGCTAAGGCAAGCTTCTCGACACGAGAATACCGAATCTCTGCGTCAATAAGGTTTCGGCTTAGATAATATATGACATGCTCCTGGAGCTCCTCATCCTCTTGAACCAAAACCATACCAATCGTCTCTAAAGATGTGGACACATATAATAGGAAATCACGGCTATAATCCGGAGGACTAATCACTGGGGCCGATGCTAGGGCTCGCTTAAGTGCATCGAAGGACTCCTGGGCTCGCTCATCCCACTCAAAGGGAGTATCCTTCTTCAAGAGACGCATGAAACCTCTAGTCAAATTGGCAAAGTTGACAACAAATCTTCGTAAGAAGTTTTCCATGCCTTGCAAACACTGAAGATGACGAATATTGAGCGGGGGAGACAACTGAAGTATTGCCTTAACCTTCAAAGGGTCGACTCTTATACCCTCTTTCGAAACAATTGTTATATCGGATTTCACCACACTAGGTGAATCACACATTGTATGGCCTTCCCCTGTCCCGTTGCAGACTCATTAGCCTCTATGGACCACTTTTTGTCTTTTGATGTATTCTTGACCGTCCCTAAAAACATAAGAAAAATGATATATGCGGCCTTTTCCCCGATAACCGCATACATATGTAGATATTCCCTCTATAGTCACGTACATCAGGATGTGTACATAATCCAAAACCTTTTGGAGCGTTCCTTGACTTGGATCCAACTCATATGACTCCTGGCATTCCATATGCCTTGAGATTGCACGGATTCGACCTTTCAGTATCCATTTGAAAAGCTATATAAGGAACCCATTGAGACATTGAAAGCATAGGAGAGAATTGAGAGTATCGAAACTATAGTCCATTGTTGCCAGAACTTATGCTTGAGTCTGTATCCCTTTGTCCCTTGGAGCACTGTTGTGTTCTTCCCAAGCTTGCCTTTTGCTAGTAAGCTTACTATCGATGTGATGGAGGATTGAGGTGGTGGAGGCCCAAGTGGGGGATTCAGTTTCTCCGATTTGCAGATGTGCCATCAGAGGTTGTCACTTGTAATCTCTGATTCATATTAATAGAAATATCTTTTCCTGTCCAGTAATGTGTATTTGAATGAATGTTGCATCCATTGGAATATGTCAAATGCTTATACATTATTGATTATATATGCTAGAATAGATCTAACACCATGAAATATAGTATGCTTGTATTTTTTACTTGTTGTTGAGGATGTGCTATAACAATTCAAGATGAAGATTGGAAAGCTCAACGGGGATCTACTTCGACCATCCAGAATAAGGTATGAGGTTCAATCCTTTAGTGTTAGATGTTTTTATTTCTATTGCATATTGGGAAAGATTGATTTCTGGAGTCTAGCTATCTGTTGTGGTACCCCAAGCCATAGGAATTTCTCTCCGTAACAACGATGAATCCTAACAAACGACCTAACTTCATGCAAAAGATGCACTTATGAGGGTTTAATCTAACAGCATAGTGCCGACACCTTTCGAACACCAATATCAAGTGATAAGAATGACGCATCCTCATGCGAGAATGAGCAACGAGGTCATCCAAAAATACTTCAATAATAGACTTGAGATCGTGGAAGATCAAGGTCATTTCCTGCTGAAACATAGCTCCGACGTTTTTAAGGCCGAAAGGCATTTTTTGATACGCAAATGTTCCCCAAGGACAAATAAATGTGGTCTTGTGTTGGTCCTCAGGTTTAATTTGAATCTGATTATACCCAAAAAAGCCGTCCATAAAGGAGAACACCTCGCTACCCACACACTCATTCAAAATCTGATCTATAAACGGTGTGGGGAAGTTATCTTTAGGACATGCATGATTTAAATCACGGAAATCAGTGCATATACGGATCGCTCCCTGGTTCTTATCCACCGGAACGGGGTTTGAAACCCACTTCGTCAAGGGAACGGGATAGATGAAACCAGCTTTCAATAGCTTCTCTATCTCTACCTTTATGGCGGGTGCTTTCCTAGGATTCACTGCGCGTAAACGCTGTCAAACAGGCTTAGCGTTGGGGTAAGTCTTAATCTCATGTTCGACAATCCGAGGGTCAATCCCTAGCATCTCATTGTAAGACCAAGCAAAAATATCATGGAATTCCTTGAATAGCTCGGTATACTCCAGAATCTCATCTTGGGAACAATCTGCCCCAATGTAGACATTCTCAATTGTACCAGGATTGTGAGAAATGTTGATAGGAATAGTTGACGATATGTTCACCATGTTTCCATCAGCCATCAGACCAGGAGAGCTTAATGGAACCATAGGTCTACCAACTTTCTGACTAAGAATCTCCCTATAATCCTCATGCTCCAAAAGGTCAAGCTCTGGAAGGAAGTACGATCTATGATGAATTTCCTCCCATGGTGGCTCAACTCTCGACATAGCCTCGATAATCGCTTCATCTGAAGGGAAAACTGTATCAAGGTAGTCATGGGCATGAGAAGATTGTACAGCCCATGCCGATAGCACATAGGCGTCTTCCTCCTCCATCCGCAAAGAGGAAGAACAAGGCTCTGCAACAAACTGGAGATTAGCTTGGTAAGCTATCATGACTGCAGGCAATGGCACACTCGTCTCGATGGCCTCACTCAAAGGACTCGGTGAAGGAAGAATCCAAGGATCTCCCATATGAATTGTGTGAAAAGGCACCGATCTCGTAGATGTTGAAGCACCATCGAAACTAGATCCTATCATGAGGATGGATGCAGGACAACTAAAGGTTCCCATGAGGGATGGATACATGCCTACACCCACACTCCCAGTTGCCAGCTGGGAATGTTCAAATTTCGGAACCGAAGCTTCCGAAGATGCAGTAACAGGCAGATTCTTGAATGCCATTTGATCAATCATTACAATATTCCCGTTATGTGGAAAGCATACAACGCGAAACATGGAAGACGCAATGGCTTGCATACTATACATCCAATTCCTTCCCAGTAAGATATTGTAGTCAAGGGGTGCATCAACCACCTCAACCTCTATCGCAACGGTCTTCCCTCCCAAACAGACTTTAAGGGAAGGAAGGATACCGTGCGGCCTAAACGATCTCCCATCAAAAGCAGTTAACATGGTCATAGATTTTGACAGCTCAGGAGAACCGAGACCCTTCCAACAAGACAAAGACATCACAGAAGCAACAACGCCCTCGTCAATCACAGTATGCTTGACGATCATATTAAGACATTCCACATGCACCAAAAGGGACACATAGTAGGGCAAGCAAGGATGATGTCCTGCGGTTTCAAATTTGATCACTGAGGAAGAATCATCACCATTCACACCAAGAGCGGAAAGCAAATCCTTCCTTTGCGACGGACAACTCTGAAGCACTTCCAATGCAGACATCGCACAAGGAGTATGGCCCAAGTCCTCGACAACTGAATAATTCTGGGCGGCTCGGGCATTTGGGTTATGCCCCGAACGCTTAAGTACCCCCTTAGGAATGCGAGGTGCAACCTCAGGTTTATCCGCAGGTTTCTCAATGCGCAGAGGGGTTCCTGGTGGATCAGGTTCTTTGCCTGGGCTGGGTTGTGACGAAGTATAATCTTTCGCACGCGTCACAACTTTCGCAGCACGGACCATATTAATGCACCCATGACCACTAGTCTCAGCTGGATCATCATCACTAGATTGATCATGGGACTTCGAGTTCATATTCTGGTTATGCGGTAAAGGGTTCGTTAACACAGCTGGGCCCCTGTGCTATGAACTTTGAAGCTTCATCCATTCTAGGGCACAAGTAAGTGAGGTGATCGTCCTTACATAGCTTGCAAGGAAACTTAACCTTATGTTTATTCTGCTTGTCCCCCCCAGCATTTTTACCGTTCTTTTCATTATTATTGGCATTCTCGTTCTTATACCCACCCTTCTTATTATTATTGTTTTTACCCTTTTTTCTATTATGTCCGGGTTGCTGGTTATCCTTTTGGTCAGACGATTGCACAGCAAGTACATTCGCCGTTTGGGCAGGCTGAGACGAAGCCGTAGCTTGTCCCAAGGCAGATTGGTTGATTGACAACTGAGCAACTTGTTTCACAACCAAACCTACAGGTTTCTTACTTGCACAACCCACAATGCCGTCGGCATGTGGTCCAGGTTTGACCTTGGGATCGAAACTAGAACGAGGAGCATTGGGTATAATCTCATATAACAAACCAGACTGAGCATAGATCAAGTCTAGTTACTGGGCCCTAAAGATGGCTTGTTCCTCATTTTGCACTCCAGATATGGAGACATCCTTCGCTATATATGGAAATAAATATTTGAGGAACCACTCAAGGAGGAACTCTGGTGGTATAAAGGCTTTAATTAATCTCTTCCATCTACGCCACTCCTGAATATGATCAGAAATATGGGTGGCTTTATCTTGCCAAAATGTCGACAAGAGTTCAGTACCAACATCATAGCGCACTGGTAGCTGAAAGTGATTAAGGAAAGTCATCACAAGGTCGTCAAACAAAGTAAAGGCACCCCTAGGTAACTCGATATACCATTTCGCCGTAGGCCCTGTGAGGGTGTGTTGAAATAGTCTCAAATGGACTGAGTCCTAATGCAATGAATTGGAAGAGCACCATAGGTGGAATGTCGTAACGTGTTCGCTCGGATCCTTTCCTGGTTTGCCTTTGAACTTAGGTATGTCCGAAGGAAGCTTGGTAGGGACAGCCGGCCAAGTCGGGTCATGAGCCACGGGATCGTTCGTAAGTCTCGATAAGTCAGGTAGATTGAGTGTCACGAGGAAAGGGAGTCTAGGATGATGAGGCCTATGGACCGCTCCCTGGTTCATATAGGATTGATTACCACCATGACCTTGGCCATAGTGACCTCCTCCTGTATGACCCGTATAGGGTGGCGTGGAAGCACCATAATGAGGTGGACCTTGACTAGTAGGAGCTACAAAGCCGTAATTAG
Organism: Pseudotsuga menziesii; assembly: GCA_001517045.1. NCBI lineage: Eukaryota > Viridiplantae > Streptophyta > Pinopsida > Pinales > Pinaceae > Pseudotsuga > Pseudotsuga menziesii. The sequence continues at coordinate 1,079,100 of LPNX010494604.1, forward strand.
GAGAGTAAGCAGGTTGTGAATACCCTCCTCCATAAGGTGAAGAAACCTGTCGATACTGCATCCCATAATAGGGTCCATAGGTCATCGCTTGCGATGCCCCATGAGACACTCCATATGTAGGGATATACATTCCGGAAGTAGGAATATACATACCGGAAGTAGGGATATATGTCATGGAAGTAGCAATCTGACCTCTAGAAACATGAACATAACCTCCCGAAACCATGGGTGGTATGTAGGCTTGAGACACAATTGGTCTAGTAATCGTAGTACGGATTTGACTCATAGCTACGTGCCGACTCGAAGGACCACATGAGTAAGGTGGAGGGTTTACATTTGAAGAACTCGAAAGCGAGGACGAAGGAATCTCTGTAAGAAGATATGTACTAGTGCCTATCGTCACTCATCTGGGACCCGGTATCCGTATCGGATCACTAACTCTAGACCTAGGAGGTATATAAGATGTAGCTTCCACCACTGGGATGGAAGGTGCAATGTGACTAGTACTCCCAAACCTCTCCGCAAGGTAAGGCATGGGATTTCCCCCAGGCATACGGTTAGGCTCGAAATCGGATTCGACATTAAATGCCAAATCATGCATAGGAAAACGAGTCATAGCATAACTACCATAGCTAGTACTGGCATGTTCAAAGTGAGTCTCGGCGTCTTTCGGCATTCCATACTGGTAATGTGTCAATGAGGGGTCAACCCTAGAATGAATAGGTCTATCATGCATGGCTCCTATATTCGAAATCACAGGTCCTAACTCAGTTAGGTCGGGTGAAGGGTCATAAGTAGGCATGAATTCCCCATCGTCAACGCGAATGGGAGGAGGTGGCTCAGATGTATCCTCTGAATGATCTCCCATGGTGTGTGAATCAATGTGTGACATAGTCCGCTTGGACTTCCTAGGTCCCTCTCCCAAAGGAGGAGGATAAGTAGAAGGCGGAAGTCCTGCTAAACGATGAGAACGGCACGGAACCGCACCCGACTCCACAATGACTCAAAAAATAGCAAAGACTCTCTATTTACGTCAACCCTAGGCCAACTAGCATGCACAGAGAAATCACTAATAAAATCTAAAGCAAAATGCAAGCAAACAAGGGCTGGATAAGTGAGCTCCTGAATGTGGCCGGTATGTCTCGCCTAGGAGAGGCTTGAGAGGCCCTTGTCACCACAAGCGGAGGTACGTAACCAATTATTGTGGCCCTCAGCTTCAATGCGTAAAGCGACTGTGCTGTCCGACCCCAACCTGGCCGAGACACATGTAGAATAACCTCTGCAAGTACCCCCTCGATATCCTAGGTAAGGTCACTAAGGTCACCCCAATATAATCAAAGCTCAAGCGGACAGTCGCAGGCGGGATTGACCGTATGGGAAGGGTAGCAAAGCCCGAAACTCTCGAAAGAGCCCCCAGATACGAATACAATACTGGATATATTGCTGGTGCTACACAGTTATCGACCAGGGGTTATCCCAATCCACAACCGCTCACACTACCTCGTGCTTAACTCCCTTTTGAGAGGAGGATCCTGAGAACGCTGGTTATATCAAGGATTTCACACACTCCCTGGACAGACACCTAGTTGTTGTCGTTTAGTGATATTGGAGAATTAGCTTACAATGAACTATTCCAAGATCCTAAAACCTAAGCTTGTTGGTGCACCCTAGAAAAGAAAAGAGTGTAATTCATTTTAATTAGCGTTGATTTTAGTTGGATTTATTACTCAAAAATAGGATATGGTCGTGTAACTAATGGTGTTATGACGCAACAAGAAGCAAAATGCACACCTAAAAATCAATGCAAATGGATTGTGTCCATGAAAACAGGGTATGCGTACTATGTGTAATGCACAATTTCTTCTTCAAATGCTGAATGCAAATTTCCCTATATGAAGTCCTAACTATTACTCCAAAACAAATCTAGATCTAGTGCAAGTACAATGCAAAGTGCAAAATGCAATGCATGATGATAAGAAAATGTTTTTGGATTTTTTGAAAATAAAGAGATACAAAAAGCAAAAGAATGATTCTACCCACCCCAGACTCTGCAAGCACACATAAACAACATTCCAGCAAAGTACTAAGGTAAAAGGACTCTAATGCACTAATCTCAAACAAAAAATCAAAGATGCCATGACAAGAACTTTCCTAAAAGAAAACATTTAGGCTAAAAAAAACGTTTCTGGTCAGAAACAGAGGTATTAACAGACTCAGGTAGTGCCAAAGGACGCTCAACAGCTAACAGACTTCACCCAACAATCCACTATCTTCCACAAAAAGGTAAAAACTAGGGTGTACGTGACTGTGCGCAGTAAACCCGTGTGTATACGCAGAAATCCCAGGGGAAACCACGTGTATACGTGACTGTAAGTGACAAACCCGAGTACAGGAAGAAAAATATGCACAAATCCAAGGAAAACAGACAGGCTGAGACTAACTTCACACCAATCAGGCTCTACCAGGAATACATTCCCCCATACCCGACACAGGAACAAGAGAGAAAGAGCAATTCAAATACATTGAATGCCAAGAAATCAACCCCCAAAGGACAACTACTAGGAACTCCCCAACGGATTCACCAATTCTGTTACGGAGAGAAATTCCTATGGCTTGGGGTACCACAACAGACAGCTAGACTCCAGAAATCAATCTTTCCCAATATGCAATAGAAATAAAATGTCTAACACTAAAGGATCGAACTTCGTACCTTATTCCGGATGGTTGAAGTAGATCCCCATTGAGATTTCCAATCTTCAGCTTGAATTGATATAATACTTCCTCAACAATAAGTAAACAATACAAGCATACTATATATCATGGTGTTAGATCTATTCTAGCATATATAATCAATAATGTAAAAGCATTTGACATATTCCAATGGATACAATATTCATTCAAATACACATTACTGGACAGGAAAAGATATTTCTATTAATATAAATAAGAGATTACAAGTGACAACCTCTGACGGCACGTCTGCAAACCGGAGAAACTGAATCCCCCACTTGGGCCTCCACCACCTCAATCCTCCATCACTCAGATAGCAAGCTCACTAGAAAAGGGAAAGCTTGGAAAGAACACAACAGTGCTCCAAGGGACAAAGGGATGCAGACTCAAGCATAAGTTCTGGCAACAATGGACTATAGTTTCGTTACTCTCAATTCTCTCTTATGCTTTCAATGTCTCAAGGGGTTCCTTATATAGCTTTTCAAAGGGATACTGAAAGGCCGAATCCGTGCGATCTCAAGGCATATGGAAGGCCAGGAGTCATATGAGTCGGATCCAAGTCAAGGAAAACTCCAAAAAGATTTGGATTATGTACACATCCCGATGTACGCGACTATAGGGGTCATATCCGTGTATGTACGCGGTTATCAGGGTAAAATCCGCGTATATCACTTTTATTATGTTTTTAGGGATGATCAAGGACACATCAAAAGACAAAAAGTAGTCCATAGGGGCTAATGAGTCGGCAGCGGGACATGGGAAGGCCATACAATGTGTGATTCACCTAGTGTGGTGAAATCCGCTATAACACCATGAATAGGCATGATATAAAAGGTGTCATGTGTGGTCATCGCCACGTATAATATACAATGGATTAAGATCTCCATAATGGATGAAGATATCTCATATACATTGGAAACACTGGAATCATGATCATTGTTGGAGTAGGGCCCTGCAGCTATAGGAAAAGCTACTATATCGGGACAAGGAAGTCAAAGGAAACAGTACCTGAAGTGGCCGAGAAGAGAGAGCTCAACCACTGCATTGAAGGTAGCGGTGACGACAGGAGGGCTTAGCTACCCTTATAAATGGAAAAGGAGCAATGGGCTGAGGTATTAAAGACAAAGGACAGAAGGGGAGCAACCGAGGAAGCGGCGCCCATACCAGAGATCAACGCTGGAAATCGCGAAAGACTGCAGGAAGTTGCAGTGTGACCAGTAAGTGGCAATTCAAAGTACAGAGAGGCCGGCTGTCATAGTTAGAGTTTTTGGGTTACTGTTGGGATAGGCCCACAGTTTTGTATCATGGTGAGACCTTCGGGCCACCTATTTAAGCATGTATTTTGTATTGTAAAAGGTTATATAGTTAGCCAGTAGACCATTAAACAATTAGACAGTTAGCTAGTAGTCAGTTAGTTGGTCAGTTAGCTGTTCTTTGAGTCGATCTCTGGTTCTGTTGCTAAGTCTGTAGTTATCTTACTGTAACCAGTAGCCAGCTCCTTGAGCATGAATGTAACAATCCGCAGGGATTGAGAGAGAGAGAGAGAGAGAGGAAGAGTATATTGTAAGAATAAAGCATTAGAGAAAGAGAAGAGATCTAAGAGAAGGGCTCCCAGATGTGTGCGTGGAGTTTCCCAGAAGATCTCAAACTGCATAGTAGGTTGCAATGGAACTATGTACTCTCTCAATATATAATAAAACACAGTTTCTGTGGACGTAGCTTCCTCCCTGGAAGTGAACCACGTAAAACCCGTGTGTTGTGCGACTGTTTCATGTGATTGAGCTTTACTTATTTGCTATATGTTATTCGTTACATTGATGTTGCTTATCAGTTAATGAATGTATGTATGCTATCCTTCAGTTTACAATAGCATAGAAGGTTAAGTGTGAGTTGAATGTATCAAGTGTTCTGTATATGAGTTTATCAGTGCTTGATTCATGACAGTTAACAGTTACAGTGTTAAGTGACTTCTGTATATTTAGTTCGGTGAGTTGAGCATAGTTGATGTTAAGTGTGTTAGACTGTAGAAACTTAAGAGAAGTTGTTTAACACCTTAATGAAGGATAACTAAGCTATTATACCCAGAGAGGAAGCCTTTGAACCTTGAGAGTTGATGAGCATATTAATTCTTACCATAGGAAATATCACGGCGTAGAAAGGCGATATCGCACTGTCGGAGGAGCTGCGGTGTGAGATACCGCAGGATTAAGGCTTGAGGAAAAGAGAAGGCTGTGCATCGTCGGAGAAGCTACGATGCGATAAGAGCCAGTTCCATAGAAGACTTAGCGAGGAAGAGAGAAATAGCAGTTGCTGAGAGACCCCACTGGTTAATTAGAGTCAGAAGAACCTAGGATGCGACAAAACCTGGTTGAGCAAACGTGATTCTTCAACCACCCCATCAAAGATCAATTCGGGTGAGACTTCAGGCCATTCTGCGGTCTGTCCCTGAAAGGGCCAGTGAGCTAGGGGTTTTGTTGGTACACTACAGTAAACCCGGGTCTTCCCAGTAAGCCCAACAAATGGTTCTGTTGCCGGTTTTGAACAAATTGAAGAGCTAATGTTCTGTTGGCATCCTACTAAAGAAGAACTTAACCACTGGGTTGAGTCTAAGGAAAGAGAATTTGCTGAGAAACAAAACAAGAGTCCTACGTTGAGTACAGAGGACTGGCTACAGAAACATATCTTCACAGACCTGCATGAGATATTTTTTGCAACCTATGCTAATGAGTTGTATGACTGGTTGTCAAAGTTGAATGATAAGCACGTATTCAAGAAGAAAAGGAACATTGTCTGGACACTGGAGCTGATTCATACTGTGAAGAGTGTAGATAATCCCAGTTCATGGGTAGTATACTTCTGGCTTGCGATTTTGCTGGAAGGTTTCATTACAGAGTTTGCAGTTGATCAAAGAAAGAGTTTCAGCGAAGCAAAAAGGTACTTCTTCAAAGGATATCGCGGTCAGTACCTAAACTCTTTAAATTTGTCCCTTAAGATGTTATTATATGAAAAAGGAGTATTGGATATATTCTCAGATGAATAAGTTAAGTAAGTGTAATGTCACAAGAGTTTGAGAGTGATTTTGAAGACATTGGACGTACACGTAGTGGTAAGAAATATAAAGTAGATTTCAGATCTTTCTTCTTTGAAGACAGTTCAGACAGTACTAGGGAACAGAGTCAAAGTAATAGAGAAAGAACAGTAGGGGGTATCCCTTACCACCCTTACAACCCAGAGAAACCAACCGGGACTCAGAATAATCCCGCAGGAACTCCATATACTAGTTCACACACAGTACATACTACCTCTACATCACATACATTTACACCGCCAAGTGGTAGTAACACAACAAATCATAATCCACCACGTAGAAACATAATGGGGGATGACATGAAATTACCTACCTTTAGGGGTATAGGGGCATAAGACCTAGAACAACATTGGTTCCTATGTGAAGTTGTATGGACCATTAAATAGATGCAGAATGACAATACTAAGCTTGTCCAGCTGGCCACTACACTTAGAGAAAGAGCTTTAACATGGTATATGAAGTATACATCAGCGCAGATCAGAACACTCATAGAGGTCAGGACCGCAATGATTAAGGAATTCAAGAAACCCAAGTCTGAGTCACAATTTATCACAGAACTTAAAGACATTATATAGTTACCCACAGAGTCAGTATGGGATTTTGATCAGAAATTTAAAGCTCTTATAGACCAAGTTATTTTTGAGTTTGCGCCGGAGCAGCATAAGGAATGGTTCATCACAGCACTGCTCCCTCATATTAGACTACCATTAATGCAATGGAAACTCCATATGCAGGATGAAGCATTGGATATGGAAATGAAGCTAGAGGCTTCATCTCTAGCTGAGACTAGTACAGGTATGACAAACTTACAGAATCAGTTAGCCAATCTCACTTTACAGCTACATGAGATTAAGAAAGGAAAAGAGGTTGCGGATGAATTATGGTGTACAAAGTGTAAAGGACATGGCCATACCAAATATAACTATCCAGTATTTGTTCAGTATCTAGAAAGTGGGGCTCCTAACCCCTTAGTATATAATCAAGGGCCATGGTGTGAAATCTATAGAACAAGAGGACATAGACCACAGGAATGCCCTTTACTTCAGAAGTATGTACAAACTCCTATTAATTTATACTGTAACTTCTGTAAGTCAATAGGACATGATGAAAATAATTGCAGAGCTTATCATCTCATGATAGAGAGAAAACATGACTTCTACAGAGTCCAGTAAGAGACATCAGGACCAGTAGCAGGACCACAGCATGAACCGGCTCATGATGGCCGCGGTGGAGGATTCAGAGGACGAGGCCGTGGTGGAGGATTTGGCCGTGGCCATGGACCGATTGTGTGTTAAAACTGTGGAGTTGTAGGACATTATGCTAGGGATTTTCAGAACCCTACTACAACATGTAAGTATTGAAAGTCCTATGATCATACTATAGAAGAATGTCCTATATTGATAGCCAAGATTAAGGATCCTAAGCTAGCAATAAACCAGAATATTCAGCTTATTGCTGCTGAGCAGAAAGAACCAGAACCAAGCGTCAATATTATGACTCGCAGTGGTGTTTCTACTAGTAGTACATCGCAAGATGCTGAAAAGAATACAGGTCCGCAGTGGGTGCGCAAAGCCACTGATAAATCTACACCGCTTGACCTGCAGAAGAACAAAGAAACATTGCAGCAAGCTAAAACTTTCTTTACTAACCCTACACCGTCAGGATCGTAGGTATTGCCTTGTAGGGGTGTACCATAGCAAAAACCTTGTGGCGTTAGTCCTATGCAGATATCGCAGGCTACCACATCTGGAAGGTGCGAAGAGGATGAGTTGACAGGAAGTGTACAATCCTTCCTGCGGAGCTGCTTGAAACTCGTAAGAAATGAGAAAGCCATAGGAGAGATTCAATGCATCATGGATCGGTATCAGCAGTATTCTTTCGTGAGTAGTACGCAGCATACTGTTCATAATATTATGGGCCATACAAGAACAGGAAGAGAAATGAGACTCACAGCGCAAATTGGAGAGTTTGAAATGGATGAGGTAATCCTAGATTTAGGATCCGAGGTAAATGTTCTGACTAAGCAGACATGGGAACAGATGGGTAGTCCTAAGTTAGCCAAATCACCTATCCATCTGCAATTAGCCAATCAGCAGAGGGTATCGCCATGGGTCGATTACCGCAAGTACCAGTTGATATCGATGGAGTTCGCAGCTTTGCAGATTTTGAAGTCATAGAAATTATTGGCGATAGTAGACCGTATCCAGCTTTACTAAGTATTGATTGGGAAATTGATAACATGGTTGTTATCGATTTGAAGAAAAGACAAATGACCTTTGAGGATAAACAGATCCGATTCATCGCATTGTTGGATCCTTTTCAGGGTCCTCGATACATTGAACCTATCAGAGCAGAGGAAGAGGTGCGTAATATGGAGAGCTTCTATCAGATGACTGCTAATCAGAGTGATTATATTAACCCCACCACAGAAGGAAATATTATTTGGCGATGCAACAACTCATGCGCATCGGATTCGGAGGTTGGTTTAGAAAAATGGCAGAATAGACTTTGTGAAGTCTCAGCTCGTAGATGTGCGTTTATGAATAAGTCACTGCGATGGATTGGCGTAGAGATTAAGGATATTCTGTCGTTTGATGGCTTAGCCGATGTTAATGACTTTTTACAGCAGCTTGAGAAGGAAATCCCTCATGAGCAGAGGATGGTAGCTATTGAACTTGTAGTAAGAGCCACGCCTGCAAGATGGTGGCATGCACATAAAGAACATATCGCATCATGGGATGATTTTAAGAGATTGATGAGGATCAGATTCTCTAATGACAAGGAGTGTTTACAGCAGAAATATACAGGAGAAAGTGACCCCAGGTCACATATCAACATTTGTGAACAGAATTGGTTGGACATTTCAGAGGATGAATGGGTTCACCTATTCATTCACACTTTAGACATAGTCCCAAGGAACTGGTACACTGAGACAGAGTTGCACAGAGGAACGATTATATGGCCAGTTATGATAGACAACTTTGTACTCACTTTCTCTTTTGAATCTGAGTATCCAAGCATTGATCAGGCTCTAAACATTATAAATACTAAGATATTTGATGACTGTACCCTACCAGTGTATGATCAGCCTAATTGGACCATCCAGTTAGAACATGCGCTAGAGTGTTACAACTTTGCAGAAGAGCCAGGTGATGAGGATGAGGATCCTCACAGTATCAACATTCCAGAGTCAGAAGGGACTCGCGAAGTTGATGGACCAAAGCTATATATTCCATCTATCACAGAGCCTATTAAGATTAAACAGATCAATATTGGCACAGAAACAGAACCAAAGTTTGCCTCTATTGGAGACTATTGGGATGATGAAACAGTAGGACACATCGCAGATTTGTTACATGACTATCAGGACTTATTTCCCACTAAGTTTATAGAGATGAAGGGAATAGTAGGAGATTTGGGAGTCATGAGGATACCTTTGAAGGAGGATGCTAGGCCAGCTAAGCATCGTCCATACAGATTAAATCCTCGTTATAAATAAAAAGTTAAGGATGAGATTGATAAGATGCTAGCAGCATGCATCATTGAGCCCGTAGAAGAGAGCGAGTGGGTTAGTCCCATGGTTGTGCAGGAAAATAAAACTAAAGGAGAAATCAGAATTTGTGTCGATTTGCGCAAACTCAATGACGCATCGCTTCATGACCCATTTTCGACACCTTTTACTGATGAAGTTTTAGACAATGTGGGAGGATAGGAGATCTACTCATTCACTGATGGCTTTTCAGGATATCACCAGATAAGAATCCATCTAGAAGATCAATATAAGACCACCTTTGCGATAGAATGGGGCTCATTCTACTATACGGTAATGCCCTTTGGTCTTAAAAATGCACCAGCTATTTTTTCTAGAGTAGTAGTTTCTGTATTTAAGGAATACATCCATAAATTCTTAGAATTCTATTTTGATGATTGGACTGTATTTGGATTAATCAAAGACCATATAGGATATTTAAGGCTCATGTTAGAGAAATGTAGGCAATATCAGATTTCTCTTAACTTGAAGAAATGTATATTCTATGCACCATTTGGTATTTTTTTGGGTCATATTGTTTGCAGACAAGGCTTGATGGTAGATCCCGCAAAGATTGCCATCATCATAAATCTTTCGGCACCCAACTCAGTCAAGCAATTGAGGACAGTGCTTGGTCATACCGAAAATTATAGAAAATTCATCAAAGGATATGCAAAGATCACAGCACCTATGGAAAAGCTGTTAAAGAAAGAAGTGAAATTCCTATGGACTGAGGAATGCCAACAAATTTTAGACACTCTTAAAGAGAAGATGGTCACAACACCCATCTTAGTATTTCCAGATTGGAACAAGCCATTTCACGTACATGTGGATGCATCTGGCATTGCACTGGGGATTGTCTTAACACAGCCAGGAGAAGGGGGTATCGATCACCCCATCGTGTACTCAAGCAGAAAGTTATCTACCACAGAAAATAACTACACCACTACAGAAAGAGAAGGATTATCTATGGTGTATGCTCTATAGAAGTTCAGGCACTACCTGTTGGGTGCCCCATTCAAGATGTTCACTGACCATTCCGCTTTAAAGTATTTGGTCAATAAGCCAGTGTTAGGAGGAAGGATCTGCAGATGGTTACTCCTATTTCAGGAGTATGATTTTGAAATTATTGTAAAACCAGGGAGATTAAATGCCAGACTTGACCATCTCTCGTGGATAGACTCAGGAGAAGAACCAAGTAATTTAGAGGATAATTTTCCAGGTGCGCAATTGTTTTCTATCTAGATCGCAGATGAGTATTACACAGATATTATTCACTTTCTCACTACAGGGTGGGCACCAGTTGAGTTTACTAAGCAGCAAAAGAAACAATTAGTTGTTAAAGTAGTAGACTTCACTTTGATCGCAGGACATTTATACAAGTTGGGTCCAGATGAAGTCCTACGTAGATGCGTTATGCCGCACGAAAAAGAGGCCATTATCAAGGAAGCACACTCAGGCACCGCAGGAGGTCATTTCACAGGAAATCCGACTGCTCAGAAAATTCTAGCTACAGGATTATGGTGGCCTACTTTACATAAAGACACTAAGGAGTTTTGTAGATGCTGCGATATCTACCAGAGTGTAGGAAAACCTTCGTGGAGAGATGAAATGCCGCTGTGACCACAGATTACGTTGCGAGCATTTGACAAGTGGGTTATAGATTTTGTGGGTCCTATCAACCCACCAAGAAAACAAACTGGTGCGAGATACATCATCACAGGAACATAATACCTCACCAGATGGGTAGAGGCCAAAGCAATAAGGAATTGTGATGCTGCTACAGCTGCACATTTCATTTTTGAAAACATCATAAGTAGATTTGGATGTCCAACAATTTTGATGAATGATCAAGGCACACACTTTCTGAATCACACTATTAAGGCCTTGATGGAGGAATTTCAGATACAGTACCATAAGAGCACTCCCTACCACCCACAAGCTAATGGTACGGTGGAGGATTTTAACAAGATTCTAGAAAATGCTCTTACTAAGATCTGTAACAACCAAAGAGACGATTGGGACCTCAGGGTTAATGCTGTATTATGGGACTATAGGACTACATGCAAGAAACTCATAGGACACACACCTTTCAGCTTGGTGTGTGGACAAGAGGATGTTATGCCTATGGAATATATTATTCCTATTTTAAGAATTTCTCAAATTACCAAGATGGCTAATGTAGATACGATGAATGAAAGACTAACACAGCTGCTTGCCTTAGAAGAAGACAGATTCTTCATAGGATTTCATCAAAAAGTGTAGAAGGCACGAGAAAAAGCTTGGCATGACAGGAACATCAAGAGCAAGATTTTCCAGGAAGGAGACCTAGTGCTCCTTTATGACAGCAAGTTTGTTAAGTTCCCAGGGAAGTTCAAGACACATTGGTTGGGGCCATATCAGATTCAACAAATTATAGAAGGAGGTGTCGTTCAGCTCAGTAAACTAAATGAGGAACTTGTTCCTACCTTGATTAATGGCAGTAGGTTCAAGTTTTATAGTGATAGCCACCCCACCTCCCAGCCCTAACTCAGAGAATTAAGCGGTATAGATGTCTAGTGTAGTTGAAAGGAGGCATCGCACCTATAACTAGTCTACACCCAAAAAAAAAAAGTTCTAAGTATGAGGAATCACAGCAGGAAAGTTTATTTTGCACAAGTCATAGGACGTTACGGAGTTTGTGAACGTTGCGGAGTTTCACGCCAACATTTTGGTTCAGGATGATGCGGTGTGACATCGCAGCGAGGTGATGTTCCCTATGCCACGTAGACAATTTTGAAAAGGGAAATAGGGCCAGTCACTTCACCTTCTGACAAGCAATTAATCTAGATACGACAGGTATACGTTTCCCTAGATTTGGTAAATCTTGGTTGAGACCAGTGCCTGCATACAATTTTCAAGGGAGATTTGATCGGATTTTCAGCACTTAATGAGGATCGAGATGATGACCTTTGTCTTATCCATGCAATAAATGCTGCAAATGGGTCTAGTCTAAGCGACCGTTACTTCAGATATTATGGCCTTCATTATAAATACACAAATCATTCAAACAGAAGGGTTACTTTTGCGATTTCTGAGAGTTATTGAGAAATTTTTAGAGTTTTCCCTGTGCAGAGATACTCTAGTTACAGAGTGCTAGTTTCCCTATTTTCGCAGCCATTGCTAGTCCAGAGTATCACACTGGGTGGTTTCTATCCGAGAAGGAACCTCTAGAATACATTGTGCGACGATTCCAGTGTGGTGGCCTCGAGTCTGCTATGACGACGCCGCCCAAGGTTGTGAAATTAGGTACACCACATGTCAGATAGACGCCAAGGATGAGGAGTCAAGCTCAGATAGTAGATGAATCCAGCTCAAAGCAGAGATGAAGAATGATGAGAAGAAATATGCTGACAAGAAGAAAGATGAAAAGGAGAGTGAAGAAAAGGTGGAGAAAAAGAAAGAGGAAGAAAGTAAAAATGAGAAAAAGAAGGCAAAGGGAGAAGGAAGATGACCTATCTGATCAGCCAAGGGAAGAACAAGAGATTCCAGAGGCAAAGAAACTAAAATATGAAGATCATACGCAGTGTGACTACCTGGAGTGACTTGTTGAGAAGAAAAGTGAAAGGGAGAAACAAACCAAATAAGCAGAAATTCAGCATGCAGACAAAGGCTTGTTCTCGGAATGGAATTCATGGTTTGTATAGTTTTCGTATGAAAGGATCCAGACTGAATGAAATGTTTGAGAAGGCTGGAAGATACAAATTTAGAATTTCTTTGTGATATGAGTTCTAACCCAGATAAAGAGGAAAGGATATTTGTGGAAGGATTCTCAAAATCTCAAGATCCTTAAAGGAGTTGCTGATCCATGAAAAGACCTATATGCAACTTTGAAGTATATCTTGTGTGAGGGATTCGGTGGTGATCTAGGTGAAGCGGTCATTTGAAGGTCTCACAAGTGAAAGAAGCGAGAGCATGACAATGAGGGAACGAAAGATAAGAGAGACCTATGAACTAAGTTTACAGAAGATGATGCCAAAGATGATAGAAAGCACAACGGAGAAAAGAGAAAATTTGATGGACAAAGATATCGCAGGACTCAGAGAGAGATTTGCAAGGACTTCGCAGGAATCCAAGGAGAAGCTACAGCAAGAGAAGCCAGTTGTTAGTGGCTCAGGGATGAGCCACAAGTAAGTGTTAGGGGACTGTTGGAGCAAGGCCCTATAGCTACAGAAAAATCTGCTATATCGGGACAAGGAAGTCAAAGGAAACAGTACCTGAAGCAGCCAAGAACAGAGAGCTCAACCACTGCATTGAAGGCAACGGCGATGACAGGATGGATCAGCTACCCTCATAAATGGAAAAGGAGCAACAGGCTGAGGTATTAAAGACAAAGGATAGAATGGGAGCAACCGAGGAAGCGGCGCCCATACCAGAGATCAGCGCCGAAAATCGCGAAAGACTGCAGGAAGTTGCAGTGTGACTAGTAAGCGGCAATTCAAAGTATAGAGAGGCCGACTGTCACAGTTAGGGTTTTTGGGTTACTGTTGGGATAGGACCACAGTTTTGTATCATGGTGAGACCTTCAGGCCACCTATTTAAGCATGTATTTTGTATTGTAAAAGGTTAGATAGTTAGCCAGTAGACCATTAGACAATTAGACAGTTAGCTCGTAGTCAGTTAGTTGGTCAGTTAGCTGTTCTTTGAGTGGAGCTCTAGTTTTGTTGCTAAGTCTGTAGTTATCTTACTGTAACCAGTAGCCGACTCCTTGAGCATGAATGTAACAATCTGCAGGGATTGAGAGAGAGAGAGAGAGGAAGATTATATTGTAAGAAGAAAGCATTAGAGAAAGAGAAGAGATCTAAGAGAAGGGCTCCCAGCTGTGTGCGTGGGGTTTCCCAGAAGATCTCAAGCTGCATAGTAGGTTGCAGCGGAACTGTGTACTCTCTCAAGATATAATAAAACACAATTCCCGTGGACGTAGCTTCCTCCCTGGAAGTGAACCACGTAAAACCCGTGTGTTGTGCGACTGTTTCATGTGATTGAGCTTTACTTATTTTCTATATGTTATTCGTTACATGAATGTTTCTTATCAGTTAATGAATGCATGTATGCTATCCTTTAGTTTATATTAGAATAGAAGGTTAAGTGCGAGTTGAATGTATCAAGTGTTCTGTATATGAGTTTATCAGTGCTTGATTCATGACAATTAACAGTTATAGTGTTAAGTGAATTCTATATATTTAGTTCGGCAAGTTGAGCATAGTTGATGTTAAGTGTGTTAGACAGTAGAAACTTAAGAGAATTTGTTTAACACCTTAATGAAGGATAACTGAGCTACTATACCCAGAGAGGAAGCCTCTGAACCTTGAGAGTTGATGAGCATATTAAGTCTTACCATAGGAAATATCTCGGCGTAGAAAGGCGATATCACATTGTCGGAGGAGCTGCGGTGTGAGATACCAAAGGATTAAGGGTTGAGGAGAAGAGAAGGCTGCGCATCCTCGGAGAAGTTGCGATGCGATAAGAGCCAGTTCCATAGAAGACTCAGCGAGGAAGAGAGAAACAACAGTTGCTGAGAGACCCGACTAGTTAATTAGAGTCAGAAGAACCTAGGATGCTATAGAACCTAGTTGAGGAAACGTGATTCTTCAACCACCCCATCTAAGATCACTTCGGGTGAGACTTCAGGCCTTTCTGCAGTCTGTCACCGAAAGGGCCAATGAGCTAGGGGTTTTGTTGGTACACTACAGTAAACCTGGGTCTGCCCAGTAAGCCCAACAATCATGAGAGATGAAATCTCATGAATACTGGCACGATCAAGGAGGTAGAACATATGGAATTCCACCAAAATGGAAGGTATTCCACACAAACCGCTACAAATACATGTCCCACTATGTGAATAGATGTGTCGAGGTCAAACATAGTAGTGCATCATCTGATTACCGGTCATTGATGTATATCGTTAACAGAGGCAAGATAATCCACTGATAATGAAAATGGAAATCAAGGTATAGAGTGCAATCTAACAAGTGTGAATAGATGTGTTGAGTTTGAACGCTTGAAAGAGTCCATCGATCAGGGAACATTGATGTATTCCCAAAAATGTCGATGGAGAGAGAACCTACCACTGATGATTTTAAGTCTCAAGGAACTCAAATGAATCTAGAATCCTATTCCAGAATAAGTGATATGATGTCGATGGAATGGAATCTGCTGGAAGGAGGGAATTAAGGAATCCCCCGTTATCCAACACGAGGTACTCAGTAAGGATGTATAATGTGGAAGAACTCAACAAACAAGATATGCATGAACCAATAACAATATCAAGAATGGCCAACATGCAAATTCAAGATAAATAAGGAATGGCTGACTCATGCTTCAACTTCCTTCGAACAAGAGCATAAGGCAAGTGGTGACTAATGCTAGGCAACATGGAATCCATATGCAAACTGAGACATCTCTGTGATGTAGGAGGCATCAACTAGTTGGTGGAGATAAAATCAAGATAACGAGTACAGATCCTAAATTTAAACTAATAACCCAACCAACAGATGTGATATACAGTGCTCTATTCGAAGGTGACACGACTCAACTAATGCCAAATATAACATCTTTTCTTGTCTGTATTTTTATGTATTTTTATTTTTTTAAGAATTTTTTAGATATTTTGAAAAGCTTGAAAAAGAATAAAAGTTATTTATAGTACATATCTAGGAGGAGACAAGTGTCAGGGATAGGAAAGCTAGCTCCAATCAGTGTAACATACCTATGCTTAATGCAAGAAAACATGTGCGGGATAACGACACTCGGGGGAAGATATCCTCCTGGTTAAGGGGTGATCAAGATGCAAAGGATATATAAAAGGATCTTCTTGGATAGACATGAGACACGCTCGGGCTATATGGTTGATAAATCAAAGTCAGGGAGTTGTCATAAAACTCAAGAAGGAAAGAAAAACTCATGAAATGCAATCACAACTTGATATATACAAGGGAGTCCCTATGGGGAAAATACAGCATAAAGTTCAAGAGGAGTATGAAGCTCTTGCTCAAGGACATGGTGGGACTAAAAAGAGACTCCCACAACCTAAAGGAGGAATCTCAACATGGGTACCAAGTGCAAAAAAGGATCTAACTAGGGCACCCATGTATAGGAAAGCTCTACAATTTGCATAATACCACTTCTAAGAATAGCATGAAGGTTTTGTGATACCACGGAATGGGTTCATACCTAAGGTTAAAATGAAATGGTCATAAGGTCATGCAAAATGGAGGTAGATGTGAAATCCTAACCTATATGTCAATTTAGATGTTATACCTGTAACAGGCACGAAAGGATCAAAGACTCAGTCAAAACATGCTCGAAACAGGCCCCGACAACACCATATTAGTCCAAACGATCCAAAAATTGTCAACAACGGGTCAAAACTATAGAAAGTGGGTAAAAATTTCAAATTTTTTTCTATAAAATAGTGAAAAAACAAAATTTTCCATACCTGTTGAAAATTTACCCACCATAGTGCATTTGAGAGCAAAAACTTCAGAAGCTCATTCTGGGAGCATCGGTCCATAGAATCATATTCCATGTATTTCAGGTAAGATCTCATGCCCTTCTCTTCCATTTATATGTTTTAATTTTTGCCAGGAATGCAAGAAATATTGATAGGTATAGTTTGTGACAAGTTAGCCATGTTCCCTTCGGCATACTTGGTAGGAGAGCCTAATGGGACCACGTGCCTACAAATTTTTTCGCTAAATATCGCCTTAAAGTCATCACTCTCAATATTATCAAGATTAGGGTGAAAATAAGATCTATGATGCAACTCTCCCCAAGGTTATTATAACCCATACATAGCCTCAAGAATAGCCTCGTATGATGGAAATATGTCATCGAGGAAGTCATGTGAGTGAGATGATGACACTACCCAAGCAAGAAATGCATAAGGGTCCTCCTCCTATGTCTATGAAGAGGAAGGACTAGAATATACAACTGAATCAATATTAGCTTGATAAGCCACCATAGTCATAGACAATGCCATGTCCATCTCGGCAGGTATAGAAGCTTCATCCAAAGTACTCAGAGAAGGAAGAGTCCAAGGATCCTCCATATGCGAAGTGTGAAAAGAAACTAAACTCAACGATGTAGAAGCCTTACCAAGACTAGAACCGATCATAAGAATGGATGTGGAAAAAATAAAATTTCCCATTAGAGAAGGATTCATTCATACCCCAACATTGTCAGTTGCCAGCTGAGAATGATCGATAACCGGGATAGAATCTCCCGATGATGCTTTAAAACTAGAATTATCAAAGGATCATTGATCGGCTGTCACAATCTTCATATCCAAAGGAAAAAAAATGACCTGAAAGAGTGACGATGCAATTGGTTGCACATTGTAAATCCAACTCCTACCAAGTAAAACATTATAGTCAAGGGGTGCATCAACCACCTCGACCTCAATCGCGATGGTATTCCCTCCAAATTGGACCTTAAGGGAAGCAATAATGTCATGCGACTGAAGCGATCTTCCGTCAAACACAGTTAACATGGTTCCCGACTTAGACATCGCAGGAGAACCCAACCACTTCAAACATGACAAAGACATTGTGGAATCCACAGCACCTTCATCAATCATAGTGTGCTTGATGGTGTTGTTTAGACACTCTAAATGAACCAAAAGAGACACATATTAAGGCAAGCGAGGCTGGACTCCATGAGTTTCAAATTTGATCATTGAAGGAGAGATTTCATCAGCCACCCCAAGAGGAGACAACAAGGCTTTCCTTTGCAGAGGACAAGTATGAATAACTTCTAAAGAGGACACCGCAAAAGGAGTTTGGCCCAAATCCTTGATTATAGAATAGTTCTGGGTAGATTAGGCATTAGGATTGTGCCCTAAACGCTTCAAGACTCCATTAGGAATGCAAGGTGGAGCTTCAGGCTTATCACTAGTTTTTTCTATATGCAAAGGGATCTCAGGTGGAGTAGGTTCTTTTCCCATGTTAGGTTGCGACATACCATGATCCTTATAATGGGTCACAACATTTTTGGCAGACATCATATTAATGTAACCATGGCCACCAATGGTATACAACAGGATTGGAGTCCCACTAGAAGCACCATCAAGATCCACGGTCCTCAAGTTCATATTCTGATTTTGTGGTAAAGGATTTTTCAACACAGCTGGGCCCTGTGTGATTAAATTTGAGGCATCTTCCATCTGAGGGCACAAGTGAGTGAGGTGATTATCCTCATAAATCTTACAAGAAAATTTAACCTTACACTTAGGTTTCTTGTCCCCCCAGCATTATTGTTGTTGTTCTTGTCATTATTATCATATTCATTCCTATTCCCATCGTTTTGATTATTTTTACCTTTCTTTTTATTCCGCCCAGGTTGCTGGTTACCTTTCTGGTTCGATGATTGCAATGAAAACACGTCTATCATTTGGGTAGGATGAGATGAAGCCATAGCTTTTCACAAAGTAGGCCGATTAATAGACAAATTATTCATTTGGTTTGTAACTGAGCTTGCGGGCTTGGCACTTGCAGAGCCAACAATGCCATCGGCATGTGGCTCAGGTTTAAACTTAGGGTTGAAATTAGATCTAGGTGTGTTCGGTATGATCTCATACAATAGCCCAAATTGAGTATAAATCAAATCCAGCTGTTGAGCTCTAAACATAGCTTGTTTCTTGTTTTGCACTTTGGAGGTGGAAACATCCTTCACTACGTAAGGTAATAAATAATTGAGGAACCATTCCAAAATGAACTTTGGTGGTATAAAGTCCTTAATCAATCTCTTCAATCTATGCCACTCTTGAATGTGTTCAGATATATGCATGGCTTTGTCCTGTTGAAATGTAGACAAGAGTTCAGTATCGGTGTCATAACGCATGGGCAGCTGGAAGTGATTGAGGAAGGTCATAATTAGGTCATTAAATGATGTATAAGTCCCCCAGGAAACTCTATGTACTACTTCTCTGAAGGCCCTGTAAGGGTGCATTGAAATAGCCTTAAATGAACCGAATTGTGATTCAAGGAGTTGACATGCTCACCAGGATCTTCACCAGCCTTACCTTCGAACTTTGGAATGTATGAAGGAATCTTGGTGGGAACGACCAACCATGCCGGGTCATGAGACACAGGATAATTTGTCAATCTTGACAAGTAAGTTAAGTTCAAAGTTCCAAGGAAAGGTAGCCTAGGCTGAGCCATTTGGTTCCATGCTCCCTAATAGGGCTGATTCACATAGGTTTGATTGCAATAGACACCATGGCCTAATCCAATGGGATAAAAACCTCCTCCCATTTGACCCATATAGGGTTGCATGTTATAGTTTGGAGTACCTTGAGGCTGAGGTGCTACGAAGCAATAATTAGGAGACTGATAAGTGGGTTGATACCCAGAACCATAAGGTGTATAGGTTTGTCCATAAGCCTACTCCATAAGATTGTCCATAAGCTAGTCCATGCGAATGTCCATAAGATGGTACATGCCAAGCTGACATGTAAGGAGGCACATGGCCTTGTGATGCTACGATGTGACCAGGCGTGGGATGAACATTACTAAGGGTAGAACTCCGACATGAAGGACCATGTGAGTTAGGAAGAGGATGTGTCTTCAAAAATGAATTTGAAGGAACTAGTGTTGAAGACGATGGAATATGGGAAGGGATGTAACTTGTACCCCCATTATTCACATGTCTAGGATCAGTCCCCCAAATAAGAACAACAGTGCTAGGCCTAGGTTGTGTGTGTGAAGGAAACTCCACCGCAGGGATGGAAGGTGTAATATGAATAGTGCTACCAAACCTCTTCGGCTGGAAAGGAATAGAATTGCCCCTAGGTGCAACACCAGGGTCAACACCCGATCTGAAATTGGGTTCTGTACCAGTCTCGGGAAGGTCTGGCATGCCATAACTTATTGTTCTAGTGCTAGTGGGTGCATGGTGAGTCTCATGGTTCAGACTATGTGACCAATACCGGTGGTTTGCATGCATGTAGCCTAGGAATTGTGAAGGATCATCCAGTGATTACTACAAGAAAACCTTGTCATTAGCATCTCTTTTAGCTTCCTTTTTAGCGTCCACTATCACTTTTAGTATATTTTTCATCATTTTTTGGACAAAGTGGACACTTTTTAATGAGATGTCATTTTTAATGGTATTTTTTGCGTCCCTTTTTAAAAGTTGGCGCTATTTTGGATGCTAATTAGCATCCCAATTAGGGTCCCAATTAGCATCCCAATTAGCATCCCAATTAGAGTCCCAAATAGCGTCCCAATTAGCATCCCATTTAGCATCCCAATTAGCGTCCCTTTTTGTAAAAGTTGGCGCTATTTTGGATGATAATTAGCTTCTCGATTAATGTCCCAATTAGCATCACAATTAACATCCCAATTAGAATCCCAATCAGCATCCCAATTAGCATCTCAATTAGCGTCCCATTTTAAAATTTTGCACTATTTTGGATGCTAATTATCATCCCAATTAACATCCCAATTAGCATCCCACTTAGCATCCCAATTGGAATCCCAATTAGCATGCCAATTAGCATCCCAATTAGCATCCTAATTATTGTCCCTTTTTAAAAGTTGTCGCTATTTTGGACGCTAATTAGCATCCCAATTAACGTCCTAATTAACATCACAATTATCATCCCAATTAGCATCCCAATTAATGTCCCAATTAGCGTCCACAAAAGCATCCCATATAACGCCAAGAATAGCCTCCAAAAAATG
Source organism: Pseudotsuga menziesii (assembly GCA_001517045.1). Classification (NCBI taxonomy): domain Eukaryota; kingdom Viridiplantae; phylum Streptophyta; class Pinopsida; order Pinales; family Pinaceae; genus Pseudotsuga; species Pseudotsuga menziesii. Next base: position 1,100,170 of record LPNX010494604.1, read on the forward strand.
TCTTGAATAACATAGCACCATATATTAATCCAAGGTTAGGGATAGGAATTGCGCCATGAATTTCGATAGGAAAAAAATACAACATAGAGCAAAGTATAGATCTAGGAATTGTTCCTAGAAAACATCCAACATAACGCTAGGTATAGATCCAGGTATAACACTTGGAATAATGCTAGAAATTTCGAAAGGAACTACGCTATGAATTGCACTAGGTTTAGAGCTAGGAATTGTGTTCGGGAAACGTCTGACATAATGTCAGATATATCAATGTTAATGATCATGATCCATGTGATAGTATTTTTGGATCTTGATTTATCATAGTGGAACCTAAATGATTGTAATCATGGAACTTTTGGATCATGACTAATCCTAATGAGGGTTAAATTACCTTAATGTCACCTAAATTGCTCTTAAGGCATTTTAGTGTCCCCAACAACATTTGATAGACCCTAATGGCATATGATTGTCCCTAACAACATGATGATGATTCATTACAATAATTATGATGGAGTGCATGGATATGATTTGATAAGTATAAGAGTATATCATCCATTCTTGTGAGGTATTATGGCTCCTTGCTCATTATTATGATAATTGTATTGATGATGACTACGACAATGAATATGATGTTGATTTATTGTATGATGATGATGACGATGTGGATGTCAACAATTATTATGCATGTGGTATCACTTTTGGATCCTAATTCATTTTAATGGAACCTCAATATCTGTAATGACATCTAAACAACCCTATTATCATCGAAATGACTGTAACAACATATAATGACCTTAACAATTACATGACATGAATCCTAATGTTGATGAGTGATTAATAACACTTATGGAATATGCGTGACCATAATAAAAATGATGACGATGATTTTGTTGATGATTTACTTGATGCTGACGATGATGATGATAACGAGGATGATGATCAAGATGATGTTGATATACCATGTGGCATTGATGATGATCATGACAACGTCGATGTCCACGATGATGATGCATGTCATAATACTTATGTATACTGCAGGACTTGAGATATCGGAGTTAATAACAAGTAACAAAGGTTGTGAGGTGCTTACCATAAAAATATTGTTAGCCATTGTGAGGTTGTGGGTTTTACATTGGCTAATATGGCCATTGGGTTTAGTAGTTCCCCCTCACCCCCCCCTACACCCCCCTTGCATAAAGGTAGTACAATACCACCTATCATGGTGATACCAAAATTTCACCCTACAAGGCTGTTTTGGACACCCCCCCATCCATACCCTAATTTTTACCAAGAACATCCAAGGCACAAGAAGTGGATATCCATATTAAAACAAAAGCTAACTTTATTTGTACTCTTAAGGAAATTTTGGTCTTGGTTTAAAATGGAATGAAGCAACAAGAATTTCAATAATTCTCATAGTGTTACTTTGAAGAAGTGGACCAATTGTTTTTACATCTTTGGCCTTATAAGTGCACATCTCTCAAGGAAAAAAGCAGTTAGTTGCTCAAGTTTTATGGCATTGGTGGATTTTTTGTTAAAGATTCAGAATAATTGCTTCAATTTTCGGTGATTTTTTTGAGGTTTGTCAAATTTCTATTCAATTTTAAAGCAATTTCGTTTATTATGTGAAATGCCCTTGAACTGACATATTTGAGTGTTATTTTGCATTATACCTACTATGAAGCCAGGCGACAAAATTTGATAAACTTTATCGAATATCATTGTTGTGCACTATGGCAAGTCTCAGATCATGGGATGTACGAGTGTCCTATGGCTAAAGTATTCCTTTGAAATAAAATGTTACAATTTCAATTACACCATTTACGCAACATGTTAACCTTGCCAAATTTGGTACGTTGCATTACATGTGGACCGACATTAACCTCTGAGAATGGAACATAGTCTAAGAAGAAAATCATGGATGGTTCACATGGATTTTTTACACCCTTTTATTTTTTATCTTATGAGATATCAATACCCCAAAGAAACTTCACATACTTTCTTTTCATTTGATGTAATTTAGATAATCTTTTAGATCATGGAGCCATTTGTGTGTTTACGTGTATGCTACACCCTTCTCCAATTTTACCTTTAATATGCAATAAATTGGATCTTTGATCATGAATAAAGATGCTTAGCATACAGTTTTCATCTTTTCCAATTATCTTTGGTTCTTCAAAACATTGAGAAATCATTTGGATGACTAAGTCATGAAATCGATTTGATGGCTAGGTAATTTTTTTAGCAAAATAATTTTCCTTTTTGTTACAAATTGTGACAAAGTACCATATAGAACATATTTCAATAGTTTATATAGCAATAATTGTTTTTTAATGGAGATACACCTCACGAAATTTTAAATTTTATTAAGAAAAAACAGTGTGATTTTTCAATGTTTTGTATACCTTTCCAAAGAAATTAACCCCGCCTAAACATTAAGTCGCCCAAAAAACCCTGGTTTTCTTTCACTTGTTGAAGAGAGCATTTCTAGTGTAGAGGAGAGTTCATTTCATAGCTTTTGTTATCTGGTGCATATTGAGCTGGGTTTCAAAGGATTTGTAAGGAGATCGCACTTATGGGAGAACATTGGAGTATATCTTGAGGATTCTTCATCTCTATTGAAATAAGAGAGGGTGTATTTTCTCTACAATTATCCCTTATGAAGAGGGCCCATTCAAATTGATCCTGTGGTTAGGTTGTGAAGGTCACAGGTTGTTGGAGAATCCAGGTGGGAGAGACAGGGGATTCCTATTTACTATTTGTTGGCGTACATCCCTCCATTTGAAAGGACATGCCATTCATCCAAAACCAAAAGGAAGAGTTGTTGCAGTGAAGGGGGAAATACTGAGAGTGTTGCAGACACGTCACTACAACAAAAATTGGATTTAGCGTCTCTTTTTGCATCCTTTTTTGCATCTAGACCATCTTTCAGTGTATTTTTCTTCATTTTTTGGACAAAATGGCACAATTTCATAGGTTGGTGCTATTTTAGGCATTTTTTGCGTCCTTTTTCTAAATAATGCACAAATTGCAGCATAATTTGCACCGCGTTTTGCACCTGGCTATGTGCCAAGTTTTGCATAAGGTTTTGTGACAAGTTTTGAGCCTAGTTTTGCACCTAATTTTGTGCCCCCTTTTACGCCCATGTTTGCCTCAACTTTTATGCCCTTGTTTTCATCCACTTTTGCATCCTTTTTTACATCCACTTCTGCTACTTTTTTTGCATCCCTTCATGTGCCAAGTTTTGCATCAAATTTTACATCCTGTTTTGAGTCTAGTTTTTCATCTTGTTTTGTTTCAGCCATTTTTGCATCCACTTTTGCATCCATTTTTTCATCCACTTTTGCACCCACGTTTTCATCCCTTTTTGCATCCCATTTTGCATCCATGTTTACGTCTTTTTTTGCATCTACTATTGCATCCACTTTTGCATCCACTTTTGTCACGTCCCAATACACACCCATTTTTGCACTTACTTTTACACCCACTTTTGCTTCAACTTGTGCATCCACGTTTGCATCTTTTTTTGCATCCAATTTTACATCAGTTATTGCATCCCTTTGTGCATCCATTTTTGCATCCACTTTTGTCACGTCCCAATACACACCCATTTTTGCACTTACTTTTACACCCACTTTTGCTTCAACTTGTGCATCCACGTTTGCATCTTTTTTTGCATCCAATTTTACATCAGTTATTGCATCCCTTTGTGCATCCATTTTAGCATCCACTTTTGCATCGGGTTTTGTGTTGGGTGTTACAACTACTTTTGCATCTACTTTTGTTGCATCCACTTTCGCATACAATTTTGTATCCAATTTTACATCCATGGTTGTATCCACTTTTGCGCCAATTTTTTCATCATGTTTTGCTTCCATGATTGCATCATTTTTTGCATCCATTTTTGGTGCACCCCATTATGCGCCTACTTTTGTTGCATCCATGTTTGCATCATTTTTTGCATCCATGTTTTTATCCACTTTTGCATCCAGTTTTACACCCATATGTTGAAGATGAAATTGAGGATATTGATTATGATATTGAGGATGGTTATGATGATGATGATAATGTTGTTTATAATGAGGAGAACGATGACAATGATGATGATGATGATGATTATGATGATGATGATGAGAATAATGGCAATGACGACATTGCCGATAATTATGATGGCAATGAAATGAATGATGATGATGGTGATGATGACAATGACAATGATGATGAATACAATGAGAATGATGATGTTGATCATCTTAAAAAATAAGTTTTTATTTGTCATGCATAAATGGTGTGTGTCCTCCATGACCCTTTTCCACTAATCACATATTTTGGGTAGATGTTATTTCTTATGCCAAAGGTAATGATGAATAACTGATGAAAATGTCAATAATCATGATGATGATGATGTCAAGGACAATGGCGATGATGATGACATGGATGATGGTTATGCCGATGATGATGACTACTATGATAATCATGATGACAATGACAAAGATGATGATGATAATCATGATCATGATCATTTCCATCATCGTCATCATAAAAAACATCATCATTGTCATTGTCATATATTTCATCATCGCCATCATTTAAAGCATATGGGAAATGTTTACCATTTAAAGCATGCATAAAAAGTGGGATTATTCTAAAACACCCCACCAAAGTACAAAATTCAAACCACAAGGGAAACATAATATTGAAATTGTTCCAATTTTCTTTCTCCCAACAAAAGAAGTTGCATGATATGACTCAGCAAGATCATATATACTCGCGAAATTCTCTAAAGTAAGGTCCTAAACATAAAACACAAATCTCAGTGCTGAGGCTGGACAATATCATAACAAAAAGGAAAAACCGCAATGAAATAAAAGAATACCTGTGCAATAGAATATTCAAACAAATGTTTGAGGCCTTCTAAAATATATTGATCAGCATCTCTCAAAAGGTCTTGTGCAATATCTATTTTCATCTCTATTGTACAAGTGTATATGAATCCGACACCAGTACCCCATCAGAATCATCAAACATTCTTGGATAAAACATATTTGAGTTCTAACATGTCATAATTTCTTTCATATTAAGCTTGAACTCTTTATAACAAGAATGAATCCTTTGTTATTGCCATAAGAAACACATAAAATAAACCATAAGAAATACCTCATCATTAGTTCAAAGAATGCCCAGGTTATATTTGGAATTTCAATATTTTTTGCCTATTTCAATATACACTCTTTTTCATTAAATTAGAGGTACACTTCTTTCTTGAAAATCTTTAGGACTCTTGAAAATTAGGAGGGGGTTTCAACAAAAAGAGTCTAGGTCAATATCTATCGAAATTAAGGGTATTATTTAATATCCCGCGATTGCACGTGCTACGTGAGAGGTTCACTAAGTGAAGTCCCCATGTCTAAGAACTATGAAATTGCTTCAAAAATTGCTCAAATACAAGCTAAAGATGTGATGCTAACTTGGAAAAAGGATTATCCAAGTAGTCTCGTGAACAAACACTTGTAAAAAAGAGTATGGATAACCCCTCCATCCGTTTTTCATTGTTAAGGTTTTGGCTTGAGTTCTTAATTTCCAATTTGATGTACCTAATATTCTCCTCTTTCGGAATTGGTAGCAGTGATCAAATTTGAAGGGTGGGTCTTAATTTCAATTGGAAGGGAATTTATTCTTGGATCCCTTCAAATATGAAGGGTAGTATAAATAATTGTATTTCAATTGACAATTTTAAATTAACTAAACCCTTTCACCAAAAATAATGTAAAAAATAAAATTGTTCTTTCTAATTTTTTATAATTTTTAACAATTGAGCACCTCTTACTATTTACAGAAAAAATGATATATTTTCAATAAAACTTATTTTGAACACATTAATTTGTCATATGTGTATCATTAATTTTACAGTTCAGTAACATAACAACTATTCTATTGTATTTCTTCAAGTTGGAGCATACTTCATTATACAAAAAACTACTTAGACTATGTAATAACAATATTGGGGCATCCACGTGAAATCCAAGCTTGAGAGATGTAAGAATTATAAGGATTGCACACGTAAGAAAAAATAATACATAACTCATAAAACCTTAAAAAAATTCGTACATACCAAGCAAGTTAGAAAAGCTAGCATAATTAGGGTTAGGGCATCAAATGTTTTTGTTCAACACTTATCATGAAAGAATACATGTATGGGATGGAGGGGCAATGGAATCAATCCTAAGTCAATTGAACCCTTGCAACTCATTGCATGTCCAAGTCTCAACAATCTGCCTTTTAAATTGAACCAAAATACCAAAAGAAGTTTATTAATGGCTAGATTTGAGAAATTTCTAGGTGTGAGTAATTAAGGGCTTGAGGCTCTAATTTTTTTTGTGTTTTGTACCAGTCGAGGATTTAGTGAATCAATAGTCACATGCAGAAATTTAAGTTATTTAATGAAAACAATTAATGTGTATACCTCTATGTAACCGTTTTCCATGTTGATGGAGGCCACTACCCTCTTTATTGTCTTACCAAAAGGCATGATAATGAGGAAGAAGACATAAAAGTATGGACCTCATCTTCAAAGAATTCCTTGCAATCACATTAGTGAGGAGTGATAAGAATATCACAACAATCCAAATCTCAGTTGATAGTGTTAATTAAATACTTATATGGTAAATTTAATATAAGACTTACTTATAGTTGTCTCTTACTCTTTGCGTCCTCACACATTTAATATTTTATGGTTGTCTCTGTGCCTTAACCCAATTCGTATTATAAGGTGAGGATGTGCATGCATGTCCTTAGTTACAACTATGAGATGAGGATTTAAAGGGAAGAGGATGTAAAGAAAAGTAAGTTTTATATGTATATTGGTGGCAATGAGGACAAATGTTGTGAGAAACCACAAATGATTGGAAGGGCAGAGGGAGATTACATCATGATCATGCCACCCATCAAATTGAAGGCTATTCTTGAGCCAACAATTGTTTTTTTTTAATATTAATGACCATTGTTTTTCCATATCGTGTGCCCAATAACACCTCTCTATAGCAATGCATAAATAGACCTCTGCACAATTTGTGATCCTAACTACATGCCATTATTTGTATTTGCATGACATTGGGTGTTGTTTATAGTTGTCATGAGTCCATGATATTCATGCAAAAAATAAAGTCTTGTAGAGGAGAACCCATCAACTGACCTTTTGAATTTTAGTTTGACGAAAAATGAGTGGACATTGGTAGCGAGGTTCACATATGTAGTAGGAACAAAGTTTTGAGCTTGCTTCGGGCCTAGTAGTAGTCTATTAGTTGTTATTTTTTATTATAGTCCTAGTTTTTGACACATTGTCACACTTTAGATTGAAGCCCTAAGTGACTCGGGAATCAGAGTCACATCTCGATGGCTAGTGCATCGTATGCATCAATGATTACTGGTCATCTTACACAACTAAGCACTCAGTACATGACATGAGTGAGTGAGTGATTATAATTTATCATATTTCCAATATTTTGAATGATGAGTTGAAATTTATAGCATAGGAATTTCAACAACTTGAGAAATTTATATAGATGGATAATTTCAAATCTTGCCCTTCTTTTAAAATGTTGATATAAATTATGACCTTCTTATCATACCGTTATTTATATTTTATTATTGTTTCCTTCCTCTTACCCCGGTCATTTAGATTCTTTGGAAAAAAAACCTATATTCCTAGCCTTTTATTGGTAGCTAACCTCGGTCTCCATATTTGATGAGGACAAAATTCTAGAGGAGCCTCCTTATCCCACAATAAACTCATGAATAGTGTATGAGTTAAATGGATATTTCTTTCCAAATGTGTGGAAGAAGGAAGGTGTTGCTCTGATAGTTTATCCGAGTCAAAGGTAATGATACTATAGCAGGGTAAACAAAAACATGACTTGAAAAAGGATATATATCTACTTAACCTTAGGAGATCGATCGAATAGAAGCTGTGGGAATTTGTCGGGTCATCCATCAAGAAGATCAAGCTCTGAGTCGTTATATGGAAGTGTAAAATTCAGATTTTAAATTTTTTTTGAAGAACAATTTTAAGGGAAGGGCTAGAACCTTTTGGAAGGGTTCAATTTTGAACGCTGACTGGTAGGTATTTTCTTCAGCCGCCTATGAAACTGTGCCCACTTTGGATTTTCAACATATTGAAAAAATAACTATGAGGGAGTGAGGAGGAAGGATGTAGATCAGAAAGCAAGTAGACGTGTTGTAGGGTGCAACTGTGTTGTGTGTGATTTCGATTGGTGTGCTGGGTATTAGTAGCAGTTAAGCGGCAACGGCCATGGGAACTCTTGGTGGATTGTGCGAAGTGAAATATTTTCATAACTCAATAGAGGCTCTTGATCTTGGGCACTTTTTCGTTGATGAGCAAAACAAACAACAGGTATATGACCTGATCTTTTATTATTATTATTTATTTTTATTAAGAGGGATTTCATTTGTTTCTGATTTGTCGGAATTCATTTGTTAATCGATCTATTCTCTCTGTTTGTATCCGTGTCTCAAAAATGGTGATATAACATTTCGTTGAGTGGTAGGGACACAGGAGTAAGTGCTGGTGGGGACTATGTATTATCTAACCATAGAGGCTGAGGACGGCGATCATCCTAAGCTATACAAAGCGACGGCTTGGGTCAAACCCTAGGAAAATTTCAAGTGTTTGGAGGAATTTAAACCTATGGAGAAACCCTCTGTTTCCAGGGCTGACCTTGGCGTCAAACAAGGTAAGTCCCATACCTCAATTATAAACTCAATTTTGATGGGATTAGGAGGGCAAGGTTTTTATCCATATCAGTTTCCTTCAGGATTAATTGCTTGGTTTTGATAATTTTATGGGTAATTTCTCATAGATGAAGTGATGCTACTTATTTCAAATCTTGATACTACAATATTTCTAGAATATTCCTAGATTACATATCAGATCATGAAGATAACAAAATAGGTTATATGCTTAATGAATATTCAATATTAATCAAGATTTAGGACTTGGAAAACTGTAGAACAAATGTATTAACTTATGGCTTGAAATTGGAAAATGATAAAAATAATAACCCTCTATTTTAATATGTTGAAATAGTTTTTGAAATGCTAGACATACCCTTTTTGAATCAAGATCTCAATTTTCTAGTTGTCATACTTGGAATTTCAAATGCTCCTGAGGATGCTAATTGAATATGAATTCAGAATTGTCCACTATTTAAAATTTGTGGAAGAATCTGGCCAATTTCTTTATCTTCTTCTTCTCATTACATCTTCTTCCCTTTTTACATGTTTGAGATATGGAAGTGATTATTGATCCTCTACCATTTTTCATTTTACTTTCTTAATGCCTTGGAAAACTGGATCCATCCCTTTGAATGTTGATCCAAATCTTTAAGAATGTCAACTGTTTCTTAAGCTGCCACATGTACCTATGCATACTCAAAACTATAACAACAAATTTGAGAACAAGGATCAAGGTAAAAGTTCAAAAGATTAATGAAAAGACCCCAAATACTGCCTCTTTATTCTTATGGTGCTGCAACAAGAAGAACATTTAGCAATACAAAATTTGAATGAAGTGTAACGGGAGGGTAGATTTTATCAAAGTCTTTCGGAGATGGAAATGGGCCATTGCAGATTGAGTTTGGATATTGAGGAGGTTAGAATTCAGTCACTATTCTCAAACTCTGTGCATTCAAGATATTTTTTACCTCTCTTGTCTCATAACATAACAAAAAATGCCTCTGATGAAAAATACCTTTGAATATGAACTACTCAAGCTATTGAGCAAGGGCATGTCAATAAAGATCTTATTACCAACTGTTCAACCCGAGAAATTTTTCACAAGAGCACATATTTTTACAATAAGTGATATTCCTTTCAATACTTTCAGGATATTGACACTATACTTACCCACATGATATTAGCGCCTCATTTTTCCTCGTCGCAATGAAATTTCACTGATCATCTGTTCATTTAAGTTTGAAGATCTTTCTCTTCATATGGTCTTAATGGAAATACTCATTTTTTACCCATTTACCCTTAGCCTTGTGACATTTATCCTCATCCTTCATTGCTAATTGTTTGGCTTCATCAAATAGTCACTGAATCTATGTAGCCTAAATAGTCACTGAATCTTCCTTCGGAGAATAAGGTCCAGGATAGACCAAGCAATAGAAAGAACATAGTTCCCTCTGCCTTCCCAATACAACTAATACAATAAATATTATAAACTCAACAACTATTGGAATTTTACAATGGTGGGTGGAACCAAATAGCTATTTTGTTCATAAAGGCCTGGGGGAATATGGATGGGTCTGTAACTACTGGAATAAATCTAAAAATAAACGTCGTATTTCCATACAATCATTTTGTGACTTGCAGAATATAAATAGCATTTAATAAAATAATATGTGGCCAGAGACAAAATATTACATAATAGTATAATAAATTGCATTGGAACCATTGGATCCTCGTACTTAGCTAATTCATAAAACTGGTGGAGACTACTCTATGAGTAAATTATTGGTCGATGATCATGATCACAATCAAGAATATAAACAAGAAGAGTCTAGTGTGGAGGAATACTGTGATAATATAGCAGTATGTGATGTCAAGTACTTGCATAAATATAATTATGTCACAGCAGTAAGGCATTGTTGGAAAAATTGAATGCTTTATAAATTAATACAATTTTTCTGTAAACACATGAACTCATATATATACTTGTCGATTCACATCCATATGATCTCATCGTTGTATCATTTGGTGAACCTCCCCTCTGCATCCTTAATCATTTGTTTCTCCTCACTCAAATAAGGCAATGGCGCAATAAGGCAATGGCACATGGGGACATTGCATTTGAGAACTCTTAGTTTATAAATCCCTCTCTAATTGGGTCATTGTGCAACATGAAATTTGGATCCTCAATCTCAAGGTTAGCCTCAACAACATGGGAAACCTTTAAAAAATGTCATGTTAATTATGCATCTACACCCCTGAATTATTATTAATGCATAATTTAATACAAACTAGACATAAGATCATTAAACTATTTATGGAATAGAAACTACCTTGCATTGACACTGGCTAGTTATGGGGGCACAATATCTACTATAGCAGCTTCTTTGTCAGTAGAGCTCAGGGAAATTGTATTATTCTATAAGTTAAACATAAATATGCGATGATATAGCCTTTTATAGCCTCTAAGTCTTTTAAGTTTCCCGGGATGTGGCTTGTATCATATTGCTCAAAGAAAATATGACCCTCATAATGCTTATGAAGTTATGAGAGGTGAAGTAGAATGCCATTCTGAACATCATTGTTCATGTTATATGCTTAAGTTGTATCCTGCTTCGTAAAATATATTCCTACAAATTTTAATGCAATTATAGGTCACCCTATGTGACTATTCTTTATAATAAACTGTAAATAGGTCACCTTTTGCTTATTTGATCTCATTATCTGTATCCTGTTCTGGGTTGTTTTTGCTTTGCTCGGGCTATCAGAGGAGTGGTGAATAAGGCCTTCCCGAAACATAAATTGATTATAGTTTTGTAGTAAAAAACTTAGGTTTTACCTTCATATTTCAATGCATGAGACAACTGGAAATGCTTGTAGTATTTGTATTTCCTAGGAATCTATACAATTGCTCAGATTTCCTTCAATTTGGTCTGTACAATTTTAGAGTGTATAGGAGTGCACCTTGTTTTTAATAGTTTAGGCTTATGGATGATGCCAATAGGGTTCTGGTTTTTGTAAGAGTTTAAAAAGTATGTACCCTGGAAATAAAAATTTATGTACCCTGCACATTTTCATCTCAATGATATTAAGGGGGGTTAAATACCATGGTTGGGGCTGACTCAGGTCTTCCTGGGTACTCCATGGGGGATCTGGAGTGTTGTCTCATTGGAGGAATAACATGCCCTACAAAGTTTAAAAGAGAGAGTAATGAATTTATAGAAACATAATCAATTTTGTTTTACTCTAAGAAATAGAAAGCTTAGACCTTGAATCTTAGGTGCCATAGCCACTGGTGCTTGTGCCTTTGAAATGTTTTTTTTCCATGCTGCAAAACGTATACTTGGTTTCTTCAGAAGTGGCTTAGAAGGAAAAATGCTTGGAGAAAAAAAAACCGATGCTACAAAATAGGAATCAAGTGAACATAACCCAATGTTGGTTACATTTTTTAAGGATGAAAATTCAAAAATATCAGAAGGAACATATATCCACCTCGCATATTGTGATGTTGTACATGGGATGGAGATATAATTAATGGTGCATCCTTAGGTGTTCAGATGGAAAGCTAGTTGGTGAAGAAATAGTCCCTACAAAGAATGACAATAACTCAGAGACAACCAATCCTAAATGGCATTGAATCAAGTTTATTTCTTAGGTATGTGAAAAGAACTATCATTCTCAAAGAATATATATGCCTCTTAAATACATCATTACATGCTATTTTGTCTTCTGCAAATCACAAAGCTTCCATAATCATTAACATAGCCTATATGTTATCTAGGCACCAGATACATAGATAAGGTAAGGAGAGGGCATAATTATAGGTGAATATTCAGAAACTCTTATTTTTAGACTTATCCTCTTATGGTGGTTTTCAGACACTCTTATGGTATAAAGTAAAGTAATCATATGAGCAGAGTTAAGTCAGTTCAACTCAGAATTGAATTTATAGATAAGAACAAATATCATCCTTTTGAACTGAGTTAAAGACAATGGTATAGGAAGCTTGTGTGACAATCACTTAAGAGTCAAAACAAAAAAGACTTGGCCTCCATTTAGCAAGATATTATGATTTCTTAAGAAAAAGGGCATTTTCCTATATTAGTGTCAAGTCAGTTTTATATAGCATGTAAAGATAACCAATCTTAGCAAAAGGATAAAGAAATTGTCAAGACTAATATAATAATATTTAAAGTATCAGATGAAATACTATGCTCGGAAAATATTGTAAAACGTAAGGTCTATTTGAACAAAAATGCATTCTCCCTATGAATATCAATTCTTAAGGCATGTGCATGTAGATATAATTATCTTCTAAAGCATACAGATTTGAATTTTAGTTTATTCTAAGACTCTAAGTTGTAGTCCACTATTTCTTTCTAGTTGATTTGGTTGGCATAGATTGGTTGGCATAGATTGGGGGCACAAATAAATATTTAAGACCTGTAATGACTGATATTCACTCAATCTACAAGTTATGTCCTATATAAATCTAACCTAAGAGCTAGTCTCTACTTTTATAGGCATTTATTGAGCTGAGACTTTGGAAAATATTCCATGCAACCCTTTTTTTGCAATCATTTTTCCACCTTAATGCACACCTAGATATAGAACTACAACAAGAAGTTCCCAGAGATTTCATGTATGTATCCCATTCGACCATTTCCATGCAATTATAAAGGCATTAAAAATGAAATAATGAATATTTTACTCTAGACAATTACCGATTCCTAGTTGATATGGAGTTTGGACTAATATACAAGTTTATGCTTATTCAGTGGAAAGATTCCAAGACCCAGAAGGCTGGCAGATAATTACTCAATCATATGGCCTGGATGAATATGTGATCAGATCCATTCTTTTATGTAGAGTTTTGAAAGCTCGCTTTTTAATTATGGGTTTCAAAATATTATATATTTGGATTTATTTGGGAGAACAACACCTTTCACTCTTGGACGGTTTAGCTGTCGCAATAGATTTTGGTTTACCAAACATAATGGTGGATTAAACCAAAACATATAGTTTAAATGGTCATAACATAAACTTGAAATAAAACGACCACTTAAAGAACTATGAAGGAAACTGAATGAATGGTACCACCCAATAAAGCCCTTGGCTAACTCTTTCTAGGGTTGATCCTTCATCTATCAACACAACTCATAAGGATCATTTTGGAATGGTGGGTCTTCGATTATCTTGGCCAATAAGATCCTAATCAACACTTTCAAGTCTTGTATAAATCAAAATTCATTTTAAACTATGGTCTAAAAAGGATTTCTTTGGTCTAGTGTTGAGCTATGGTCTAAAAAGGCTTTCTTTAGTCCAGTGGTGATAATGAAAGGGTTGAGAGTTTGATAAATCATTGATTGATTGAATTTATGAGAGAGATTCATTAAGAATTAGTTGAAGCACTCACTTGTGGATTTGGTTGTCATCTTTGATATGCATGTTATTATAAACATATTGGTGTTCGATGCACATTACAGTGGTGAATATTTGACACAAATTAAACTTGGGAATTAATGTAGTGGTATAAACACACTAGTATTCTTAGAGACTAGGTTTATTATCAGAGAAGAACTGTTGTACTGTAATGTTTTTTAAGTAAAACATATAGACATAGCATGATACAGTAGAATACGTGAGTGTAATAATTATGCACCTTAGCTTATGAAGCAGAGCAGTTTGCATTAGGCATATTGTACAATTTTTGTAAGGCACTAGTATTCCAATGAAACTACTAATAGGCTTATGTTCGAAAAATTGAAAAATATTCTGAAAAAATTAGAATGAGTTGTTTTGTGGATGGATTTATTGCAGAAGATGGAATAAGTTTGTTAGATTCGTTTAAAGTAGAAAGAGATTTCGAAATATCATTATGGCCTGTAGTTTGAGTTGCCTTTTAGTAATTGCAACTCATTTCTATGGATGGGTGATGCTGGTTTTTTGGATTTATATCTAAAACAAGTTTATATTGAAAATGAAAATGGATACAAGTTGTACCAATATAAGGGATGAGATATTTGGGGTTGTTTGCATATTACAATTGTGGATGAAGCAAAGCAGTTCTACCCTCTGTTTGGCCTAGAAGCCAATGTAGCCTTGATTTTTTCAGGGAGAACTGTTAAGTATTTCTCCCATATGTGTAAGAATCTTGTGCTTAGTGTGGATGGTTGGGTAGTCTCCTTGAAGGGAATGATGCACATTTTGGTGCTACTTGGGCTTACAATATGTGGTATCTACTGGTGGGTAAATAAATTTGTAGTTGATGATCCCACAATTCCCAAGGGAGAAGGTCGTAAGAAGCTATATCTATATTCTAATTTCTTGCAGTTTTTCAAATGTGTTATTTTAGGTTCTTTAACTCAACCTCTCCTACATTTTATAGGAGAAACCAAAGATAGGAATGATGGAGAGTTTTAAGTTCCAATTGACTTCAAGATATGTGAGAGACCTTGCCACTTTGGTGGTTGCATACGGTATTAGCATCAACCTTGTTGAAGTCACCTAGAACTCCAAACTGAAGGCACATGTAATATATGTTGGATCTTAGGTTCTTTGGCAACATAATTTATGTTCATACATGATACATAATATGCATAATAATATGTGTTGATCAAAAAGTGATTGTTTGACAGAGCATTAAGAGGTCACTGTACAACACTTGGTATTAATTTTTAAACCTCTATTGCTATCCACGCATTTACAAAACAACCTTTTCTACCAATCCAAGTACAATTCCGGATTCTTAACTACTAACCAACTACAGTTTGGTTGCATTTTGTTCCTATATTAAAAGTACAATAATCTTTCATTTAACTCATTAACAATTGCCATTAGTTGAGCTGATGGTTCACTGCATAGTAGAATTGTAATTAGGTGGGCATGTTACTTACTGAAGTTGTTACTTTGTGGGCTTGCAACTAAGTCAATTTACTAGGGGTGTCAAGTGTTTTGGTGGGAAGGGGGTTTGTCAGGCATGTGCATGTAGCTATAATTATTTTTTAAAGCATAAAGATTTGAATTTTAGTTTAGTCTAAGACTCTAAGTTGTAGTCCACTGTTTCTTTCTAGTTGATTTGGTTGGCATAGATTGAGGGCACAAATAAATATTTAAGACCTGTAATGACTGATATTGACTCAATCTACAAGTTATGTCTTATATAAATCTAACCTAAGAGCTATTCTCTACTTTTCGAGGCATTTCTTGAGCTGAGACTTTGGAAAATATTCCATGCAACCCTTTTTCTACAATCATTTTTCCACCTTAATGCACACTCAGATATAGAACTACAACAAGAAGTTCCCATAGATTTCATGTATGTAGCCCATTCAGCCATTGCCATGCAATTATAAAGGCATCAAAAATGAAATAATGAATATTTTACTCTAGCCAATTACCGATTCCTAGTTGATATGGAGTTTGGACTAATATACAAGTTTATGCTTAATCAGTGGAAGGATTCCAAGACCCAAAAGGCTGGAAGATAATTACTCAATCATATGGCCTGGATGAAGCTGTGATCAGATCCATTCCTTGGTACAGACTCAGAACGATTTATGTAGTGCAGAGTTTTGAAAGCTCGCTTTTTAATTATGGGTTTCAAAATATTATATATTTGGATTTATTTGGGAGAACAACACCTTTCAATCTTGGACAGTTTAGCTGTCGCAATAGATTTTGGTTTACCAAACATAATGGTGGATTAAACCAAAACATATAGTTTAAATGGTCATAACATAAACTGGAAATAAAACAACCACTTAAAGAACTATGAAGGAAACTGAATGAATGGTATCACCCAATAAATCCCTTCGCTAACTCTTTCTAGGGTTGATCCTTCATCTATCAACACAACTCATAAGGATCGTTTTGGAAGGGTGGGTCTTCGATTATCTTGGCCAATAAGATCCTAATCAACACTTTAAAGTCTTGTCTAAATAAAAATTCATTTTAAACTATGGTCTAAAAAGGATTTCTTTGGTCTAGTGTTGAGCTATGGTATAAAATGGCTTTCTTTAGTCCAGTGGTGATAATGAAAGGGTTGAGAGTTTGATAAATCATTGATTGATCGAATTGATGAGAGAGATTCATTAAGAATTAGTTTAAGCACTCACTTGTGGATTTGGTTGTCATCTTTGATATGCATGTTAGTATAAACATATTGGTGTTCAATGCACATTACAGTTGCGAATATTTGACACAAATTAAACTTGGGAAGTAATGTTGTGGTATAAACACACTAGTATTCTTAGAGACTAGGTTTATTATCAGAGAAGAACTATTGTACTGTATTGTTTTTGAAGTAAAAAATATAGACATAGCATGATACAGTAGAATACGTGAGTGTAATAAAGTATGCACCTTAGCTTATGAAGCAAAGCAGTTTGAATTAGGCATATTGTACAATTTTTGTAAGGCACTAGTATTCCAATGAAACTACTAATAGGCTTCTATTCGAAAAATTGAAAAACATTCCAAAAAAATTAGAATGAGTTGTTTTGTGGATGGATTTATTGCAGAAGATGACGTAATTTTGTTAGAGTCATTTAAAGTAGAAAGAGATTTCGAAAGATCATTATGGCATGTAGTTTGAGTTGCATTTTAGTAATTGCAACTCATTTCTATGGATGGGTGATGCTGGTTTTTTGGATTTATATCTAAAACAAGTCTATATTGAAAATGAAAATGGATACAAGTTGTACCAATATAAGGGACGAGCTATTTGGGGATGTTTGCATATTACAACAGTGGATGAAGCAAAGCAGTTCTACCCTCTGTTTGGCCTAGGAGCCAATGTAGCCTTGATTTTTTCGGGGAGACATGTTAAGTATTTCTCCCATATGCGTAAGAATATTGGGCTTAGTGTGGATGGTTGGGCAGTCTCCTTGAAGGGAATGCTGCACATTTTGGTGCTGCTTGGGCTTACAATATGTGGTATCTACTAGTGGGTAAATAAATTTGTAGTGGATGATCCTACAATTCCCAAGGGAGAAGCTCGTAAGAAGGTATATCTATATTCTAATTTCTTGCAGTTTTTCAAATGTGTTATTTTAGGTTCTTTAACTCAACCTTTTGTACCTTTTACAGGAGAAACCAAAGATGGGAATGATGGAGAGTTTTAAGTTCCAATTGACTTCAAGATATGTGAGAGACCTTGCCACTTTGGTGGTTGCATATGGTATTAGCGTTAACCTTGTTGAAGTCACCTAGAACTCCAAACTGAAGGCACAGGTAATATATGTCAGATCTTAGGTTCTTTGGCAACATAATTTATGTTCATACATGATACATAATATGCATAATAATATGTGTTAATCAAAAAGTGATTGTTTGACAGAGCATTAGGCAGTCACTGTACAACACTTGGTCTTAATGTTTAAACCTCTATTTCTATCCATGCATTTATAGAACAACCTTTTCTTGCAATCCAAGTACAATTCCATATTCTTAACTACTAACCGACTACAGTTTGGTTGCATTTTGTTCCTATATTAAAAGTACAATAATCTTTCATTTAACTCATTGACAATTGACATTAGTTGAGCTGATGGTTCACTGCATAGTAGAATTGTAATTAGGTGGGCATGTTACTTACTGAAGTTGTTACTTTGTGTGCTTGCAACTAAGTCGATTTACCAGGGGTGTCAAGTGTTTTGGCAGGAAGGGGGTTTGTCTTTGACCCCAAAGGAAAACAAGTCATTGAGTTTACATGGGGAATTGGCATCACTTCTAATAATATGGCAGAAGCATTAGCTTTAATCCAAGGCCTATCATTATTGTGAGAGTAGAGCATTCACAAAGCTACAATATTATGGGACTCCAAAATTCTTATTAGGTCTCTCTATCTCAAATTTCAATCGCCTTCCAAGGGTTTTGAATGGATTGAGTATTACCATGTTATTCATGGATTTGAACTTTAGATTTCATAATTTAAGGACATATATAATGTAACATGTCTATGATCGCAGAGAATGATAGGGTTGTAGCAGAGAGTAATATTGAAAGTACTTCAGCTCTGTCCCATTTGGACTCTATTTACTAGTGGGCGACCAATAAATCATTTGAGTATATGGGTTGATGATAGTCAACAACTTAGAGGAATGAGTGGCGATACAATAGAATTAGGAATATAGGATAATTTTGTTTCTCAGTTATAGAGGGCTCAACCAGTTGATGACACTCGATCAGATTAGGCCCAGGATACCACCAGATCATAGGAAAAAGGTGATACTACTGCCTCAAAAGCTACAGATGTTGGTATTGTAATGATAGAAACTTTACAATCATAGGAAAATTATATACAAATAAACAAGGAATGTAATCAATCCCATGTTGAGGATAATACAATCTATCATCCTTTGTCAACCATTAGATACTCAAAGTTGTGCATTGATCTTTTTACCATTGTAGAGGACTCTGTAAGTTAGGTTCCCAAATCTTAAAGGGTTCTAGCTCAATGGAAGAGCGCATGCTTTACAAGCAGGAGGTTGGTGGTTCGATTCCTCCATGCCCTAATGATATTATTATATCAGTTAAAACAACAAAATTAGTAAGCAAAAAATAAGAGATAGGTGACCAAACAAAATGACCAAAACTTGTATATAAAATTACTAAAAATGACTAAATTAGTGACCAAAACATGAGAGATGCAAAACTAGGCATTAAAAAGGATGCAACACGTGGTGCTAGTGATGAAGCCAAACATGGCGTCGATACAGTAGCAAAATAAGACGTTATTTTGGATGCAAAACATGGCGCTAAATAGGAAGAAAAATATGGTGCAACAATAGAAGAAATATTTGGTGTCATTTTGGTAGCAAAACATGATGCAAAAAAGGAAGCAAAAACTGGTGCAAATTTGGAAGCAAAAATTGGCACATATTTGGAAGTAAAACATGGTGCAAAATGGGATGCTAAAGTGGTAGCAAAAATGGATGCATTATTGGATGCTAATTTGGATGCTCACATGGTGCTATTAAGGATGCAAATATGGTGCTAACGAGGGTTTCATTTAAGAAGAAAAGGCGGACACTCGCTAGGAAGCAAAATAGGACATTATTTAGGAAGAAAACCTCAAAGTTGTTTAGGAAGCAAAGTTGGATGCTATTATGGAAGAAAACCTTGAAGTTGTTTAGGAAGCAAAGTTGGACACTATTTTGGAAGCAAAAAAAGAGAAGCTATTTTGTACGTCATAATGGATGCTATTTAGGACGCAAAAAAATACGTTTTATGAGATGCTTTAAGTTTTGTCCATGACGCGTCCCATTTAGCGTCTAGTTTGACCACTCAATGTAAAAATAATTACACTAAAAAGGGACACTAAATGGGACGCTAATTCAAGGATTTTTTGTAGTGGATGTCCCAGGAATAGAATGCTCGGACCCTAACAGAGACCCATATGTTCTTGAAGGTTCAACCTCACATACATGAGGTGGAATATTAGGGATCTGTGGGATCTCAGGCTCATGGTCACCCATGGTGTGTGAACCAAACTGAGAGTTAGTTTCCTTGGACTGTTTGGTTCTCTCTCCCAAAGGAGGAGGAGATGTAGAAGGTGTAAGTCCTACTAAATGATGAGAATGATGGAGCACCACACCTGAATCCACAATGAATCAACAAAATGAAAAGACTCAATCTGACTACGCGACCCTAACAAAGTTAGCGTACAAAGATCACACTTCAAAGAAAATATACAACCAAAATACAAGAAAACCAAGGGGAGGATATGTGAGCTCCCAAATGTAGTAGGTATGCCTCTCCTAGGAGAGGCTTGAGACTCCCATACACTACAAGCAGAGGTTCGTAACCAATTATAGTGGCCCTAATCTTCAACGCATAAATAAACTATGTTGTCTAACCCCTACCTAGCCAGGACACCTACAGAATAACCTCTGCAAGTTCCCCCTACGATACCTAGGTAAGAAAACTAAGGTCACCCTAATATAATAAATTCTTAGGTGGAAAATTGTAGGTGGGATCAATCGTATGGGCAGGGTGGCAAAGATCGAATCCTAAAAGCACAACTAGTATCCCAAGGGTGCACCAACCGATACCTCAAAGGCCCCCAGATACGAATACGATCCTAGAAATATCTTTTCCACTCACAGAAAGTGACCAGGGGTCATCCCAATCACAATCGCATGCACTTCCTTGTGCTTGAATCCTGTGTAAGAGGAGCTTCCTAAGAAACACTAATTATACAAAGGATTTATCGCTTTCACCTAGACATACACCTAATTGTTTGTGTCTAGTAGTCTTGGATAATTGACTCAAAGTGAACTATTCCAAGACTCTAAATCCTAATCTTGTTGGTGAACCCTATAAAATAAAAATGTGTAGTTAATTTTAATTAAGCGTTGATTTTAATGGCTGTAATTACTCAAAGGGAAATCTCCATGCAACTAATTGTTATAATAATCAACCCATAGTTAGCTACCGTAGACATTAATTAATCCATTTTTTGTCTTATTTGCCTAGTTTCCAATATTCCACTCTACGCAAGTTGTCTTCCACATGTCCTAGAAGTCAAACTTGCTAAAAATGAGTCATGGAGTGCTTGGGAATCCTACTAGAAACCATATTTAGCATGTCTTCTTTATTCCAGATCCTTCGTAGCGCATATCTGCTTTTTCTGCTAAGTTGCCTGCTTTATTGAGATTTATGGCAAAAGGGAAAGTAAGACTAGGTGTAGTTGACTTGTTTTTTGGCCTCATCATCCTCCATCCTTTTCTCCCAATAAAAGCATGTATGAGTTGTCTTTCCATCCCTTATTAGCTTTCCTACTTGACTTTTCAAATTTGTGAGCCTCTAAGTGGATTTGGAAACTACTTTATGCACCTATGGTGGATTTGACTAGATTTAGTAAGCCTACTTTTTGACTATTTCGAATGGCATCCTTATGCATTCGAATATCTCATGGAATTATATATTGCAGTAGCCTATTACTTCACAAGGTTGCCTATTATACACTTATTCAATACAGATTAGTGTTATGCTCTAATTTGAGACTCCTTTGTTGGTAAATTTGCATGTTTGATTAGCAATTTTGTGAGTGTAATTGTTCTATCACTTGGGTTAAATTTCCACATGGTATCAGAGCCTTTGTAGATCGATTTCTCTCCTTCCATATTTTTATTGCAGGTTTGACATCTTGACTAGGAGCATATTCTGCTGACTAAAGGGCACAATTTATGAGCCATGGATCAATCCCAGAAGATCATATTGACTCCATTTAATTTCTTTGAATGGAAAGAAGAGATGGAGATACTGTTGAGAGAGAAAGGTCTCTATACGGTGACTATGGAAACTGAGACAAATCCCAATGTAGCTATAGAGAAAATTAAATGGCACAATAGGAGGGATGAGGCCTATGGTCTTTTGTGTCTGAGCAGATCAAGAGACCTCCTCTTCCATCTTGATGGATTGACATCACCTAATGAAGTATGGGAGAAGCTTGTAGAGATTTTTGGTAAGACAAATGAGATGAGAGGTGTTAACCCAAAAAATCCCTCACTCATCTCTACATGGCATACACCACCCAAGGACACCTATTCATGACCCTCCATTAGACCCACACCCTCAAAAAGGCTTAAGGATGAAGAAAAGGGCTTAAAAACCTTAAAAAGGAGCCTAAAATACTCTCCTAGGAGCTAAACCCCAAAAAAAGGGCTAAAACCCTAAAAGGAGCTAAAATTAGGGAGGAAGGGGATAAAATCCCAAAAAATGGGCTAAATCCCAGACCAAGGGCTTAAAACCCTAAAAACCCCAAAAAAGCTATAAAAGGAGGGTGGGGGGTCACTCTCAAAACACTTCTCCCTTGCATATTGCTATGCTGCCCATGGATGCCTTGAGACCCTTTTGTCTCTCAAGCCACCCACACTCCCTCTCATCCATCTCCATTGAGCCATAGCTCCCCCATCCAAGAGAGAGGTGCTTCTTCAAGCTAGAGCATGGTGTCCCAATTAATCAAAGAGAAGTTATACCAATGTTGTTTCTTGCATTTGCTTTAGTGTTTTGTATTTTTTTCTAACTCTTTTTTGTTTGCATGTTTGTTTATAACATGTTTTTGCAGGTTTCTAATTTCTAACAGTTGTTTGCAGGTTGTTGGAAGCAGAACCCTAACCATTGTTTGCAGAGGGGTTCTCCATCATTTCTCTTCTTTCTCTTCTTTATTTTATTTCTGTCTAGTTTTATTTCTGCTTTCTTTTCAGCATTTTCACATGCAGGAACCTACCCTTCTGTATTATAGATAGAATGGAGCCATTCCTGCCCCTGTAGGAAGGAGAAATCCCTACTACAAGAGGACATCAAATCAAGAATGAATTGATCTCTTTGAGTCCTAGCAGCTTCGAATCCCTGCAACTCTACTTTTCCAGGTTTAAAGCCCTTGTTTTGCAGCTAAAATAGTGTGGAATTGAAAAGAAGGAAGAGCAACTAGTTTTGGCCATAATCTTGAAGCTTGTCCCTGACTATTCATTGTTTGTTTCTACCTTCCATGCCACCAAGTTGACAGCTCGATCCTGGAAGATGCCTAAGCTTGCAGAGTTCATGGAATCCCTCACACAAGAACAAGGTAAATTGGTGATGATGGGCACCATCAAACCTTCCAAATACCAAGATTTGGTTGCTGGAGATTTGAGGGTGGATTCAAAAGGCAAGAAGAAAGATAATAATCCATTTGAGAAAAAGAGAGACAAGAACAAGTCTCAAGAGGAGCCCCAAGGATCCAAGAAGAACTTCCAGAAGAAGAAGAACAAAGGAGAAATGAGCAAGTGTGCATACTTAAGTAATTTTTATCATCTTAAAAGATCCTACATGAAGAAGCAAATTGACATGTTGACCCAACTCCTAGAGAAGAATAACATCTCCCTTCCTAATTGCTCAAAGAAGAGGGAAGGAGGATCAAATTCAGAGGACAAAGAGAGAGTACATGCTTTGGTTACTGGCACATCAAGATCACCTAGCTTCATCATAGACTCTGGAGCTTCAAGACATATGGTTTCAACTAAGGAGGCATTCTCCTCTCTTGAAATGTCGAAAGGTCCACCAATAGTGCTGGTATATGACTCTCTCACTGACAGTTTGGGCAAAGGAAGGATTGATCTTGACCATAGTAAGTTAAGTAATGTATTGTATGTTCCAGGTCTTTCCTCTAACCTCTTGTCAGTGTATCAAATGACTCACACAGGGTCTCCAAAGAAGGTCATATTCTCCCCTGATGATGTTGAGATCACAGAGATCTCAAATGGTAAAGTCATTGCAAAAGGAGTTGTACATCACACTTCGAAGGTATACATGTTTTCACATTTTCTACCCTACTCAAACCCCTCTGCTCTTCGGATTCATGCTAATGAGGAAAGCAATATTTGGCATGAAATATTTGGCCATATTAACTATAAGTATATTTCTGATCTAAGTGAAAAAGAAATGGTCATAGGGTTACCAAAGATTAAGTTTTCCAAGGGAGTCTGTCAAGGTTGTATCCTAGGAAAACACCCAGAGCATAAATTTGAGAGAGCTAGTCATGAGAGAACCTCTACACCTCTTGAGTTGATCCATAGTGATGTTGCTGGTCCATTTCCTCATATGTAAATGAGTCAAGACAAATATGCATTGACCTTGATAAATGAATTTTCCAGGTATTGTTGGGTTTACTTCCTGAAGCATAAGTCTGAAGTTTTTGACCTCTTCAAAGTCTTTAAGGCCTTGGTTGAAAACCAGTCTAGGAGGAGACTCAAGATCCTAAGATAAACAATGGTGGTGAGTATGTAAAGTATAAGTTCATTCAATATTGTAAATATTCAGGTATTTAGATGCAGCATTCAATCCCTTACACCGCACAACAAAATGGTGTTGCTGAGAGAAAGAACAGATCATTGAAGGAGATGGAAACATGTATGATGGAGGCTAAGAATTTTCCACCAAATTTTTGGGCCGAGGCTATAAACTATGCATCCTATATCCATAATAGAGTGCCTCATAAACATATTTATGGTATGACTCCTTTTGAATCTTGGAGTGGCCACAAGCCAGATGTGACCCATTTTAGGATTTTTGGCTCAAAGGCTTGGGCTAGAATTCCAACTGAAAAGAGAAAGGATTTGCAGCCCCAAATCCAAGAGTGCCTATTTGTTGGGTATTCTAAAGATTTAAAAGGGTACAATATAATAAAATTTAGCACAAAAAAATCCTTCATTTAAAGGAGTGTTCAGTTCCAAGAAGAGCCTTTAGCAGCAGTTGAAGTTGGAGAGTCTTCTTCACCACCAAAACCATTGAATGTAAGTGAAGAGACAAATGAGTTTGCTGATTCTGATATGTCTGATAATGATGATTTAATTGAATATCCTGATAGTCCTACGAGACTAAAATGGGTAGAAAATACCATTCATGCATTTGGGGAACTAGATGGAAATCCTAGTGATCCTAGGAGGACTAGATCTCAGTTTGAGAGTGCCCTGTGTATGAAAGATCCCTTGTTTGCAGAGAAGTGCTATATGATGGTTGAATCAAACCCACAGACATATGAATATTCAGCACATGATCCAAGATGGCAAGCAGCCATGAAAGAAGAATTCAGCTCACTCCAGAAGAACAACACTTGGGAACTGATTGATCTTCCCCCAGGGAGGAAGCTAGTTCAATGTAATTGGATTTTCAAAACAAACTTTTCTGCTTATGGTTCACCTTTAAAATACAAGGCAATATTGGTAGCCAAGGGATACTCATAGGTACATGGTATTGACTACAATGAAACCTTTGCACCAGTGGAAAATATGGACTCCATAAGGCTAGCCTTAGCCATTGCAGCTTCGAAGCAGTGTGAGGTCCATCACATGGATGTGAAGTGTGCTTTCCTAAATGGAGATATTACTGAATAGATTTACATGCAGCAACTAAAAGGGTTTTTTACTAATCCATATTTTGTGTGTAGGTTAAAGAAATCATTGTATGGGCTCAAGCAATCCCCAAGGCTTGGTATGCCAAGATTGATGGCTTTTAGCGGTCATTGAGTTTTGTTCGATGCAAGTCTGATCCTAATGTTTATTTGAATCTGATTCATGGTTCTTTGATGATTATTGTCTTGTATGTGGATGACCTTTCGATTACAGGAAGTTCAAAGAAAGAGATTGCCTCCTTGAAGGATGCAATGAACCATGCATTTTCTATGACTGATTTGGGGTTGTTGAGCCAATTCTTGGGTCTAGAAATTGCTCAATCCCAACATGGAATAAAATTACATCAGTCCAAGTATGCTTTAGATTTTTTGAACAAGTTCAACATGAAATATTGCAAACCAAGCAAGACCCCCTTCCTTTCAGGAGTTAAGCTTGAAGAAGTAGGTTCTTCTCCTATGGTAAATAATACACTGTATAGGCAGTTGATTGGGTGTTTGCTTTACCTTACACACACTTGACCTGATCTCTCTTATGCAGTAAGTGTGGCCTCAAGATACATGGATCAGCCTCATGATATCCATTGGAGACCAGCCAAAAGGATCCTTAACTTTGTTCAGGAAACAAGAACTCATTGGATCTTCTACAAAGCTAAATCTGATCTTGATTTGATTGGGTTTACTAACACTAATTGGGAAGGTGAAAACACAGATCAAAAGTCAACATCAGGATATGTGTTCATGCTTGCTGAAGGAACAATCAACTGGTTAATCAAGAAACAGAGTGCCATAGCACTCTCATCTACAGAAGTAGAGTACAGAGGAGTTGTAAATGCAACAACTCAATGTTTATGGTTGCAGGGGATACTTGGTGCGTGTGGATTCGAATCAGAGTTTTCAACTATTATCTATTGTGATAATCAGAGTACCATTCCAATATACAATGATCCAGTTTAGAGACAGAGAACCAAACACATTGAGATCCATATGCACTACATCAGATAGCTTGTGCATGATGACACCATTCACCTACTCTTCTGTGCATCTTCAGAACAAGTAGCAGACATCTTCACCAAATTTTTTTGTGAGAAGACATTCAAAAATCTCAAATCACTACTAGGGAGTGCTGATCATACTATGAAGCATGATTGATGACAAGATTTTTAAATTTTGTTTTACTGTCCATGTTTAAGGGAGGATTTTTCCACTGAGTTTTTGCCCCTTTCCTTGTTTAAATGGACATGCAGTATGTAAAGGGTGACTAAGCCTTGTTTCTAAGCCCTGTTATCCAACCTTTTGTACCATATTTGGATTACCTAAGGAGCCGTAGGTTGACATACTTGTTCAAAGTCTGATTCCAGTGTATCAGTTGATCGGTCTGCTTGTCTAGCCAATATTTGCTAGTCACTTTTTTATTCGAATAATTTTGACCATGGCCCCGTGGGGTTTGTAATAAAATGTGCTAGTAGGATATTTTTGAGTGGTTCAGTCTCCTGATATGTAGAATCTAAAATAGGGTATTCCATGGAGTTTTTTTCCCTTGACAATTATGCTCTGCCTTCAGCCGATTATAATTGACAAAGTTTTCTCTCGCTTCCTCCAAAGCTGGAATGCCCGATGTTGAATTATGGGCCTTGGGGGGTTATTAGAGCCCAAATGAGTGTTATAATCCTACTAGACATTATTTAGATAGATCATGGTCATGTCCTAATTCATCTGGACACATAAAAAAATTTCGAAAATATCTTTTTCGAATAGTGAAATTTTGTTTTTTAATTTTTAATTATTTTTCGCAAGTTTTTTGGTTTAATTTTTCCATAAATTAAATGGAAAAAACCCGTTCGTGATCCAGACTCAGAATTCAATGATTGAAGGATCTAACCTTAAGCCAAAAATCATTCTTGATCAGCTAGCCAATCAGAACCAACTTTCAGATCAGCAATCGGACACATAATGCCTTTTTACTCAAAAAAGTCAGTTTTGAGTAAAAAAAATGATTTTTAGTAAAAAAATGATTTTTATTAAAAAATGATTTTTATTAAAAAAATGATTATTTTGGAGAAAACTAAAACTCTCCAAATTAATCCAAATTCAGTAAAATAAAGGCTAAATGACATCTCATGAAACACTTATGATGATTGGACTTATCATAAGTCTGCTTCAGTCATTAATAAGAGAGCAATTAATTTATTATTAGTTATCAGACATGTCATCTCCAGCTAAAGATGAGATGGAGAGCTCTCATTGGTCCAGTGATTTGATCGAGGTGACGAATGAAGCTTACACCATCAGTAGGCTTCCCAGACCTAACAAAATAGGTTTCCAGACCTAGCAGGCATCTTTCCCATGCAGCAAGGTTGGTTTTTTGGTTTTAGGGTTTTAGCACTCTCTCATTTGTTAAATAGAGGCTCTTTCAGCTCCATTGAGGGTGGAGGATTGATGTAAATAACCTCTGGTAAAATATTGTAATGCTTGTTGCTCTCATGCAACCTATTTTGTAATAAAGAAAGGTTTTGGAGGCTCATGCTGTGTCGATCCTGGGTGCATACGTTCCTGCTAATGAGGTGAAATTGTTCTAGTTTCTTTACTTTTGATAATGTGTGGGTATTAATACATGCTTTAGAGGGATTCCATAAGCATGTAGGAATAGGTATTTGTAGCTTCAAGTTACCTATTTATTTCATTTACTTTCAAAACCCTCAAAGAGCATTGTTTTATTCAACTCTATTTCATGCTTTTGAGATTTGATTAGTAAATAATAAATGTTTTAACCCTTATGTTGCCAAGTGTATAAGACTGTTTTGCAGATCACTTCATTGTACCAAGTAAGAGGCTGAGCTAAGTTGCATCTACTCTTCTTGGAGCAAAGCATATGTACCTAGCAGCTGCATGCCATTGGGATCCAAAGTGATTTTAGGGACTCAAGATCCAAGTGGTTCATCTTCTCCATTCACCCTAAAGTCAAATTTTCTCAATATTTTACTTTATGTTGCAAGTAGTATCTTGATCTATAAAGTAAATCTTTTGCATCTACTTGCTTCCATTTCTAGATCTTGGAAGTGTTCTTTCTCTTAGATCTAGTTGGTATTTGAAGCAGCACAAGGTTCATATATTTTGCTCAAATGCTAGGTGTATTTTTGTAGTATATTCTATTCTTTAACCCATCATTTTGCAGGTAAATAGCTCACTGGTTTTTCTCTCTCCATGACGGGTTAAGCGGGAAAACATGCAAAAAACTTAAGAATTAAGCTGCAAAAAACCTCCCATTGTTCCTCTTCTTAATCCATTTTCTTCCAGTTGCTTTGATTTGTTTCTTTTACCTCTTCTTCATCGCTGCCCTGTTAGTACCTTTTTATCATCCCTCTTTCTCTTTTTGGACAGCCCTGGTGTGCCCTAGCTTTATTCCCTTGTTTGCCTCTTTTTGCCCTAGTTTTTGGGCTTCCTTTAACCTTGTTTTTGGCCATTTCTTTTACTTTTTGTTCGCTGTCCCATTTTGCACTTTTTATGACAGCCACTTATTTCATGGTTCGCTGTCCCGTTTTGCACTTTTTATTACAGCCACTTATTTCATTGTTCGCTGTCCCGTTTTGCAATTTTTATGACAACCACTTATTTCATTGTTCGCTTTCCTATTTTCTTCAATTTTGTTCATCCCTTAGCTTCTTAGTTGGCTTCCCTATTCTCCCCTTTCTTTTGTTTTGATCCTTGCTTATTTTGTTTTCCTTCCTTCTCTCATCTTCTATTGTTTTAGCCCCATTTCCTTTTGTTCTTTTTACTCTCTTCAAACTTCTTCCCTTTACCCTTTTCAAAGTTTAATAAAAGATCTCAAAAGTAAAAATACAAGGCACTCTCCTTTTTACAGGTTATAATTTTTGTAGAGTTACTTTGCCTTTATCTGAAAAGTCCTTTCAAGGATCAGGTTCCTTAAGGCACATTGTAAAGTTTAATAAAATATATCTGTTTGAGTGGGGTTTTTAAGTCCCCACTCTCTTCCTCCCCCATTTGGGGAGGCTTTTGTTGTGTGTATGATTTGAGTAGTGCTAGTTTTCATTATTCATTACATCTCATGCTTAGATCACTAATTATTAATTCATCACTTTTAAGTTGATTATTCAGTTTAAATTGTTTATCTTTCTAATATTAATCAACTACTTAAATCTCTTGAATCTCACCATAAGGTGAATCAAGAGTGCTCTCTATCGGAGAGTTTAAGCAACTAATATCATCTTGTGCTTGTTTAGTCAATTAATAATCTATAAGTAAGACTCTTGAACTTGCAAGAACACAAGTCAAGAGCACTCTCTATCGGAGAGCATTTTAGATTTGCATAATCTTTGAATTAGCTTCATATAGATTAGCTAAGTCTCTTGAACCACGGTCATAAGAGCAGGTCAATAGTGGTCTCTATCGGAGAGTTTTAATTAATTAACTTAATAAAATTTGCAACTCGCACCCCTTTTAATTAATTAACTCCCTTTCCTCCTTGGCAGAGTATGCTATGACCGATCATAGATCGGAATACCCAGAAATGGCATTGGATCTCTAAACCCCACAAGAGAAACTTAACTAAAAAATTTTCCCATAACCAACGCACCAGCGTTGTTCGATAAATACCGATGCATGTGGGAAAAATCCAAGTGTGGGCACCGGGCTACCTAATCTGAGTACTGGTAGTTAAGTTGTTGAACAGTTACCTTTGACCCCAGAAAGGTCCGTTATGTCTTCGAACGGAGCCACTGAAGGTTTACCGATTAGGACATCTAGCCACCATAAGCGAAGATCACAAGTAAAAACTCTTAAAAATTACCAAGAGCACTTGCAAAACCTCACATTCACAAACATATTTTGGGATTCACATCATATTTACATTCGAAGCATCTCTGATAAGTTGAATCCATAGGCACTGGTCCTATCTTTTACACATTGTTGATAATCTGGGCCATTTTTCCATCGAATGTTTGATTATAGATCATATATATGAATGCTTTATCTATTTCCTGAAGTTCTCAAATATTTGTCTATCTTTCAATTCCAGTGATAGCAACGTGGATTTCTTTGTCTTGTGCTCAATTCATCACATTAATCATTTTAAATCACAATAAATCCTAAACAACACCCATCCGCATCCAAAACATCTAAAAATTAACTTAAAACATTGAGCCATAGAAAAATCTTTGTTAGGGACTAGCCCCCTTGGCTTCATTAGGATTTAGCCTAAATGGAGGAGCTAGAAGTAGGTGACAGTACCTAGTTTTGTGCTTTCCCCTAAGGTCACACCTTTCCCACTTTCTCAAGTGAGGAGATAGCTTTCGAAAGATTTCTGCTGCTGGTGTGCAATCGGCGGACAACATCTTTTGATGTCGATGCTGGGGAAAAATATTTTTGTTCCTGGATGACCTTTGTTTCTTTTAGTTTTTTACCTTTTTATCCTTTTTGGTAGATGTTTAGTCCAATTTCTCTCTGAAATTAGACTTAAGTCCACCTAGCGAATCCACTGTTAGTTAACACCTGAAGGTATTCTACTAGAAGAAACTCTGTAGGTTTGGTCGATTTCATCCCTGACCCTGAAAAGGTCTTAAGGAGGAGATTAAACAAACTATCTTCTCGTGAGATCCTTGCAGAACTTGGATCTGAGTTTGTTTCAGACATCCACATTTTATTTCCTGAAAACACTAATACCACTATTTCTGACATAATGGGTGAGTATTTTACTCAGCTTGACTTTTCTCAGATAGCAGGTCAACCCACCGTCTTCCAGACAAAGCTATCGAAAAGCTCCCGATGAATACAGGAACTGATGCCATTACCTCTGCCATGCACCTCAGGAGCGTTTCTAGGTGTATCAACGCTTATGTCAATGATCCAGTCAGCCAACATGATGACATGTATATGAAGTTATTTTATCTATCTTTGGATGGAAATGCAGGCGATTGGTATAGCAATTTACCAGACAATTCCTTTAATAGTCTAGCAGCTTTCAAAACTTCTTTCACCAACAAGTTTGGTGAAAAGAAAGAAACTCGGCATCAACTTGCGTCCTTGACCAACATAAAGAAGAAAGACACAGAAACAATGGATGAGTTCAATACTAGGTTCATGGAATTATCAAATGCCATCCCTATTGAGTATGCCCCAACTAAACCAACCATCCTAGTCTATTACATTGAGGCACTTAGTGGCAAAATGCAGTACCAGATCAGAGACAAAGAGCCTGCTAACTTGCTCCAGGCTCAGGAGATGGCAATTAAGATTGATCTGAACATGCATTCATATGGTGAATCTAACCTCCACGGTTATTCAAGGTCTTCAACTCTGTTGAAAATCAGTGAACCAAAAGACAAGGATCCTTTATCAGCTATGAAGGATGCCTATAAAAAAAAATGATGGAGATGAAGAAAAATATGGAGGAGGCAGAGAATAAACACTTAGCACAGTTAAAAGAGATTCAAAATAGGGTGATAACGATGGAAAGAACTCAAACTCAATCCACTCCTAGAACCTTTCCTGCCAATCCAACTTGGCAAAGAAAGCCGCCCAACCATGAGCAGAGGCCTCCCCATCAGCTAGAGGCCGCTAACATGGTTGAGCAGTATAAGCCATTTCGTAGTGCATGTAAAGACCTTCATGAAGAATCTTCTTGTTACTATGCATGCTATGTTTAGGAGCATGGTTTTCCATAGGGTTGTGGTCCTAAAGAATCATCAAGCGAGCCTGAGTACATAAACTGTGTAGATGACATGCATGATATTTCCAAAGAAATTTGGAGAGAGACAAAACAATATTCAAGAGAGCCTGAATATATTAACACAATTGGACAGATCCATCCTATCACCATAGAAACTCGGGGTCAAGTTGAAGACTATAGTCAGCAATTGGATGATCTCACTAAAACATTTAGCACTAATCCTACTAATGAGCATAATGATGATAGTTTGGAAGGTTTACTACCTTGTGACCTTTTTTCTGAAGAAGATGACTATGATCATGAGGAGGGATGTAGAATCAGACGTGATACAAGTGAGGAAGAACCCCTTTCTTCTGAGATGGATGACAACTACGAGACTTTAATTGAAAATCCAATCTTAGAAGTTTCATGTGATGAGAGTCCTCCATGCTCTCCACCGGATGACAAATATTTGGAAAGTTGGGTCCCATGTGATATCTTTGAAGGGCCCAAATTTTTGAAGAAGATTGTTTTGAGTGGAATGAGGAGTGTATCCAGGGACTTGATACCAGTGATGAAGCATATCTCATATCCAACATAGATGGCGATGATAATTATTGGACTTCTATTGAAAATCCATCCTATGATACTTTTGAAAATATTTTTGAGAATCTCATCTATGATGTGTCCAGCAAGGGGAGTTGTTATTCTGAGACTTATGAAAGTTTTAAAGAGGAGCAGTCATAGTTTTCATATGATCAGTTAGAATTGAAGTTTTTTCTCTACCATCGTCTTCACATATAGATGTTCCTTATGTTTTGGAGCAGCTTTGGGCTTATACAACAAGTTATTATTTGATAAGCCTTGATGATCGGCATGATGGAGTAGTCGAATTGTTGCAGCATCCCGATTTGTATATCAGCGTTATCCATTCATGGATAGAAGAAAGATGTGCGAACACCTACTAGTTTGGGAGGAAATTTGACGACATTATTCATGCCTATGATTCCCCATCCAGCCCGCCCATTCTGGATCATCATGCAGTTTTGCATTTTCTGGAAATTGTGTCCTTACTTTGGCTGGTAACCGAAGACAAGGAGAAACCTTTTTATATTAGTAATATGCTTAGATGGCTACACTGGATTTATGATTACACATAACCATTTTTATTTCCATGCTTAGAGTAGGAAAATAGGCTCCTTAAAGTGAGCATTTACTGTAGCATTTTCTTTTTGTACTTAGGAATAAATAAATTTTTCAATTAAGTTTTCTCGTTCTTTTGAATAAAGAAACTTTTGGATCATTGGTTATTTTTCATAAAACTTGTGCTACTGAGGTTTTTCTTGTCAAGATGAGATGTTTTTACAGGATGTGGAAACCAGAGATTCTGGGGTTCTCGTAGGCTCTCCTAGCATAAGAGATTGGATCGAGCACACATCCCATAGTTGGAGCCAGATGTTATCCAACTTTTTGTACCATAGTTGGGTTACCTGAGGAGTCGTCAGTTGACAGACTTGATCAGAGTTTGATTCTAGTGTATCAGTTGATCCGTCTGCTTGTCTAGCCAATTTTGGCTAGTCACTTTTTTATTAGAATAATTTTAACCATGGCCCTACGGGGTTTGTAATAAAATGTTCTAGTAGGATATTTTTGAGTGGTTCGTTCTCCTGAGACATAGAATCTCAAATAGGGTATTCTAGGGAGTTTTTTTCCCCTGACAATTATGCTCTACCTTCAGCTGAGTATAATTGACGAGGTTTTCTCTCGCTTCCTCCAAAGCTGGAATTCCTGATGTTGAATTATGGGCCTTGGGGGGTTATTAGAGCCCAACTGAGTGTTATAAGCCTACTATACATTATTTAGATAGATCATGGTCATGTCCTAAGTCATCTGGACACATAAAAATTATCGAAAAAATCTTTTTCGAACAGTGAAAAATTATTTTTTTAATTTTTAATTACTTTTCCTAAGTTTTTTGGGTTAATTTTTCCATAAATTAAATGGAAAAAACACGTTCATGAACAGGACTTAGAATTCAGTGATTGAAGGCTCTAAACTTAAGCCAAAAATCATTCT
This sequence comes from Pseudotsuga menziesii, assembly GCA_001517045.1. NCBI lineage: Eukaryota > Viridiplantae > Streptophyta > Pinopsida > Pinales > Pinaceae > Pseudotsuga > Pseudotsuga menziesii. The sequence goes on from LPNX010494604.1 coordinate 1,134,549, forward strand.
TGATCATCCAACCAGTCAGAACCAACTTTCAGATCAGCAATCGGACACATAATGCCTTTTTACTCAAAAACGTCAGTTTTGAGTAAAAAAATGATTTTTAGTAAAAAAATGATTATTTTGGAGAAAACCAAAAATCTCCAAATTAATCCAAATTCAGTAAAATAAAAGGCTAAATGACATCTCATGGAACACTTATAATGATTGGAGTTATCATAACTCAGCTTCAGTCATCGTTAAGAGAGCAATTAATTTATTATCAGTTATCAAACATGTCATCTCCAACTAAAGATGAGATGGAGAGCTCTCATTGGTCCGGTGATTTGATTGAGGTGAAGACTGAATATTACACCATCAGTAGGATTCCCAGACCTAACAAAGTAGGTTTCTAGACCTAGCAAGTAGCTTTCCCATGCAGCAGGGTTGGTTTTTTGGTTTTAGGGTTTTAGCATTCTCTCATTTGTTAAATAGAGGTTCTTTCAACTCTATTGAGGGTGGATGATTGATGTAAAGAACCTCTGGTAAAATATTGTAATGCTTGTTTCTCTCATGCAACCTATTTTGTAATAAATAAAGGCTTTGGAGGCTCATGCTGTGTGGATCCTGGGTGCATATGTTCCTGCTAATGAGGTGAAATTGTTCTTGTTTCTTTACTTTTGATAATGTGTGGGTATTAATACATGCTTTAAAAGGCTTCTATAAGCATGTAGGAATGGGTATTTGTAGCTTCAAGTTACCTATTTATTTCATTTACTTTCAAAACCCTCAAAGAGCATTGTTTTATTTAGCTGTATTTCATGCTTTTGAGATTTGATTAGTAAATAATACATGTTTTAACCCCCATGTTGCCAAGTGTATAAGATTTTTTTGCAGATAACTTCATTGTACCAAGTAAGAGGCTGAGCTAAGTTGCATATACTCTTCTTGGAGCAAAGCATATGTACCTAGCAGCTGCATGCCATTGGGATCCAAAATGATTTCAGGGATTCAAGATCCAAGTGGTTCATCTTCTCCATTCATCCTAAAGTCAAATTTTCTCATTATTTTACTTTATGTTGCAAGTGGTATCTTGATCTATAAAGTAAATATTTTGCATCTACTTGCTTCCATTTCTAGATCTAGGAAGTGTTCTTTCTCTTCGATCTAGTTGGTATTTGAAGCAGCACAAGGTTCATATATTTTGCTCAAATTCTAGGTGTATTTCTGTGGTATATTCTATTGTTTAACCCATCATTTTGCAGGTAAATAGCTCACTGTTTTCTCTCTCTTCATGATGGGTTAAGCGGGAAAACTTGCAAAAAACTAAAGAATTAAGCTGCAAAAAACCTCCGATTGTTCCTCTTCTTAATCCCTTTTCTTTCGGTTGCTTTGTTTTGTTTCTTTTACCTCTTCCTCATCGCTGCCCTATTAGTACCTTTTATCAACCCTCTTTCTCTTTTTGGACAGCCCTAGTGTGCCCTAGATTTCTTCCCTTGTTTTCCTCTTTTTTCCCTACTTCTTGGGCTTCCTTTAACCTTGTTTTTGGCCATTTCTTTTACTTTTTGTTCGCTGTCCCGTTTTGCACTTTTTATGACAGCCACTTATTTCATGGTTCGCTGTCCCATTTTGCACTTTTTATGACAGCCACTTATTTCATGGTTCGCTGTCCCATTTTTCTCTTTTTATGACAACCACTTATTTCATTGGTCGCTGTCCCGTTTTGCACTTTTTATGATAGCCACTTATTTCATTGTTTGCTGTCCTGTTTTGCACTTTTTATGACAGCCACTTATTTCATTGTTTGCTGTCCTGTTTTCTTCAATTTTGTTCATCCCTTAGCTTCTTAGTTGGCTGCCCTATTCTCCCCTTTCTTTCATTTTGATCCTTGCTTAGTTTGTTTTCCTTCCTTCTCTCATCTTCTATTGTTTCAGCCCCCTTTCCTTTTGTTCTTTTTACTCTCTTCAAACTTCTTCCCTTTACCCTTTTCAAAGTTTAATAAAAAATCTCAAAAGTAAAAATACAAGGCACTCTCCTTTTTACAGGTTATAATTTTTGTAGAGTTAATTTTCCTTTATCTGAAAAGTCCTTTCAAGGATCATGTTCCTTAAAGCACATTGTAAAGTTTAGTAAAATATCTCTGTTTGAGTGGGGATTTTAAGACCCCACTCTCTTCCTCCCCCATTTGGGGAGGCTTGTGTTGTGTGTATGATTTGAGTAGTGCTAGTTTTCATAATTCATTACATCTCATGCTTAGATCACTAATTGTTAATTCATCACTTTTAAGTTGATTATTTAGTTTAAATTGTTTATCTTTCTAAGATTAATCAACTACTTAAATCTCTTAAATCTCACCATAAGGTGGACCAAGAGTGCTCTCTATCGGAGATTTTAAGCAACTAATATCATATTGTGCTTTTTTAATCAATTAATAATCCATAAGTAAGACTCTTGAACTTGCAAGAACACAAGTCAAGAGCACTCTCTATTGGAGAGCATTTTAGATTTGCATAATCCTTGCATTAGCTTCATATAGAGTAGCTAAGTCTCTTGAACCACGGTCATAAGACGAGGTCAAGAGCACTCTCTATCGGAGAGTTTTAATTAATTAACTTAATAAAATTCGCAACTCACACCCCTTTTAATTAATTAACCCCCTTTCCTACTTGCAGGAGTATGCTCTGACCGATCATAGATTAGAATACCCAGAAACGACATTGGATCTCTAAACCCCACAAGAGGAACTTAACTAAAAATTTTCCCCATAGCCAACGCACCAGCATTGTTCGATAAATACCGATGAATGTGGGAAAATTCCAAGTGTGGGCACTGGGCTACCTAATCTGGGCACTGGTAGTTAATTTATTGAACACTTACCTTTGACCCCAAACAAGTTCGTCATGTCTTCGAATGGAGCCACTGAAGGTAGTACCGGTTAGGACATCCAGCCACCATAAGCGAAGATCACAAGTAAAAAATATTAAAACTTACCAAGAGCACTTGCAAAAACTCACATTCATTGGCATCTTTTGGGATTCACATCATATTTACATTTGAAGCATCTCTGATAAGTTGCCTCCATAGGAATTGGTCCTATCTTTTACGCATTGTTGATCATCTGGGCCATTTGTCCATCGAATGTTTTATTATAGATCATATCTATGAATTCTTTATCTATTTCGTGAAGTTCTCAAATATTTGTCTATCTTTCAATTCCAGTGATAGCAACATGGATTGCTTTGTCTTATTCTCAATTCATCACATTAATCATTTTAAATCACAATAACTCCTAAACAACACCCATCCACATCCGAAACATCTAAAAATTAACTTAAAACATTGAGCCATAGAAAAATCTTTGTTAAGGACTACCCCCCTTGGCTTCATTAGGAGTTAGCCTAAACGAAGGAGCTAGGAGTAGGTGACAATACCTAGCTCTGTGCTCGCCCCCAAGGTCACACCTCTCCCACTTTCTCAAGTGAGGAGACAACTTTTGGAAGATTTCTGCTGCTGGTGTGCAATCGGCAGACAACAAGCCCTATAGTTTTCTGATATTTACTCATAAATTCAAGCTTAAGGGGGGGTGTTAGAATAATCAAACCATAGTTAGCTACCTTAGACATTAATTAATCCATTTTTTGTCTTATTTGCCTAGTTTCCAATATTCCACTCTATGCAAGTTGTCTTCCACATGTCCTAGAAGTCAAACTTGCTAAAAATAAGTCATGGAGTGCTTGGGAAACCTCCTGGAAACCATATTTACCATGTCAACTTTATTCCAGATCCTCCATAGCACATATCTGCTTTTTCTGCTAAGTTTCCTGCTTTATTGAGATTTATGGAAAAAGGGAAAGTAAGACTAGGTGTAGTTGACTTGTTTTTTTCCCTCATCGTCCTCCATCCTTTTCTCCTAATAAAAGAATGAATGATTTGTATTTCCATCCCTTATTAGCTTTCCTACTTGACTTTTCCAATTCGTGAGCCTTTAAGTGGATTTGGAAACTGCTTTATACACCTATGGGGGATTTGACTAGATTTAGTAAGCCTACTTTTTTACTATTTTGAATGGCATACTTATGCATTCGAATCTCTCATGTAATTATATATTTCAGCAGCCTATTACTTCATAAGTTTTGGCTATTGTACACTTATTCAATATAGATTAGTGTTATGCTCCAATTTTAGTCTCCTTTGTTGGTAAATTTGCATGTTTGATTAGCAATTTTGTGAGTGTAATTTTTCTATTACTTGGGTTCAATTTCCACACTAATGATATTGAGACTCGACAATGAAATAAATTTTCACACCTAACAAACAATGCCAAGTGCAATCTTTGTAGAATGAAAAATAGGGTATGCCACTACATGAGATGCAAGTTTTTTCCATCTAATTAGAATGCAATCATTACTAAATGAAAACCTGACTATAATTCAATAAGAAAACCTAATGCAAGTACCATGTGAGTGCAAAAATGCAATAATGCATAATGATGCAAAAGCACAATATTTTTGTATTTTTAGAAATAAATGAGATATAAAAAAGCACTAACAGACTCTACAACTCTCAGACCCTACAACTACTCACAAACAGTAGCCAAGCAGGGCACCAAGATAAAAGAGGCCTAATGCACTAATCCCAAAACAAAAAGGAAAAAATGAATGGCAATAACAAAAACTAATTAAAAAATAAATCAAAAGGGGTCTTTGGTCAGAAACAGAGGATGTATATAGACACCAACAGTACATGAGAAGACTCAACAATCATCAAAACTCACCCAACAACACTCAATTTCCCAAATAAAGCTCAAAACCAAACCATACGTGACTGTATGCAGTAAACATGCATACATAGGTAGGAATTCAAGAGAAAACTGCGTGTATACCAGACTGTAATGCAAATACTCGTGTATAAGAAGAAAAGGGATGAAAAATAGGGAAAACTGATAATCCAAGACAAATTTAATCCTATAAGACACTACAGGGAAAATATAGAAATAAATAGCAATACAAGCACTTTGAATACCTAATCCACAAAGAAAAACAACTAGGAACCTCCCCACCAAAGTCTCCAAATTTGTTACAAAGAGAAACTTCCTATGGCTTGGGGGTACCACAATAGATAGTATGACACCAGAAATCAATATTTCCCAATACACGAGAGTAGTAAGCAAATATAACACTAATGGATATATAATCATACCTTGTTCTAGATAGTTTAATTAGGAGATCCCATTGAGCTTTTCCAATGCAATTGCGATTATCATTTTCTGTCAACAACAACAAAAAAAGCAAGCATGATATATATAAATGTGTTAGAACTACTCTAGCATATATAATAAATCATGTATAAGAAATTAAATACATCCATGGATTCAATATTCATATTCAAAATGCACATGAATTGGATAGGAAAAGATATTTCTATTAATAAATTAGATATAGAATAGTGACAAACTCTGTCGGCACTTCTGCGAACCGGAGAAACCGAGTCCTCCACCTGGGCCTCCACCACTTCAATTCTCCATCTCTTGATAGTAAGATCACAAAGCAAATGAAATATTGGGAAAAAACACTATGTGCTCCATGGGACAAAGGGACGTAGACTGAAGTATAAGCAAAGCTGAGGCAACGATGGACTATAGTTTCCTTACTCTTCAATTTCTCCTCCTTCAATGTATCCAAGGGGTTCCTTATATAGCACTCCAAATAGGTAATGGAGGGTCGAATCCGAGCATTCTTGAGGAATTTTGAAGGCCAAGAGTCAAGTTATTCGGACTCAAATGAGGAAAAATCCAAAAATATTTATCATTTTGCACACATCCCGATGTACGCTGGTTTGAGGTCCAAAGCTGCGTATGCACGCATCTATTGCTTTAAAAGTCACGTATAGGTATAAACAGGAAATGTTTGGGGATAATATTGGAACATCAAAGCATAATATATGTCCATGGGGTCCAAAGAGTCTGCAGAGGGACAAGGAAGTCCATAAATATGTGATCTACCTAGTGTGGTAAAATCAACAATTACAGGAACTGCTATGAAATGGTACATTGAATTGTCATGTAATACATTATTATATTTTTTCATATTTAGCCATGGTATTTTTGACACATTTTCAATTACCTATCCGCTATGAGACAGGTACTGAACTTTTGAATACGCTTAGGCTATCCACTTTGACTCAGATATTTGATCATATATATGAGTGGAGGAGATGTCGAAGGCTTATTAAAGCAAAAATACCAGATCAATTCTTAGCAGATTGGTTTGTAAAAACATGATTTTCTACTCTTTCCAAAGATGTATCTATGTCAGGAGCCATGACCAAAGAGAAACTCATTCAGAGTGCCCAACAAATGGATTTGATATATTGACATTCAAACACACTTTATGATTTAACACCTCTTGTTGTGAGACCTTCACCTGATCCAGCAAGGCCATCGAAAGGACCTCATGTCAAGGGTGTGATTGGTTATTTCAGCCAAATTGATCGACTTAACCAACAAATGGGACAAGTGTCGGTTCAAACCTCTCAACCCGCAGCTAGCCAGGAAAACCAACAACCTGCAAATCCTACCCAAACTTCAGAAATACTCACGGTCCAAGACATTGGCCAAAAAGGAAAAGAGAAGAAACAAAAGAAAAATCCAAATGCTAATGTTGGGATAGGATATGCACCTAGAATGAATAATCAACTAGAAGGAAATCTGGAGAAATAGGAAAATAAGTATCCTTGCAAATTTTTTCAAAGAGATCATCTTACTCACCTATGCCCTCTTATGGATGAAATTCATCAAATGTTGTATCAACCCAGTGGACCTCAACAAATTTTGTGTTGACTCAACCTTTTCCACAACAACAATACATGGTTGTTGCAACTCTGGTACCCCTGCAAGGGGGAAACCAAGAAAACCCTCTGCAATGGGGGAATCCACCTATTTCCAACATCTTTGGACTAGATCAGAAGGTCAATATTCAAACAAGGGCTCATTCCTATGACACACCACCTAGTGTTTGAAAATCATCGATATCAAAACCAAATGGTTCTCTCACTATCTAGAAACCAACCATTGACATAGAGACCCCCTAAAGGGGTTTTACGAAAACCAAATCATAATCCTATTGCGAGAGCATCTCAAAACTATAGTATAGTGGAATACTTAGCTCAAGCATCTTGTTCCATGTCATCGTTGGCGGTTTACAAAGTTTTCCAACTCAAAGAAAAGTACTACTGTCTTCCATTGGTGCAATTGATCCAAATGATACCAGTTTGATCACCTTTGATGTAGAAGAGTCAACAAGTAGGATTCTATCACATGTCACTTTTCACATGTGATGAATATTTTTTGAACTGTTGTAGATGAAGGAGCCTCTACTTGTGTCATGTATTTAGGATGTTGGAAAGGCTTAGGATCATCCACTTTGAATCCATCCCATGCCATACTTAAAGCATTTGATGGAAACTCGTTCCCTCCTCATGGACTCATTACGAATTTCCCAATTGAATTGGGAGGTAAAATAGTTCAAGTTGATGTTGAGGTAGTGGATGCACTTATAGATTACAATTTTCTATTGGGACATAGTTGGATATATGCAATGACGACAATAGTATCTTCAATATTCCAATTAATTTGGTTCCCCATCAAGAGAAGATTATTATGATCAATCAATTAGATTACTACACACCTGAAATTGGTATCCACTCCAATGTACCTTTTGTGAAAAACTCACAAGTAGTGATTTAAGATGTGGGATTTGGGATGTTTAAAGACTCTTTCCTCATGGAAACCTTCACAATCCCACCACCAACATCTAACCCTAAAACTTCTCTAGTATTCACCATTACATCTTAAGTTAACTTTCCATTACATGTTTTGACCAAATCCACTACAATGATAGGTTACACTTCATCAAATGGAACTATGATAGAGGACATCCAAGTTCAAACTAGTGAATGAAAGGAAATACATTCTGAAAAACTTGATGAAACTAGGAATAGTACACCTTTGTCTGCCATAGAAATGTTGTATCAAGCAATTCAAAATGTTTCACCAGACTTAGATCAAAATCCTTATTTATTGGAGGAGTATGATATATACACATCACCCATATGGGTTATCGATAATCCCAACATTCATGACATCTTAGACCAAAATGACCATTGGAAGACATGCATCATCGATCATCATTTATTTCTAAACTAGATTCATTAGAGGTCAAACCCGAAATTTTTACCTTGATGATGATATGGAAAGGTACCAATGCCCTGTCCAAACACACAATATTCTTTCAGAAGGAAATTTGACAAACATTTAAAAGCCCATTCCTATCAATATATCCATTAAGCCCAACATCATCAAAAATATGAATATAGGTTCCAATTTCTCTCTGGAGTAAATCACACAATATTTTGCTCTATTCAAAGAATCTCATGATTTTTTTTCTTAGTAATATGAAGAAATGTTGGCATCAACCCTAGCATTGTCAAACATGAGATAAAAACTATCCAAATGTCAAACCTGTACGACAAAAATTACGTCTAGTAAATCCTAATAAATCCGCTGCCATCAAGGTAGAAGTGAAAAATTTGTTAAAGCTGGCTTCATTTACCCTATGCCTTTGATTGAATGGGTATCCAATCTTGTTCCTATCAATAAAAACAAGGGATGATATGAGTCTGTACTGACTTTAGGGATTTAAATTTTCCTTTACCCAAAGATAATTATCTCACAACCTTCATTGATCAGATTATAGACGAGTGTGCCAGTAACAAGATATTTTCATTTATGGATGGATTCTCCGGTTACAACCAAATTCATATTAAGAAATAAGACCAACATAAAACAACATTCATTCCCCATGGGGAAATTTTGCCTATCAGAAAATGCATTTTTTCCTTAAAAACACTGGGGCTAATTTTCAAAGAGCCCTGTCATATGTTTTTCATGATATTAAGAAAATTGTTGAGAATTATTTGGATGACTTGATAGCCAGATATAGGAGAAGAGTTGAACAATGTGCACATTTACGTGTTGTTTTCCTTCGATTTCGGTAGTATAACATTAGATTGAATCCACATAAATGCATATTTTGCATGGAGTCTAGGAGATTACTTGGTTTCATTGTATCCAAGGATGGGACACGGGTATATCCCCTTAAGGTTGAGGCAATATTGTAGTTGCCCTCCCCAAAAACAATTTGATAGATTCAAAGCCTACAAGGAAAAGTAACATTTTTAAGAAAATTTATTGTTGATTATGCTGAAATTTCTAAAGGTTTCATGCGTCTCTTGAAACAAGATGCACTGTTCATATGGGATGAACAAGCTTAATGTTATTTTGATGTAGTGAAACAATCCCTCCTGTCAACTCCGGTGCTTAGTCCCCCAGATTATACCAGATATTTTTTGCTATATTTGGCGGTAAACGAATCCACTTTAGGGATGGTTTTGGTCTAAGAGGATGATTCATCTCAAGAACATGTCATATATTATCTTAGTAAGGGCCTTTCTAGCCCTAAATTCATATATTTCTAGGTGGAGAAGCTAGCCCTAGAAGTAGTCGATGCTGTCCAAGGACTTAGAAATTATATACTTCCAAGAAAAATGACTATAGTGGCTGAAATGAACCCCATGAGGCACGTTTTGTCCCATCGAATCATCAGGGGTAAGTATTCAAAATGGATAGTAATTTTGAAAGAATTTGATCTTGAATTTGTAAACGCTAAAGCCAATAAGTCTTTAACATTTGAAGAACTAGTGTATGAGTTACCAGACAATAAAGAGGAAACAATATAAGAAGATTCTTGGGTAGAAGAACATTTATTTCTCATTGCCACTATTGATCCTTGGTATGGAACATTAATTATATATCTCCAAACCCAAAGTATTGGTGCTCAATTTTATAGCATTGAATGATGTCGCATCTGATACCAAGCACGAAGATACCTCATTATTAGGGATACTTTCTATTGTTGAGGAATAGGACTAATTCTAATACATTTTTTAGTTTATGAAGAAGCTGAGAAATTTTTGAATGATTCCATGCAGGAGCATGTGGCGGTCATATTTATGTATGGGAAACTGCCCAAAAAATATTGCATGAAGGATAATTTTGGCCCACATTATTTAAACATTACATTAATGTTGTTAAAAGTGTCATCCTTTCTAGATATATACAAGAAAAATCCACGCACATCCCTCTCCATTACACCCTGTAGTAATCGTGTGTCCGTTTTCAAAATGGGCCATTGATTACATGACAATCAACCCACCTTCATATAATGGACACCACTACATCATAGTAGCAGTGGACTACTTTACAAAGTGGGTTGATGTAATGCCTACATTCGACAACACGAAAAAAATTGCAACATATTTCTTATTCAATCATGTGATAACACTGTGATAACTAGGTTCGGTGTAACCAAAGAGATCATCACAGGAAACTGTAGCCATTTTAGGAATTCCTTTATAGATGAACTTACAACCAAGTTAGGATTATGGTAGGATTTTTCCTCACTATATTATCCTCAATGAAACGATCAAGTAGAAGCCATCAACAAGGTTTTGAAGACCATGTTGCAACGAATAGTTAATAAGAAAAAAGCTAACTGGCATATGATGTTGTTCTCTGCTCTCTAGGATTATTGTACCTCAGCTAAAATAACTACTGGTTTCACTCCTTTCTAGTTGCTTTATGTAGAATAACTTGAGTTTCCAATTGAATGTGAGATATCGTCATTAAAATTGGATATCGAACTCTTACCTAACACTTCTACATAAGAATAAATACTCCTCTACAATCATTCTCTTGATGAATCTAGAAGAGAGGCCTCACTAAACCATTAGAGGAAATTTGGGGTCTAAAATGGGCCTTATAAGAAAACGCGCCAACAATAAATTTTGTGAGTTCGAATTCAAGAACCAATAGAATTTCAATAAAATGAGTCAACCATAATGGTTGAATTGACATATTTGTCATAAAAGAAAACTATTTTTTTTGTATTGTATTTTCGACATATCTCCCTGTGTTTTTACTCAAATTTCAAGCGGGAGAGCTCATTGGATGCAGAATTTAATTTTGCATCTAGTTAGTACCCACACTGCATACTTTTGACGGACCCCACTACCCCCCAGAACAAGAAATACCTGAAAAAACATGATGATGATGTCATCATCACATTTTTTCAAGTATTTCTTTTTTTTGGGGTAGCAAGATCCATCAAAAGTATGCAGTGTGGGTACTCGTTGGATGTGGAATTAAATTCCGCATACAATGAACTCTCCTACTCAGAATTTGAGTAAAAATACAGGGAGATATGTCAAAAATATGAACAAAAAAGATATTTTTTTTCGTTCTTCCTCCAAAATTAATAACTATTATTTTATTATTTTAACTATTATTTTATTATTTTACTTAGGAGGCCCATTTTAGACCTCAAATTTCCTCTAATGGCAGAATCACACAAGAAAAGAGTCATATCCCAATATGACAAAGTGTCTTGGCCTCGATTCTTTTCAGAAGGTGATCTAGTCTTGGTTTATGACCAAGCATTAGAGGAAATTTGGGGTCTAAAATGGGCCTTATAAGAAAACGTGCCAAAATAAGTTTTTGTGAGTTGGAATTCAAGAACCAATAGAATTTCAATAAAATAAGTCAACCATAATGGTTGAATTGACATATTTGTCATTAAAAAAAACTACTTTTTTTGTTCGTATTTTCGACATATCTCATTGTGTTTTTACTCAAATTTTGATCAGGAGAGCTCGTTGGATGTGGAATTTGATTCCACATCCAACGAGTACCCACAATGCATACTTTTGACAGACCCCGCTACCCCAAAAACAAGAAATACCTAAAAAAACGTGATGATGATGTCATCATCACATTTTTTCAGGTATTTCTTGTTTTTGGGGTAGCGATGTCCATCAAAAGTATGTAGTGTGGGTACTCGTTGGATTCGGAATCAAATTCCACATCCAACGAGCTCTCCCGATCGAAATTTGAGTAAAAAAACAGGGAGATATGTCGAAAATACGAACACAAAAAGTAGTTTTTTTCTTTCTTCCTCCAAAATTAATCAATATTATTTTATTATTTTAACTATTATCTTATTATTTTCCTTAGGAGGCCCATTTTAGACCCCAAAATTCCTCTAATGATAATGACAAAATAGGAAAACGGAAATTTATACCTAACTGGTTTGTCCTACTTGGTTTCAAAACAATGTTAAAAAGAGGTGCATATGAGTTAGTCAATTATGATGGGGATCCCTTGTCAGAGATAAAAAATGGTATCTATTTGAAGAAATACTTTACGTATGAACTAAGGCCTCACAACATTTTTGTTGTATTATGTTGTATTGTATGTAAAAAAAAAATTGTACAATAGTTATTTTGTGCACACACTTCTCTTTCTTTGTATATGTACTTAGAATATGTCATTGGAAACTTTCACTTATTTGGTATATGCGGATGGCACTAGTCGTAGCTCTTGGAACATTGCTTCTGCCACATGGGTAATATTCACCTGAAACAATCAAGTTCTTAGTTTGGGACGTTCTTTACTTGGATCCGTGATGAATAATGTTGCAGAGTATAACGCAACCATTGATATTCTAGTCATGGCTAACACCCTTGGAATAAAATGAATTACAGTTAAAATGGACTCGCAACTTGTTGTATCTCAGTTGTAAGTATAAGGTTCATGATCCTATACCATTTAGAAATTTTCTATGAGTTCATATTCTAGAACGTCTTTTTGAATTCATTGAATATATTCATGTTCCTTGAAGTTCAAATAGTCTAGTTGATTCCTTAGTTAACTACGTACTTGATTGGAATATTTGTCATACATCATTCCAATAAAGAAAGCATGTATATTGAATGCATAGCACCATAATTGAGAAAATATTTCAAAGCATAAGTAAAATTCAAAGTAACATTCCTTTGTATAAATAAAAAATGATTACATCATAAACCAAAAAATGTGTTTAAGTTCAATACAATTTTTTGCAATAACATTGCACACACCAAAAAGAGTAGTACAAACACTTTCTCCCTTTTTATTTTTCTTCAAAATAAAATATCCAAAAAATTTCATAAAAGTTCGAATATGGAAAATTCAAAAAATACTTTTGAACTATTTCGATTTCCTAATCCATCATGAAGACTCACCTACAACCGACAGATTACTGAGTGAATGGTTCATTGTTTTTGAGATGCATCCTCGAAAGAGTTGATTCCTACAAGAGTGGTAAAAAATGTGTAATCTACTTACTTTTGTTATTTCATATATTAACTACATATATTACATCCTATTGGTTGCCTAAATGGTTGGGTTATGATTACTTTTACAGGATTTTGGCAGAATTGACATGTTCAAACTATTTGATTCGGGATTTTAATGACAGACCATGATTCATGGTTTTGGTATTTTTCACAATAATTAGTATGAAATAAAATCATCACACCTTTTTCCCTACTTGGACAAGATCCCATATTGGATAAAAATCGTAGTCAATTGGTTATATTTCACTGTCTGTCAATGCATAATCCTACTTCAAATAGCCTACCTATGGAGGGAACGTCCGAAAGAGTGTGCACAACTAGATTTTCCCATGTTTGCAGTACATGTCCTTGCCTTGTCCTTACCCGTGCTCTTGAAACATAGGTGCATTCCCTTGCAACACTCATTCCCCCTTATGTACTATAGAATTCTTTATTCTTTTTCAAGCTAATACATGAAAAAGCACTAAAAATTAAAAACAAAAAAAATAAAAAAAGGAAGATCATTGAATCTATTCATAATTCATCAATATCATGGAGAAAATGTAAACATTGGGTCCTTTTCTCCCTTGAACATGATACATTTCCCTGCATCAATTATAAGTACACCATTTACATTTGACTTGGGAAGCTATACCAGTAAATTTGAACAAATATCCACCAATAGGTTATCCTTCGTGTCATCTATGGGTATTTCATTAATTCATCTGGAATTGGAAAATATCACAAAGGTTGGTTACCCAAGTCTTATGTTTCCAAGTGTCACAAGGTGTTTTGTTATGTGTTCAAGGTAAGTCCAACCATTATCGGCCATTCCTCAAATATTCATGACCAATCATGTCGACCTTCCTTGTGTCAGTATACAATGTTGGATCTTGCAACTCTACCAAATTATATCATCCTCTTGATATCAGTTTTACGTTAGTTGATGTGGGATGCACTAAGGTCCTCCTTCTGACAGATTTTTTCTAATCAACGCCAAATCATCATCTAGGAAATGGATCTAGGAACGCCAGTGAGTACCTTGGATTTACAGTCTTTAGTGGCAGGATTCCTCACAAATGAAAGTGGGTATACATCAATGAACCCTAATTGTTTTATTCTAAAAGTGTTCGACTTCATAACATCTATTCAAACTTGTCATTTTGTACTCGAGTACATTGGAGTCCATCATCATTATCGGTGGGCCTCCTTGCATCTATTAACGGTATACATCAATGACTGGTAATCAAATGGTCTTTTATTTTGTTCAACATCGACTCATTTATTTGCATGATATAAAATTGTACTATAATTGGTTTATTGAATACCTTGGGAAAAATAGTTGTATCACTCATCAATGCATTGCACGAGTTGCACAATATTCAACTACCCTGTCAAAGCACCACAAAGACCTGAATATTTTGCACTCATCAAAAAGTGCTTGGATACATTTTTTTATTTTTGACATGCATCCATTGTGTATTGTTCATGGCAATGATTTTTTACTACTGAGCATGGGTATGCCCGCATTAGGAACATATTGTATATTTGGGTTATTTCCTTGTTTGACTTCCAGGTGCTTTTCAACTCCTGTGCTCAAGATCCTAATCCTTTACCATTCTTCCCTCGTCATTAAAGAGTATTAGTATAAATAGTATCATAATAAAATAACTTTCAATGTATTTTGGCCCTCAGCATAGCTTCAGACTTCACACGTTAGGGGGAATATGTTAACAATAAAATTAACACCCTTGAGAGTGTTGGTCCGAGAGCATATTTCTACTTCGCCCATAACATGAAGATCACATTTTTTGAACAATTGAGAGCTGCAATCTCTCATTTGACCACTGCTTCCACAAAGGAAGAAATGTTTGAAGACAAAGTGGATCTAAAGAGGACAATTCCATGACCACTTAAGGGAAAAAACCCAGTTGCTATAACTCACACAGTGGAAAAAATTCCTAACATGGGTATTAATTGTCATGGAAATACTGAAAAACAATTTTGATGCCTAAAAACTAGGTGAAGTGGGTTTTTTGAAGGAAATAATAAAAAAGCTTCAAAAATCCTAATCCTATATTCATGGTTAAGATATTGGGTGCTCAAAGCCCAATCCTATAAAATGAAGTCATATGAGGTGAATTAGAGGAGAAATATTAGACATCAAAGGCATGCTGGAGGAATTTAGGGCTAGAAATCACTTTTCTACAACAAATTTTTGGGCATCAAAGGCATGGATGGTAGAGGTGTAGGTATAGGCTATGGAGAAGGAAGGAACTTGAAAGGGCTGTAAGTATTTCTCCATGTTCATCTATTATGAATCAATTCAATCTTCTTCCCAATTATTGTTCAACGTTTTCCATTTAAGCTTCATGTTGGATGTAAAATTGGTAGGAAATTAGATCTAACCTACATTTCTTAAAGATATTTTGGTAGGAAGGATTTGGTAGTGAGATTTGTAGGTGTTAAAGATACTCAAGGATATTAAAGGACAGCCATTAAGGGACTCCATCAAACAACAAGTCAACGAATAGGTATTCTCCTCTCTTCCTCCCCTTCTCAAACTCAATGAAAAAGGTTTCAGATCTTAGGATTATTGTGATAATTGATTTGTTTTCTATCAATTGGGCTTCACCCACCCCATAGAAATAGGAGAGTATGTTATTGCTTCAGTTGTAGAATAATCCACTAATAGTTTGGGATTTTATTACCTTTAAAATTTTTAATGCATTCTTTATCTTAGTCTCTAAAGGATTTAGTTTAGTTATTGTTATAGCGGATTTCACCACTTTAAGTGAGTCACACTTTATATGGCCTTCCCCTGTCCCGCTGTAGGCTCCTTAAACCCCATGGACCACTTTTTGTCCTTTGATGTTTCCTTGATCATCCCTAAAAACATATGAAAAATGATACACACAACTTTTAAACCTATAAGCACGTACATACGCGGTTTTGACCTCTAAAACCGCATACATCGGGATGTGTGCATAATCCAAATCCTTTTGGAGTTTTCCTTGACATGGATCCGACTCATTTGAATCCTGGCCTTCCCTATGCCTTGAGATCACTTGGATTCGACCTTTCATTACCCCTTTGGAAGCTATATAAGGAACCCCTTGGTACATTGAAGGAATAAGAGAGAATTGAGAGCAAAGAAACTATAGTCCATTATTGCCGGAACTTATGCTTGAGTCTGCATCCCTTTGTCCCTTGGAGCACTTTTGTGTTCTTCCCAAGCTTTCCTTTTGCTTGTGAGCTTGCTATCGAGAGATGGAGGATTGAAGTGGTGGAGGTCCAAGTGGGGGATTCAGTTTCTCCGGTTCGCAGACGGGCTGTCAGAGCTTGTATCTTGTAATCTTTGATTTATATTAATAGAAATATATTTTCCTGTCCAATAATGTGTGTTTGAATGAATATTTTATCCATGGGATTATGTCAAATGATTTTACATTATTGATTATATATGCTAGAATAGATCTAAGACCATGATATATAGAATGCTTGTATTGTTTACTTGTTGTTGAGGAAGTAATCTATCAATTCAAGCTGAAGATTGGAAAGTTCAACGAGGATCTACTTCAACCGTCCGGAATAAGGTACGAGGTCCGATCCTTTAGTGTTAGACATTTAATTTCTATTGCATATTGGAAAGGATTGATTTTTGGAGTCAAGCTGTCTGTTGTGGTACCCCAAGCCATAGGAATTTCTCTCCGTAATAGAATTGGCGACTCTGCTGGGGATGTTCCTTGTTTTTATTTGGGGGTTTGCGGGCACAATGGGCTTGATATTATTGACTTGCTCTTTGTTTCTCCTTGTTTCTGGGTTGCATTTTATAGTATGTTCATCCATTGACATTCCCCTTTATTGGTGTGACCCTTGGCCTGCTTTTTACCACTGCCTTCTCTGTATACGCAGGTTTTTGGCCAAAAGTCATGTACATACTCAGATTTTTGGCCAAAAGTCACGTATACAAGCAGGTTTTTGGCCAAAATCCACGTATACATGTAGTGTTTTGGACAAAAGTCACGTATATACGCAACTATTCTTAAAACAGTCATGTACATCCTCCCTTTTGGTGAGTTTGATGTTGTGGGAATTTGTTGGGTGGGTTGTGAGTGTGGTTGGGTCTTCCTTAGGTCTAATGTTGTCTGCTCGATGCTTCTTTTGTGACCAGAGACTGCTTTTTCATTGATTTTTTTTTTAAGTACTTTTAGTCATTTATCCTTTTTGTTTTGACATTAGTGCATTACTCTTTTTGTCTCTGTGTCTTGCTGGGCTTGTATTTTATACTTGCTGCAGAGATTGAGAGTTTTAGATGACTTTTATTACATTTTTCATTCTTTTATATTGAAAAATACAAATTAGTTACACTCTTAGTTGCATCTTAGATATGGATTTGAGGAGGTACTTGCATTGGATTGCTTGGATGAGAGTTGTTTTTAGGATTTCATATAGGAAGGATTGCATTGGTATTCAGAAAGGAATATATATTTATGCATCTCATGTAGTGGCATACCCTATTTTTCATTTGACAAAGATTGCACTTAGCATTGTTTGTTATGGTGTGCATATTTATTTCACTATTGAGTCATAATGTCATTAGTTGCACGACCATTTCCCTTTGAGTAATTACAGCCAATTAAAATCAACGCTAAATTAAAATGAATTACACTCTTTTCTTTTCTAGGGTGCACCAACAAGATTAGGTTTTAGGATCTTGGAATAGTTCATTGTAAGTTAATTCTCCAATATCAGTAAACAATGAAATGTGTGTGTCTGTCCAGGTGAGTGTGTGAAATCCTTGGTATAACCAGTGTTTCTCAAGATCCTCCTCTCAAAATGGAGTTAAGCACAAGGTAGTGTGATCGGTTATTGATTGGGATGACCCCTAGTCATAACTAAGTAGCACCGGAGATATTTCCAGGATTGTATTCGTATTTGGGGGCTCTTTCGAGAGTTTCGGGCTTTGCTACCCTGCCCATACGGTCAATCCTGCCTGCGACTGTCCGCCTGAGCATTGATTATATTGAGGTGACCTTAGTGGCCTTACCTAGGATATCAAGGGGGTACTTTGCAGGGGTTATTCTATGGGTGTCCTGGCCAGGTTGGGCTCGGACAGCATAGTCACTTTACGCGTTGAAGCTGAGGGCCACAATAATTGGTTACAAACCTCCGCTTGTAGTGTATGGGAGTTTCAATCCTCTGCTAGGCAAGACATACCTGCTGCATTCGGGAGCTCACATATCCTCCCCTTGGTTTGCTTGTATTTTGGCTTTATATTTTCTTAGGAGTGTGCTCTTTGTGCGCTAGTTGGCCTTTGGGATCGCGGTTACTCGAGTATGTTTATGCTCTCTTGAGTTTAGGTCCTTTTATTTTCGGCATGCCTGGTATCCTATCACCCGTCCTTGGTCCTAGTATGGACCCTAGTGTCAGACTTGGGGGCATCACAACCCCTTACCCTACTCATATATTTGGGAATGGTCACATTCTGACCTCTACTCCATTTGTGGAGGATGTTGACTCCCTTCTCTTAGTCTTTACACCAGTGGTCACCCTCATGGGGGTGGTAGTGGATGCGTGAACATTGGGTCTACACCTTACTTTCCTTTTTATGTCCCATCGTTCACCACATTGTTTCCTTTGGGAGAAGTTGTCATGGTCATTCCTCGATGTATCCTATAGTTTGGATTCTTTATTGACTATTTTGGGTTATTTTGGACTAATATGGTTGTCATGTAGGGTCCAGTTTTTGTACATGCTCTTCGAGGTTTCGACCCATTTGTTCCTGTCATAGGTATTATGTCTGAACTAGCATATAGGTTAGGGTATAACATCTGCTTGCACTTATGCATTGCCTTATGACCGTTCCATCTTAACCTTAGGTACGAACCCATTCCATGGTATTACAGAACCTTCATGCTGTTATTAGAAGTGGTACTATGTGAATGGTAGATCTTTCCTATACATGGGTGTCCTAGTTAGCTCCCTTTTGCATTTGGTACCCATGCTATGAGTCCTCTATTAGGTCCAGGAGTCCCTTTTAGTCCCGCCTTGTCCTTGAGCAAGAGCTTCATACTCCTCTTGAACTTTATGCTGGCCATTTCCCTGGGACTCCCTTATGTCAAGTTGTGAATGCATTACCATGAGCTTTGCTGCCTTATTGAACTTTATGCCGGCTCCCCTGACATTGATTTTCAGCCATATAGCTCGATCTTGTCTCATGTCTAGCCATGCAGGGCCATTTTTTTATATATATATCCTTCGCAGCTTGATTCCCTTTTTACCGGGAGGGGATTTTCCCCCGAGTGTCAATATCCTACACATGTATCCTTGCATTGAGCATAGGTATGTTCCACTGCTTGGAACTAGTTTGTTTGCCCTTATGACACTCGTCTCCTCCTAGTGTGTAACTATAAATCTATTTTATTCTTTTTTCAAGATTTTTAAATAACTGAAAAAGTCCAAAAAAATAAAAAAACCAAAAATCCGAACAAGGAAAGATGTTATCTGTGGCAGCTGTCAAGTCGTGTCACCTTCAAACAGAGCACTGTATATCACATCCATTGGTTGGGTTATAGTTTGAATTTAGGAGCTGTACTCATTTATCTGAGTTTATCTCCACCGACTGGTTAAGCTTCCAATCCCTATGGAGCCTCTGTCGGTGCCTCCTATGTCGCAGAGATGTCCCATTTTGTATATCAAGTCTATGCTGCCTTAATTCAATCACCATACACTGTTATGCTCTTTTTCAAAGGAAGTTGAAGCCTAAGTCGGTCATTCCTCAGTTATCCTGACTTTGCATGTCGGCCATTCCCAGTACAGTTACTGGTTCATGCACCTTATGATCGAGTCCTTCCACATTACACAACTTTGCTGAGTACCTCGTGTTGGATGATGGGGGATGCCTTAATTCCATCCTTCTAGTGGATTTCATCTCATCGACTTTAGATCATTTATTCTGGGATTGGAATCTAGAGTCATTTTGAGTGCCTCAAGACTTGCAGTCATCAGTGGTAGGTTCTCTCACCATCGACAGTTTTTGGGAATACATCAATGTACCCTGATCGATGGATCCTATCAAGTGTTCAACCTCAACACATTTATTCACACTTGTTAGTTTGTGCTCTAGTACCTTGATTCCCATTTTCATTATCGGTGGGTGATCTCGTGTCTGTTAACGATATACATTATTGACCGGTAATCAGACGATGGACCACTATGTTTGACCTCGACACCTCTATTCGCATAGTAGGACATGTACAGATAGCAGTTTGTGTAGACAAATTTCCAAATTGGTGGCATCTCTTATATGCTACCTCCTTGATCATTCTAGTGTTCATGAGATTTCAGCTCTCGTGACTTGATTCCAGTATATGTCAGATATTTCCAGCCACTATGGAGATCTTGATCTATTATATATCTTCAGCCATTTTGGAGATCATGGTCCTCTGTATATCTTCACCATGGATATTCTGATCTATGTATATTATACGTGGTGATGACCACATATGTGATATCATGTATTATGCCTATTCATGGCCATTGTACTCATATGTATCCAGGACTGCTATATGTATTTGCAGTTATATGCAGAGTTGTATTATTGTACTATGCTGATTGGGTGGCTGGTCTTCCATTTGGGATCCTTCATCACTCCACTTCTGGGATGGACTTATAATGTATTTCTGCCATCGTATGACCCCTCTGACCTCACACATTAGGGGGCATCTGTTATAGCAGATTTCACCACTCTAGGTGAATCACACTTTGTATGGCCTTCCCCTATCCTGCTGCAGACTCCTTAAACCCCATGGACCACTTTTTGTCCTTTTATGTTTCCTTGATCATCCCTAAAAAAATATGAAAAATGATACACATGACTTTTAAACCTATAAGCGCGTATATACGCGGTTTTGACCTCTACAACCGCGTATATCAAGATGTGTGCATAATCCAAATCCTTTTGGAGTTTTCCTTGACATGGATTTGACTCATTTGACTCCTGGCCTTCCCTATGCCTTGAGATCGCTCGGATTCGACCTTTCATTACCCCTTTGGAAGCTATATAAGGAACCCCTTGGTACATTGAAGAAATAAGAGAGAATTGAGAGAAAAAAAACTATAGTCCATTGTTGCCGGAACTTATGCTTGAGTCTGCATCCCTTTGTCCCTTGGAGCACTTCTGTGTTCTTCCCAAGCTTTCCTTTTTCTTGTGAGCTTTCTATCAAGAGATGGAGGATTGAAGTGGTGGAGGCCCAAATGGGGGATTCATATTCTCTGGTTCGCAGACGTGTCGTTAGAGGTTGTATCTTGTAATCTCTGATTTATATTAATAGAAATATATTTTCCTGTCCAATCATGTGTGTTTGAATGAATATTTTATCCATGGGATTATGTCAAATGCTTGTACATTATTGATTATATATGCTAGAATAGATCTAACACCATGATATATAGAATGCTTGTATTGTTTACTTGTTGTTGAGGAAGTAACCTATCAATTCAAGTTGAAGATTGGAAAGCTCAATGGGGATCTACTTCAACCGTATGGAATAAGGTACGAGGTCTGATCCTTTAGTGTTAGACATTTAATTTCTATTGCATATTGGAAAGGATTGATTTATGGAGTCAAGCTGTCTGTTGTGGTACCCCAAGCCATAGGAATTTCTCTCCGTAACAGTTATGGAGTCCAAAACCGGCCTTATTTCACTCTTAGATTTTCATTTTTAAAGAAATTTGGGCTTGGCTATTGATTTTCCTCTTTTTGAGCTTGGTAATTCCCTTTTCTAGCCTACAAAGGGAGTTACCCCCCAACTCTCTTTTTGACTCACCTAAGTGCAGGGGCATCGCTCTGTACATTAATATAGCACAGATGTCCTGAAGATCATCACTTTTTATGGTTGAATATTCACTTTTGGACCATTTACCTTGGGTTTTTCTACTATAGATGTCTTAGGAATCCTATAAAAAATATTTTTGACAATAGTTGCCTCTCTTTTATCATGGTCTAGGTATTTTTGAAGGACTTTAAAATTTTGTGTGCATCTTGCTTGGGAAAGAATTTGTTTTGAGATCGGTGATTTAGGCCTTTGATTGGGTTTATAGTATACTTTGGAAAACTTCATTTGATATTCAAAACACTTGTTGATGATTGTTAGGACCTATTAGGAGAATTTTTGAAGGATTTAGGATCATTTTCACTTGAATTTGGAAGTCTTGGGAACCTCCTTAAAAAGATAGAAAAACACTTTAATTAGTAGTTTTTCTAGTGTCGTTGAATTTTTTTCTTTAAAAGAATGCTCAGATATGAATGTTTATGACATATTTACCATTTAGGTCCTTTATTTCACTCTTGAACTTCTGAAATATTGTCTTATTTGATCACTTTAATCACATGCTTGCATAAGGAAATTGTCGAAAAATTGAAGAACATGACACATTGTTTCAATTTATGAACCTTTAGGCCATGAATTTTGAGTTTAATGAATTATTGACCTTCCAAACAACGTGAAATCACATCTAAGACAAATTTAATACTACCAATTAAATAAAATTCACATAAATTTTCAAAAAATTGTACCTATCACTTAAGATCAATTCAAACACAATTAGAGGAGTCTGTTCATCATTTTCAAACTTCTTGATATAAGTTGTGTTCGAGTCGCACGTATCCTCTTCAATCGCACCTTCGAGGTATCTTGTGAAAGAGAGATAGGGATCTCAAGTGTAATAGTCTAGTATTATTTTGAACATAATTTTGAACCCTGTGTATCCTCTTCACTTGCACTTTCAGGTGGACCTGTGAACATGAAACAGGGATCTCAAGTGTAATAGGAATATTTTGAATTTTTGAAGCATACTATAGAGCCATGAGCATCCTCTTCACTTACATTTTCAGGTGGTCCTTTGAAAGAGAAATTGGATATAAAATTTAATGTTAAATTATTGTAACTTCTAAAGATATTCTAGATGTGTTGATTGTGTTCCTCCATCAAGAGATGAGTTTGTTCATGTAAGAGTCACTGAAAGAGTCAGTGTAAACTTTTGGATGTAAGTCGGGTCAATAATACCCAAGTGTCAATATAATAAATATTATTTTTGGTGTCTTGCTAGACACTTCGGCCCTGTTAGGTCATAGGTCAAGTCAACTGAAGAATATAAATAGGGAGGCACTCGCCTTCATTTGTACACAGTCACTCAAGCAACTTTTGCATGAGAGAGAAGAACAAGCATGTCAGAAAGAAAAGAGAAGTATTTGTCTCGGTTTTACACAACACTGGTTGAGTTCTATACTAAGGAATATTTGCGGGGTTTTCTCACAGTTTTCTCCCTTGTGGTTTCCCCAAGGAAAATCTGTGTGTTCTTATGTTTATGTGCTTGTTGTTCTTTCAATGATCCTGCTATTGATAATTTGTTTTAAGATATCATCTAAGCAAATTAAGAAAAATTAACATGGTATCAGAGCAACCCTAAAAGGAAACACTACATAGCTAGGGTTTGTTTCTATGAACAAATCCCATGAAATATCAAAGAAGAAAAATATCTCACTCAAATCGCCCCTAAAGAGAGCATTTTCTGTGAAGACATAACTGAATTCCAAGAAGTTTCAGTTTTGAACCAGTCATTGTTGTCGGGACAAAATAGGGCTTCAGTTTTCTTAAGACTCCATCATCAATCTCATAAAAATCAAGATAGAGTCTACCTCACCCCAAGGAGACACATATTTTCAATCACTTATCCCTACCTGTGATCCCAACTGAAAAAATTAGGGTTTCTGCATCAAATCCTAGGCCATCCAGAAGGAGGTCAGCCATAAGTTGTTTTCATTAAGTACTACTCCTTATTATTCCATTTGAAGTTTCCATTCTCTTGAATATGAAAAATAATACCAAGATAGATGAAAATATTGAAGGCGTTGAAAACTTGAGAGCATGGAAGTATCGGATCATGCTCATCCTACAAGAAAATGATCTAGAAATATTTATAAAGGAGGAAGTGGAAGGACTAGAACAAGCTGAAGCCAAGTCTATATATAAGAAGGATATGATCATAGTTAAAATGATCATATCTAAATCTATCAAAGATGAATTGATCCCAATTATCCTCGAGGGATATTCCAAAAGAAATGTTTGATGCTCTATCCAGACTATTTGAAGGTAGAAACATCAATAAAATATGACCTTGAGGAATCAACTCCAAAGTGTAAGAGCTCAAAATTCAGAGACAATGAAATATTACTTTACAAGAGTGGCTCAAATAAAGGATTAGTTAGAATATATTGGTGACATGGTTGAAGAAGAAAAAGTTGTAATGACCACCTTGAATGGTCTCCCAAAAAATTGGGAAGCCTTTGTTGGAGACATTTACCATCATACACACTCTTTTGGTCAAATTGGCCTAGTTAAAACATTATCCTTATAAGTTTAATTGACATCAGTGGAGCATTAATTACCATCATCCCAGTCACTCCCACGCCTACCTACAGTCAAGGAGGCTAACTGGAGAACTCCAGGGGTGATCTGTGTGACATTAATGCACCTAATTGCTAATTGGTGGTTACTTTCAGTTCAACCATTCAGTTACAGTCAGTTAAGGCGCCTCCATTCATTAAATATATTATTTAATGATTATTTAATGAACTAGAGTCAACAAGGAACCTCCACCAACTTCTGATGGCCAGTTCATCTTCAGTTAACCTCATTAGGGTTCATTGGAGTCATGCAGGACTAGCACTTGATGGTTGGATTGCTATGACATGTGTTTGATCTCCTTCAGTTGAGATTCAGTCATTTATTGCACTCTGACTTCAGTTAGGGTTTGGTGAGTCAATTAGGGTTTTGGTCAAGTGGTTAACTGAGTGAGATTGCATGGCAAAGAGTCAGTTAAGCTAGACTCACTCATTGAATTCAAATTGTCCCTTAGGTATTCGAATTATTCATGGAGTTAAGCCATTGCTCAGCATGGAAATTGTAACCCATTATTGTTTATAAAATATACAGAGAGGAAACCTATTTTGGTTCCAGTTATTTTCCAATTCAAGAGTATTTGTTAATAATTCTTTGATGATTTTGATTCCTAGTTCCTAGATCATGTGCAAGAATTAATATGGTATCAGAGCTTACGGCGGGATGAAGAACAATCTCTCAAGAACAAGATTTTTGACAGATTTCTCCATGAGAAGTGAGCAATAGCTCAAAATTCCAGCACTGCACCAGAAGCCAAGCCTTACCACTCAATATCCCAAGTAAAGAACTTGTTGATCAAGCTTGCTTGATTGACTATGCTGGGTGTGATGAAAGCCTAGAATGTGCAGGCTGTCCGACCTTATTTTGCCCTTTCTGTTTTGATTTTCAGGTTTCTACAGGTGAAGCATTCACTACAACAAATCCAGATGGCCTCCTCAGTACCTATGTTGACTCCATTCAATTTCCACACATGGAAAGATAAAATGGAAAATCAGCTGAAATGCAAAGGACTCTTTAGAGTCACCATGGACACTGAACCTGAGACTGGATCCACCATAGAAAAATCAAGATTCTTGAACAAGAAGGATGAAGCCTTCGGTTTCTTATGCCTCTCTATTTCCAATGACCTTCTCTTCCATCTTACGGATCTGAAGACACCAAAAGAAATATGGGACAAATTGGAATCTTTGTATGGAAAGCATGATGACATGAGATTTTATCAACTCGAAAATGAACTCATGTCTCTCCAACCTTCCAATTTTGAGACTCTGAATGAATTCTTTACAAAGTTCAAGCATACTATTTTTCTCTTGAAGCAATGCAAAGTGGAGAAGGAAGATGATCAGCTCACCCTAGCCATCGTCTCCAAACTAGGGGCTGATTATTCAGTTTTTGTTTCTACATTCCATGTGGGGAAGCTCACAACACCCGGATGGAAGGTGCTTACACTCAATGCCTTCATTGAGTCCCTAACTAGTGAACATGACAAGCTTGTCCAGATGGGGATCATCTGATCTTCCTGTGATCAAGCCCTCCATGTCTCGGGGCCCAAAGATACGAAGGTTAAAGGAAAGGAGTAGAAAAATCAAAAAACTAAATTTGATGCTCCAAAGCCTATATTTGAAAATCAGCAGCATGATGAATCTTCCGGCTCAAGGAAGAACAAAGGAAAAGGGCACAATGGGAAAGAAAAAGTCAGGTATTCTTACTGTGGGAAGGGTTTTCACCTTGAACATGCCTACATGAAAAAAAATCTTGATGAAGCAACCTCTCTCCTTGAGAGGAATCACATCAATCTTCCGGAGAGCTTTCAGAGGAGAGATCACCAAGATCAGGAACCACAACATGAGAAAGGTCATGCCCTCATGGCAAGCACTTTGAATTCCAAATCACTGTTGATTGACAGTGGAGCTTCAAATCACATGATGGCTGAAAAAGACTCCTTTTCATCCTCGGAGACCAGCAAATCCATCCCCATCCACTTGGGAGAAGACTCCACCATCATTACCAAAGGACAAGGTACTGTAGATATAGAAAATGGTTTTTTTTCTAATGTTTTGTATGTACCATCTCTAACAGCAAATCTCCTTAGTGTCTATCAAATGACACATACAGGAATGCCTAAGAGGGTATCTTTCAGCCCAAATGATGTGGAGATAACATAAATTGCATCTGGAAAACTCATTGCAAAAGGCCATGCAAATCATCATGCAAAAGCCTATGAGTTCTCTCACTTTGTTGCGGATGCAAAGCCCACCGCTTTGCTAACTCATGGAAATGAGGTTAGTAAGCTGTGGCATGAAAGGTTTGGCCATCTTAATTTCAAATATTTGCAGCAATTACAGAAAAAATCCATGGTTGAAGGCCTTCCGGTCATCAAGGCAACCACGGGAGTCTGCAAGGGCTGTGTGATTGGAAAACACCCTGAGCACAAGTTCGATCGGGGGAAGGCAAACCGAGCTACAAGCATATTGGGGCTGATACATTCTGATATCAGTGGTCCAATGCCTGTCACATCCATGAATGGATCAAGGTACCTCCTTACCTTTATTGATGATTTTTCAAGGTATACATGGGTTTTCTTTCTCAAAAAGAAATCAGAAGTATGTGAGAAATTTTCTGAATTGAAGGCTTTGATCGAAAATGCCTCTGGGATATTTATGTCAGTAATGAGTTTCTATACATATTCTCCCAAAGTGGTATTCAGGTCCAACATTCAATTCCCTACACTCCCCAGCAGAACGGAGTAGCGGCAAGGAAGAACCGGTCTCTCAAAGAGATGATCACCTGTATGTTAGAGTCAAAGAAGCTTGCTGCAAATTTGTGGGCTGAAGCCATGCATGCTGTAGAATGCATTAAGAACAGGGTTCCACATTCATCAGTGAAATGAAATACTCCTTTTGAAGCATACTTTGGACACAAGCCAGATGTGTCGAACCTACGGGTGTTTGGGTCCACTGCATGGGCCTGTATTCCGCTTGATAAAAGAAGGGCTTTGCAACCGCAGAGCATAGAATGTCTGTTTATTGGATATCCTGATAAATCTAAAGGATTAAATATGCTGTATATCAAGACCAAATATATCATCATCGAGAGAAGTTTCAATTTCGATGAGCCTCTTCAGGAGGTGGAACTAGTGGAGGAGAAAACTGCTGAAATTCCTTCCTATTCCACTGAATATTTGGATGATGAAATTGGAGGTGATGACCCTGATTTGGATCCTTTGATTTATGATATTAGTGTGAATCAAACATCATATACTTAATCAGAACCTGAAGTGCAAAATCATCTTCCTACATGGGCCCGACAGACACTCTCCTCCGCAGGAGACAACATTGGAAATCCGGATGATCCAAGGAGAACCTGGTCTGATTTCCAAAGAGCAGTGATTGCACTCTCTTGTTCTGATAATTTGATGTATGAAACTTGATATTTTATGATTATTTCAGCTCCAAAATCCTACTACCATGCTCGGAAGGATCCGATATGGCAAGTTTCCATGGATGAAGAGATGAATTCTCTTCAGAAAAACACTACTTGGGAGCTAGTTCCTCTTCCTCCGGGAAGGAAATTGGTTCAATGCAAGTGGGTGTTTCGGACAAAGGTTGATGCTGATGGAAGAAACTAAAAATATAAGGCAATTCTGGTAGCAAAATGTTTCTCTCAGGTCCTAGGAGTGGACTACCATGAGACCTTTGCACCGGTTGCAAAAATGAACTCCATCCGCCTTGTTTTGGCTATTTCCGCATCCAAGCACTGGGAGGTGCATCACATGGATGTTAAGTCAGCCTTTATACATGGAGATATTCATGAGGAGATATACATGAATCAGCCTGAGGGATACATCACTGATCCATCTTTGGTTTGCAAGCTAAAGAGGTCACTATACGGGTTAAAACAGGCCCCAAGAGAGTGGTATTCCAAGATGGATTCCTTCCTTCTCTCGCAAAACTTTCAGAGATGTAGATCAGATAAAAATGTGTATTTACAGCAGCATCATGGTCATATAATTATCATTGTTTTATATGTTGATGACTTACTGATCACAGGTAGCACAATTGCCTCCATTTCAGCCATCAAAACTGCTCTACACAATGCCTTTGAAATGAGTGATTTGGGGCCTCTAAAACAATTTTTGGGGCTTGAAATCGACCAAAATTCTGATGGGATTATGGTCACTCAGTCAAAATAAATTTCATACCTGTTAGTCAAGTTTAACATGGCTGAATGTAGGCCTGCACCATTCCCTTTCCTTTCAGGGATCAGCCTTGAAGAAGGAAAAAGCACACCTCCCATGGACTGCACTATCTATCGACAGCTGATTGGTAGCTTGTTGTACTTGACACATTCTAGGCCTGATATTTGTTATGCCATGAATTCTGTATCAAGACACATGCAGAAGCCTCATGATCTTCATTGTAAGGCAGCCAAGAGGACCCTCCAGTACATTCAGGGAACCAGGACCTACGCCATTCACTATGCTGCAGACTCCGAGCTAGAGCTGGTTGGATACACAGATTCTGATTGGGAGGGTGATTCTATTGATCGGAAGTCAACTTCTGGATATGTATTCATGTTTGGTGGTGGACCTATTTGCTGGTCAAGCAAAAAGTAGGCTTCCATAGCACTATCTTCAGTAGAGGCCGAGTATCGAGGAGCGGTGAATGCTTGCATCCAAGCAATTTGGTTGCAAGGCATTCTTTCAGAGTTTGATCTTGGTAGTAATTTGTCCACTGTCCTCTTTTGTGACAACCAGAGTGCTATTAAGATATCCACGGATCCAGTTACCAGGCAGAGGACCAAACATGTAGAGATTCACATGCACTACATCAGGGAGCTAGTGCATGACAGGACTATCATTCTGCAATACTGCCCGACTGATGAGCAAATTGTAGACATCTTCACCAAGAGATTTTCAGAAAAAAATTTCACTTACCTCCGTTCACTGTTGGGGGTGAGTTCATCAGGGTGATCCATACTATTTTCAATGTTCATCTTGAGGGGGGGTTTTTTCCCACTAGGTTTCCCCTCTTTTCCTCACTTAGTTTGTTTTGAGCATTTTTTTAGTTTCAGCATTGTACAGGGTGACCTATGGCCTTAGTTTCCAGGGCCCTAGCATTTTTATGCATCTATGTTTTCTAACTCTTCCTAAGTATAGCTTAAGGGGGGGTGTTGGAGACATTTACCATCATACACACTCTTTCGGTCAAATTGGCCTAGTTAAAACACTATCCTAAGTTTAATTGACATAAGTGGAGCATTAATTACCATCATCCCAGTCACTCCCACGCCTACCTACAGTCAAGGAGGCTAACTTAACCTTCTCCTACAGTCAAGGAGGCTAACTGGAGCACTCCAGGGGTGATCTGTGTGACATTAATGCACCTAATTGCTAACTGGTGGTTACTTTCAGTTCAACCATTCAGTTACAGTCAGTTAAGGCACCTCCATTCATTAAATATATTATTTAATGATTATTTAATGAATTGGAGTCAACAAGGCACCTCCACCAACTTCTGATGGTCAGTTCAGCTTCAGTAACCTCATTAGGGTTCATTGGAGTCATGTAGGACTAGCACTTGATGTTTGGATTGCTATGACATGTGTTTGATCTCCTTCAGTTGAGATTCAGTCATTTATTGCACTCTGACTTTAGTTAGGCTTTGGTGAGTCAATTAGGGTTTTGGTCAAGTGGTTAACTGAGTGAGATTGCATGGCAAAGAGTCAGTTAAGCTAGACTCACTCATTGAATTCAAATTGTCCCTTAGGTATTCGAATTCTTCATGGAGTTAAGCCATTGCTCAGCATGGAAATTGTAACCCATTATTGTTTATAAAATATACAGAGAGGAAACCTATTTTGGTTCCAGTTATTTTCCAATTCATGAGTATTTGTTAATAATTCTTTGATGATTTTGATTCCTAGTTCCTAGATCATGTGCAAGAATTAATAGCCTTTATCCAAGGAATATGTTCAAGAAGGAAACTAACCAAGTTTTGACAATTATGGGGATAATTTATTCAAGAAGAAGAAATAATAGTAGCCATAGACGAAAATATAAATGACAATGAGGATCAAGCCTTAACAGTTCATACCAAAGGAAATAACAAAAGAAATAGTCATGATCGTCCTCATAGAAATACTCAAGGGTTTAAGAATTCCAAGAAATACTTCTCAAATTATGAATGCTTCACTTGTCACAAGTTGGGACACATTGATATCAATTGTCCTATGAAAGAAAAAAGAGTAAAAAGATGAAAATATTTCAGGCCCATGCTAGTGAAGATAGTGATTAAGAAGTTGAAGAGAAAGCTAAAAATGATGAAGACTCCAGTGAAGAGTATGTCTTGATCTCTTCTCTAACAAGTTCATTCTCACCAGGAAATGACACATGGCTACTGGATAGTGGTACCTCCAATCACATGATAGGTTACAAGGACTCACTTTCATTCCTTGTAAAACATGAATCTCCACACAAAGTAATGCTTGGAGATGATTCCCAATATCCCATTAAAGGAACGAGAGAAGCATCCTATAAGTTGGACTCTAGAAATTCCATGAAGATAAAATATGTCATGTATGTCCCAAGACTAAAGAACAACCTTATTTCTATTTCAGACTTAGATAAGAAAGGCTTCAGAGTTTCTTTTGTGGATGGAAAATTCCTCGTGTAGAAAAAAGGAAAAAGCCATAGATGATGCAGTAGAAATTGGAGTTAAAGGAGGACTCTACAGATTAAATGGATCTTAGATATTATCCACTCAAACGTATGTGGGCCAATGAAAACCACTTCATTAAGCGCGTAAGTTTACTATGCTTCTTGATTTATTGATGACTATTCCCATAAGACTTGGATATACTTTTTGAAAAATAAGGATGAAGTGTTTTAAATATTTGAGGAATTAAAGCCCTGGCAGAAAATATCTTTGAAAAGAAGATAAATATATTGAGGTCAAATAATGGATGAGATTTTACATCAAGTGAATTCAATGATTACTGCAAATAATATTGGATTAAGAGGTAGCTGACCATTCCCTATAATCCAAAACAAAATGGTGTGGAATAAATAAATAATAGATATATCATGGAAGCTGTGAAAGGTATGATACATTATCAACATATACCAGTGTACCTATGGGCATAAGCAGTCAAAACAACAGTATATGTACATAATAGAATCTCTCACAGTTCCCTTGGGAACAAGACTCCATAAGAGATGTTTTCTAGATAAATTCATGAAGTAAGTCACCTAAGGTTATTTGGTTTTTATGTGTACATACACATTCCCAGGGAGAAAATATCAAAGTTAGATCCTTCAGGAAAGAAGGGATTATTTGTAGGATATAGAGAGAAACCAAAGGCTTATTGAATCTATATCCCAGGATACCGTCAAATTGAACTTAATAAAGATGTCACATTTTACAAAGATATAACTTTCAAAAAGTTAAAGAAAGATAAGGAATATGAATAGGAGCATGAAACTCCCAAATCTAAAAAAATTCCTAAGCCAGTTAGGAACTAAGAAGAATATCAAATGCATGAGGATCATGATATGACAAAACCACAGTTACCTGAATAATTTCCAGTGAAATGATTTCATGAAATAGAAAACCTGCATGGGCTCGTGAATTAATAAAAGAAGCAAAAATACATGGTGTCCCATAAGGAACCATCAGAGAAATAAAGACACTAAATCCATACCCTAGTTATGTGGCTTTGATGTGTGATCTACTTGATAAAGAACTGACATGTTTTGAAGAAGCAATAAAACAAAAAGAGTGGGTTGATGCAATGGTCGAGAAATACCAATTCAAAATAAAGAATGATGTATGGGAAATAGTACAGAGGCCGAAAGACAAGTCAGTGGTATCCTCAAAATGGATCTTCATAACTAAGAACTCATCAAATGGTAGTATAGATAAATACAAGGCAATATTTGTAGCTCAAGGATTCTATTTGGA
This sequence comes from Pseudotsuga menziesii, assembly GCA_001517045.1. Lineage (NCBI taxonomy): Eukaryota > Viridiplantae > Streptophyta > Pinopsida > Pinales > Pinaceae > Pseudotsuga > Pseudotsuga menziesii. The sequence goes on from LPNX010494604.1 coordinate 1,167,217, forward strand.
AGAGGGAATTGACTATGAGGATACCTTTGCACAAGTGACTAGGTACACCTAAATAAGAACCATCCTTGCCTTGGAATCCAACATGAAGTGGAAGTTACATCAGATGGATGTAAAGACATCCTTTCTAAATGGCTTGATTGAAGAAGAAGTGTATATCAAATAGCCACATGGATTCGAGACTAATTATCATAAAAATTATGTATGTAGACTCAAGAAGGAATTATATGGGTTAAATAAATCACCCAGAGCATGGTATGGAAGACTTGATAAATTTTCAATCAATTTAGGATTTACAAAAAGTAAAGCAGATTCCAACCTATACTATAAAGTTGAGGATAATGGGATTTTGATATTACTACTATATGCAGATGATATATTCCTAACAGGTGAAGATAAGCCCATCATCGAATGTAAGAAGAATCTTGATTCAAAATTTGAGATGAAAGACCTTGGAATGATGCATTACTTTCTAGGTCTTGAGGTATGTCGGTATATATATGATATTTTCCTAAACCAAGGAAAATATGTAGTAGAAATTCTCAAGAGATTTGGAATGATAGATTGCAAGGCTATGACTACTTCGATGACAACAAATTTGAAGTTATTAACTGATGATACTTTATTAGCAGTTGATGCCACTATATAAAGACAAATTATTGGCTCTATGATGTACTTAACCAATACAATACCATATATATGTTTTGTTGTTAACACCCTAGGTTAGTATATGGTGAATCCCAAACAAATTCACCTAATTGGAGAAAAACATGTAATGAGGTATCTAAAGGGAACTTTAGATTATGGTCTCAGATATGCATTAAGAGGAGAGATCAGATTACATGGATTTATAGATTCATATTGGGAAGGAAGTTCTAAGGGTATAAAAATCAATTCATGATGTTGCTTTAGTTTGGGATCAAGCATGATCTCTTGGTTTAGTAGAAATCAGACCAGTATTGCACTTAGCATGAGAGAGGCTGAATAAATCGTAGCATGTTCATCCTGTAGTAAAGAAGTATGGATTCTAAAGATGTTGGAAGGACTATTTGATGCATATATATATGTTATTGATATCCTTTGTGATAATCAGAGTTGTATCAAGATGACATAAAACTTGTTGTTTCATGATAATACAATGCATATCGAAGTTATATATCATTTCATCCAGGATATGATTTAGAAAGGAGCTATAAAGCTCAAGTATGTTCGTACAAAGGAACAAGTAGCAGATGTGTTGACCAAGCCTCTGTCTCTTGTAAATTTTGAATGATTTTGAGACAAGATTGGTGTAGTCTAAAAGGACCTCTCTTGAAAGAGGGAGTGACGGTAGATGGAAGAAGGATGCAGTGATCGTAACTCAGCCTAGAGTAGGGTAAGTTTGGATAGGATTATTCGCCCGAAAGGGTCAGTAAGTTAGACGAATATTGTTGATACTAGGGGGATTAGTATGTCTGGCTAGATCATTTTAACCCAAGTGGGTTTGTAAGGCAGGACAAGGCTTGTTGGTCCCTAGGAAGATCCATCTGTCTAACTAGGATTGTTGACTTGAAAGGGTTAGTAAGTTATACAAAATGCCTGGATGGATCTACCAGAGTTCTCACCATGATGCTTCTCTGAGATAGTTAGACAGAAATATGTATCTTCATTATTTCTATACTGATGATTGTTGAGATGATAGTTCCAGTATTTTTATACTGATGTTTGTTGAAATGATTGTTGAGATAATATCAATATTGTTACACTGATGATTGTTGATTGTTGAGATGATTGCTGAGATAGTTTCAGTATTTCTATACTAATGATGATGTTTGATTCAACATTTGTATGTTGATGATGATGATTATTTTCCAACATCTCTATGCTGGTGATGCAAATGATGATATAGAATTATAAATGATTTTTATTTTAGCACTAACATTGTTATATATAATTTTACCACACCTGGTAGATCATACTTTTATGGCCTTCCCTGTCCCTCTACAGAATATTTAGACCCCATGGACTTATATTATACTTTTATGTTCCAATATCATCCCCAAAAATCATTTGTTTATACCTATACATGACTTTTAAAGCCAGACTCACGTGTATATGCAGCTTTTGAGCTCAAACCTACGTACATAGGGATGTGTGCATAAAGACAAATATTTTTGGAGTTTTCCTCATATGAGTATGAATATTTTGTCTCTTAGCCTTCCATATGCATTGAGAACACTCGGATTCGACCCTCCATTACCTCTTTGGAGTGCTATATATTGAGCCTATTGGATACATTGAAGGAGGAGAAATTGAAGAGTAAGGAAACTATAGTCCATTGTTGCCTCAATTTTTCTTATACTTGAGTCTACATCCCTTTGTCCCTTGGAGCACATAGTGCTCTTCCCAAGATTTCCTTTTCTTTGTGATATTTATATCGAGAGATAGAGGATTGAAGTGGTGGATCCCAGGTGGAGGAATTGATTTCTTCGGTTCATAGAAGTGCCAACAGAGTTTGTCACTATTGTATCTTTGATTTATTAATCGAATTATCTTTTCATGTCCAATTCATGTGCATTTTAATATGAATATTGAATCCATGGAAGTATTTAATTTCTTATACATGATTGATTAAATATGCTAGAGTATCTCTAACACATTTATATATATCATGCTTGCATTGTTTGTTATTGTTGAGAGAAAATTATAATTGCAATTGCATTGCAAAAGCTCAACGAGGATCTACTTCAACTATCCAGAATAAGATGTGATTCTATATCCCTTAATCTTAGATTTTATTACTACTCTTGCATATTGGGAAAGATTTATTTCTAGTTTCATACTGTCTATTGTGTTACCCCCAAGCCATAGGAAGTTTCTATCTATAACAGAATTGGCGACTTCACTGGGGAGGTTCCTAGTTGTTTATTCTTTGGGGATTGGGTATACAATGTGCTTGAATTGCTCTTTATTTCTCTGTATCTGTGTTGGGTCTGGAGGTATTCTTTCCGAGTAGTGTCCTATAGGATTAATTTGACCTTGGATTATCATTTTTCCCTATTTTTCTTCCAGTACGCGAGTATTTTCATTCCAATTGTGTATACACACACTTTTCTCTTGAATTCCTGCATATGTACGCAGGTTTACTGCATACAGTCAAATATGCTTTTATTTTTCTCTTTATTTGGAGGATTGATTGTTCCTGGGAGAGTTTTGATGATTGGTGAGTCTTCTTGGGTGTTGTGGGTGTCTGTATACAACCTCTGTTTCTGACTAGAGACCCATTTTGGTTTATTTTTAATCAGGTTTTGTTATTGTCATTCATTTCTTCCTTTTTTGTTTTGGTATTAGTGCATTAGTTCTCTTTTATCTTGGTTCCTTGCTTGCTTGATGTTTGTGAGTGGTTGCAGGGTCTTATAGTTGTAGAGTTTGTTATTGCTTTTCATATCTCATTTATTTCAAAAAAATACAAAAATATTTTGCTTTTGCATACGTATGTGTTCTTTCATTTTTGCACTTGCATGGTACTTGCATTAGGTTTTCTTATTGAATTATAGTCAGGTGTTCAGTTAGGAATGATTGCATTCTCATTTGAAGGAAAAAAGTGCCATCTCATGTAGTGGCATACCCTATTTTTCATTCTACAAAATTGCACTTGGCATACCCTAAGTCATAATATAATTAATTGCATGGCCATTTTCCTTTGAGTAATTGTTGGGACGTGTACTTTAAGGTTCTTTAGTTTTGGTAACTCCGCAGTTTTTGTAAGTTGTAAGCGGAGTTACGGCTCAAAATAGTCTTAGGGGTGTCGGGGTTAGGTTAAAGATTTCTTATTGTAATAAACCCATGGTTTATGTCCAGGGTTTAGGGTTCGGGGTGCCCATGGTTTAAGCCCATGGTTTTGTAATTAGTGCGCTGTATAAATAGGAACTCTTGTAAATAAGTCAGGTTAGGCTTTTTGTGAAAGAAGAATTAAGGCGAAGCTAAGGCTATTTTGTAAGAGAAGTTTTAGTCCTAGCTGTGTGCGTGGACTACCTCTGCAACTGTGTGCGCATAGGGTTTTGTATAGTGATTAGAAGATATGCAGCTGTGTGCGCAGAGGCCTGCAGCTATGTCCACAACTTTAAGGACTTGAAAGGATCTACTGCTGAGTGTGAAGATCAGAACTGTGACTTGTAAAGAAGTTGAATAAAGCGCAGTTCTATGGATGTAACCCCTACACTAGGGGTGAACCACGTTATATATGGTGTTGTGGTTCTTTTGTGTTGTGTTTTGTTATGTTCTTTCATGCATTAATATCTATATATCTGATAAGTAAAGATCACTGCTAGATAATAACATTAGAGAGAATTTGAGGTAAAAAATGGGCCTCAAAAGGACCAAAATGTACTATAAAAATTAACCAATTACATTCTAGTAGATGACATCATCCCCCATGGTTGAGGTGGCATTGCATGAGTTAAGAATGCTTATTTGTCACATTTTCTATGGTGGATGAAAACTCATAGTTAACCAAGGTAGTGATACAAGTACTTTTAAGTCATAAAGTGAAGTACTCACAATAAAAGTCATTTCAGACTTTCTCATAGAATAATATTATTGTTATTTTCAAGTAAAGTACTCACAATTCACTTTGTCATAAAATAATATTATTGCCATTTTCAAGTAACGTACTCATAATTCATAAAAATGTCTTTTCACATTTTTTTATAAAATAATATATTGACATTTTCATGTTTTTTAATTTTAAATTATATATTCACTCAATTGTATTT
>LPNX010494604.1:1171992-1188640 GCA_001517045.1 Pseudotsuga menziesii
ACTATGAATTCCCAGTAAAGGGCTGCGTAAGGCACTGTTTGTTTATCTAACCGCGAAGCTAAATAAGTGAATGTTAAGCTCTGTGATTTATATTTATAATATGTTAAAAGCTAAAGGTATAGTAATATCCCTCTTCTGCTTGCAGAAACCTGGTTTTGCGGCACCCCATAGCTGTTTCGGGTGAGACTGGAACCTGTTCACAGGTTGTTGCTGAAAGGGCCAACACTGTGGGTCTTTTTTTGATGCGAAGTTAAAGGTATAAAACCCGGGTCTGCCCTATTGCCCAACAAATTGGTTCCGTTTCCGGTTGAACTCAGTATCTGCTCAAGAGGGGTTTACGTCGTACCTTGAGGGCTATGTTCTGGAGACCCTCTGTGAAGGAAATCGATGATTGGCTTGATGTGACTTATCTAAAATTCGCTGAGCAAGAGAACAAAGATCCACGTCGTAGTGCAAACGAATTTTTACAAAGGTATGTTTTTTTTGTGATGCTTATGAAATTTTCTTTGCTAGTATCCACATAGAGTTGCACCAGTGGTTGTCTAGATTGACAGAGAGAAGGATGAATTTCCAAGAATGCCAGTTTCCTGTTTGGACCCCTGCGAGAATTACTATACTGAAAATGGTGAACAGCGAGATCTCTCGCGCTGTTGATTTCTGGACAACGCGAACCCTTGAAACTTTTGTGACAGAGTTCGCCATCGACACGAGTACTTCCTTTATTGAAGCCGAGTGACAGTTTTTCAACAGCCCAAGGGGTAAGTTTTTGAATTCATTTGGTTTAAGAATTAAAATGCTATTAGCTGAAAAAGGTATATTGCTCATTGAATCAGACTGTTAGCTTTGATATTACTAACCTATGTTTGCAAGTGAAAATACCTTCGACGAGCAAAGTGGTTTGCTGCGAAGTGGAAAAAGGTACAAGAGAGATTTTGGATCCTATTCCCTAGGTCAGCATACCGCGTCTTCTCTTGAAAATCCCGCAGACTCAGAACCCGAAGAAACCCCTTCTGTAGGAAACCCTTCGGTCACCCCACAGCCCAGGCCTGTTATCCCTGAGAACCTGTCGCAGTATGAAAGTCACCCTAGCCCGAGCACTCCTGTCGCAGGTCGGTCTACCCCAGTAAGTTCCCCCCCGCCTACTCCTAGCCCCCCTCCCTCCCCCCTAGACCTGCGATGGCCCACATACATGATGACATTAAGCTCCCTGTTTTCAAAGGAACTAGATCAGAGGACCTAGAACAGTTCTGGTTTTTATGTGAAGCAGTATGGAATGCTAAGAACATTACAGATCAAGATATCAGAAGGGTGAAGCTCGTTACTTCTTTCAGGGACCGGTCTTTGACCTGGTTCATGAAATTATCCAGTACTCAGAGTCATGCCTTAGATGATATTAAAGCAGCAATAATCAAAGAGTTTAAGAAACTGAAATCAGAGTCACGGTGTATCACTGAATTGAAAGAGATTCAGCAGAGGCGCAGTGAATCAGTGTGGGACTTTGACCAGAGGTTCAAAGTTCTGCTCGACCAAGTCAGTTTCACCATTGGATCTGCACAGCACAAGGAATGGTTCATTGCAGCGCTGCTACCGCATATTAGAACTCCACTCATGCAACAGAAGGTTGCTGATCAGCAAGAGGCCCTGGAAATCACAATGAAGCTTGAAACTGCTCCTGTCAAGGATAATTCTGGTATCGCTCAAATCCAAGCGTAGTTGGCAGCAATGGCACTGGAGCTGCGTGACATGAAGAATGAAAAAACCGATCGCGAAGAGGTTTGGTGTACACAATGTCGAATAGAAGGTCACGACAAGGAACAATGTCCTGTGGTCAAAAATTACCTGAATAATGGTGCGCCAAACCCATTCAACCCTACTGTTCTATACTGTGAAATTTGTCGGACAACTGGCCAGCATCGGCCCGAGAATTGCTATCTGCTACAGAGGTATGTGCAAGTCCCCAAGAACCCCTACTGCAAGTTCTATAAGTCCGTAGGACATAATGAATATGAATGTCGCAATTATGACCTGATGAAAGAACGCACCTACGACACCTATCGGGTACAAATTGAAGGACAGAACAATGATGGCTATGGCTATCGTGGTGGTGCATCTAGTCGAGGTGCTTTTGGAGGTTGTGGCCGTGGTGGTCTGGCTGGAAGAGGTCATGGCCAGGTGGTGTGTTATAACTGCAACCAAGCTGGGCATCTGGCTCGCGACTGTCAGAACCCGACTACGACATGTCGGTATTGCCGAGCCTTAGATCATGTGATCAAGCAGTGCCCGCAGTTGATAGCTAAGATTCAGGAAAGAAACAGTGGCCCTACTCAGAATCTTCAGCTGATTTCTATCGAGCAAAGACTTGCCCCAGCAATTAATGTTGTTACATGGAGTGGAGCTATGAAGCATATACAGAACCTGGAGAAACCGCCTGCTGGGGCTTGGGTTCGTAAGGCCCCTGAGAAAGTCCCAACATTTGACATCGAAAGAGAAAAAGAGACATTCATGAACGCCAAAAGAGATTTCACTGATCTGAGCACAGCCGCAGCACCCGCACAACCACATCAGCAGCAGTCGCAGCTGCAAGAAGCTTCGACGGGTAAAGAAGGTACACTGTCTTCCTTTTTACAAAGCTGTATGAAACTCTTAAGGAATCAAAATGCTTTAGAGGAATTGCAAAAACTGATTGCTTCCTGTGAACCTCAGAGAAGTACTGGTATGGACAAAACCATTAATAGAGTCAGAAGAACTGGGAGGGAAATGAGATTGAATGCTCAGATAGGAGAATATGACATGATTGATGTCATTTTGGATTTAGGATCAGAAGTCAATGTCTTAACCAAACAGACCTGGGAACAAATGGGAAAACCTGTTCTGGAATGGTCCCCCATACAGTTAAGGTTAACCAATCAGCAGAAGATTGTGCCCCTAGGAATATTCCCTAGTGTCCAAGTAGATATTGATGGAGTTTGTACTGCAGCAGACTTTGAGGTTATTGAGCTCATTGACGACAGCAAACCCTATCCATCCCTGCTCGGTATTGAGTGGGCAATGGAAAACGCTGCAGTCATTAACCTCAAAAAGAGACAGATGACCTTCGAAGGGAATGGTTTCAGAGTTATAATACCATTGGATCCCTCTCAAGGAGAAAGGCACACAGAAACACTCAAAAATGAAGATTAGGATGTGTTGGACCAGATCTATAATATCACCGTGAAGGAAGAAGATTATGAGGATCCTCCTGCAGACGGTTGGGAGTCTGGTAGCTCCTGCATGACGGATTCTGAGGATGACTTAGAAAGTTGGCAAAACCGATTGTATCAGCTACAGGGACATAGATGTGCCAGAATTACTAAGTCCCTCAAAAGGCTTAGTTCATAGACAAGAGCCTTACCCATTTTTGAGGGTTCGACAGACCCAGAAGAACTTATTGTGCCGGATTCACCGAAACTGGTGCCTCTGGAGTCAGCATTTGGAGCCACCACAGCTAAAGGGTGGAATAGCCGAAAGAAGTACATTCCTAGTTCGGAAGCTTGTCAGAAATTCCTTTACCTGAGATTTGGGGGTCAGCTCCAGACAAGACGCAGCTGGAACAAGGGGCAGAGCAGCCCGTAGGAATACTTGGAACACTGTTACGAAGCATGGAAACATGTATCCCGTACAGATTGGGTTCATAGGGTTGTCCATATCCGGGTACCTATAGCAGCGAACCGATATATGGAGGGTGGGTTTTGGCATGCTACTGTGACTCGTGACAAAGAAATAGCCCAGTACCGACTTAGTTGGGTGGCACAACAAGCGAAAGGATCGAAGCTCACCGCTTGGTCGCAGCATCTACCAGAGTATGCCGAAGATGGTTCTTATTGTGACGCAGCTGTAGTACCGGTTGTGCCGCAGCCAAAAAGCCAACCATTGGAGCTCTGCCAACTTGACGGCGTCGGTACTTTAATTTTCTTAATTGCCTATCCTAATGATATCCACCGAAATCTAGCACCATGGAAATCGGATATCTATCATATTTTCTACCTTCAATGCACATTTATGGTCGATGTGGTCGTTGGATTGCATAAGAAGTCACCCAAGCATGGGGAAAGTGCGTTCCGTATTTTCTTGTGTTTTACAATTAAACCCATGTCCGCTGAGCAAGAACTTCAGGACTTGTTGAGAGAATTTGAGCAGACGGGTCTGCAGCACATTTTCGACCGCCCCCCTGAACCTGCAACCCGTGAAGAGACTCTACCAGCACCGACTCCGCCAATGCAAGCACGGTCTACCAGGAAATAGTTCAAGCCAGAAGTTCGTTCTAAGAGAAACGAAGATCGACACAAACAATCAGGTCAAACATCGGAGGATCCTGGAATGGATCCAACTGGTTCAGTAGAAATCACAACTGACTCATAGGAGAATATTGCCCCACGGCGGCCATCGTATATCCCGCCTCTTCGACCAAGAGTTAAACCACCTCGGTGGAACAAGCAGTTCACGATAAGCACCCCTTCACTGCCACCGGGTGTGCAGCTGGTTGGGACCATGACAGGAAAGATAGACCGGCTTAAGTATGCTGACCATGATACAAGCGATCGTGACAAGTTTCCACAGTTCACACCAGGAACGTATTTGCACTTTGTCAAGTACGATGAGACCGGGGCGACATTACTAGAAGTCAAACGGTGGGTTTTCGGCTTGGATCAAGCTGTCCTGCTGAAGATACTCGATGTTCCCCATTTTGGTCGCGGCCCACAGGTGACCGTAGTAGTCAAGCAGCTACTAGCCCTAGTTCATGACGGCCACCTATGGATAGGAGACAAGAAAATTCCTATCAATGGCAAGCTCATTCAAAGGATCACTGGATTACCAATAGCAGGGCCTGACCCGGCGACAGAGTTTCCCTCAAAGCATGAGGATATGAAGCTCACACAAACCATGAAGGAACGCTTCGGCCTCATGAAGGGAAAACGTGGGTATCACACTTCTGCGATTCAGGAACATCACATTCGCTTCACAGCTGAGCTCTTAGTGTGCAAAGTCATACGGAAGTGAAGACCAAATGAAGTACCTGCCCCGGTTATCAGAATCACTATAAACTACGTCGAAGGTTACAGCTACACCTGGGCAGCATATGTTGCGAAGGAGTTCCAGTAAGACGCTCGCGATGCGCAAGAGAAAGGTAGGCCCTTCCATTACTCATGGTTGCTCGTCCTCATCGCACTAGTAGGATGGAAAGAACCTATAGAGGCACAGTTTCCTGATGCACCAGAACACATGACTGGCGCAGCCAGGTATGCATCACTGTGGGTTTCACAGGATAAAGTACATCAACAGATGACAAATTATGTATTTTCCTTTTATATGATGAATATCCAGTATGAGATCGCAAAAACCCCATGGCTCAGTAATGAGTTATTTTCTCAATATGATGGCCCAACCACCTTCAGCGCCGACATGCATTATACTTTCATCCAGGCTCGCGCAGATCAAAAGCATCAATGGTTCAAGATAGCATATGTAGTCACTGAGGGTGATATCCGGGCAATAGTTCAGCACTGGCCGACTGATTGGTTGAAAGATGTAGGAAAAAAACCCCACATTCTGGTTCCCATAGTTACCAATATGGGCACAGGCCCTAGTCACACGCAGCAGCAAGGTCCCCTAGAAGACAGCGAAGAACAGACTGAGTCGGAGCAGCATGATAGCAACCAGGGTGGAGAAGTCGAAACCGACGAGGAAGAAGGACAGGACTCGGTCAAAACTACTCCATATCCTAATAGGCAGGAGAAGCGCAAGACGTCAGAAGTAGAGGAAGTGAACAAACCGCAGCCCCGAAAGAAAACAAAGGCATCCAAGGATAAGAATGTCGATGATACACCTGGCTTGACAAGCGAAGAGCTTGATGTGGCTTTGTCGAAGTCCATAGAAGTCATTACTAAGAAATGGTCAGAATTTGCCGCTGCGCATTTGGATGCCATCAGTGGTGTCGCACAGCAGATATCGGAGCTGAAGGACTTAGAAGCACAGTCGATGACTGCCACTGTAGCCAGCAGTACCCCGGTAAGTGCGCAATCCGACCTAAGGCAATGGCCAGCTCAAGAAAACAAGGGCCAAGTACCCACCGCTGCCCTCATCATAAGTGATGCAGCATCCCGCGTAGAGATGAGCATGACAGTAGGAATTGATTACACCAAAATGTCTATGTTAGAACTACATCTCTGCCAGTCAGCCATCGCAAAGGAAATCCAGGCCCGAGACCATTATTGACAAAAACAGTTGGGCGATACGAGGAAGCAGAATGATAGCCTCGTAGCGCAGCTGGAGGCAGCGGAGTAGAGAAAGAGGAATGCAGAATGCAAACAGATTACACTGGTCCGAGTTTTGGATGAAGCGTGTCGAAGTCTTCCTGACTTTGACGTACAGTTGGTGGAGGATCCTGAACAAAGATTAGGCAGGCTGAAATACTATGCACAGCAGTCTCACAATGAAATTGAGAAGCTTAAAGCGGAACATGAGCCTCAGATTGCAGATCTCCAACTGCTTATCCCTCCGGAAACTCCACCTGAGGTCAAAGAACAGCGCCGTGCGGACATTCAGGCGTCAGCAGCAAAAATTTCAGATCTTGTGGGCAGCGCAGCAAAGTTTCTTGGAGATAGTGTCGAGGTTTGGACAACCCTTCAGGAACATCCGAAGATAGGACAGCTGCAAGACACCATCAAACAACGATAGGCAGAGCTGGATACAGTAAAAGCAGAAATCAGGACCTTGCCCCCTATGGAGAAAATGTTAAAAGTAAAGCATAGCAAGGAACTCCAGCAGGAAATTGAGTCATGCAGGGTGAAAATAATAGAGTTGGAAAGCTCTATACAGCCACTTTTCAGTGAGGCTTTGGCACTAAGTCCTGCTGTGGATAGCCAGTTCAAAATTCTAAAGGAATACGATGCATTCGCACAGGAAAACGCCAGCGAAGTATCGTCCATAGTACTGCAGGAGTTGGTGGAAAAGGAGAAAGCAGCGGATGACATCATGCACAGTCTAAATACTCAGTTCATCGTCCTCGCAACGAAGCTCCATCCACCGGAAGGCTAAGCAGAGTGTCCCGGGACGGGCCACTGGTGAGTCTTAGGGGCCTGTTGGGACATGTACTTTAAGGGTCTTTAGTTTTGGTAACTCCACAGTTTTTGTAAGTTGTAAGCGGAGTTATGGCTCAAAATAGTCTTAGGGGTGTCGGGGTTAGGTTAAAGCTTTCTTATTGTAATAAACCCATGGTTTATGTCCAGGTTTTAGGGTTCAAGGTGCCCATGGTTTAAGCCCATGGTTTTATAATTAGTGCGCTGTATAAATAGGCACTCTTGTAAATAAGTCAGGTTAGGCTTTTTGTGAAAGAAGAATTAAGGCGAAGCTAAGGATATTTTGTAAGAGAAGGTTTAGTCCCAGCTATGTGCGTGGACGACCTCTGCAGCTGTGTGCGCAGAGGGTTTTGTATAGTGATTAGAAGATCTGCAGCTATGTGCGCAGAGGCCTGCAACTGTGTGTGCGGCTTTAAGGACTTGAAAGGATATGTTGTTGAGTGCACAGATCAGAACTGTGACTTGTAAAGAAGTTGAATAAAGCGCAGTTCTGTGGACGTAACCCCTACATTGGGGGTGAACCACGTTATATCTGGTGTTGTGGTTCTTTTGTGTTGTGTTTTGTTATGTTCTTTCATGCATTAATATCTATATATCTGATAAGTAAATATCACTGCTAGATAATAACTTCGTTGTGAATTCCCAGTAAAGGGCTACGCAAGGCACTGTTTGTTTATCTAACCGCAAAGCTAAATAAGTGAATGTTAAGCTCTATGATTTATATTTATAATCTGTTAAAAGCTAAAGGTACAGTAATATCCCTCTTCTGCTTGCAGAAACCTGGTTCTGCGGCACCCCATAGCTGTTTCGGGTGAGACTGCAACCTGTTCACAGGTTGTTGCTGAAAGGGCCAACACTGTGGGTCTTTTGTTGGTGCAAAGTTAAAGGTATAAAACCCGGGTCTGCCCTATTGCCCAACAGTAATCACAGCTAGTTAAAATCAACGCTTAATTAAAATGAACTACAAATTTTTCTTTTATAGGGTTCACCAACAAGATTAGGATTTAGAGTCTTGGAATAGTTCATTGTGAGTCAATTCTCTAAGACTACTAAACACAACAATTAGGTTTCTATCCAGGTGAGAGAGAGAAATCCTTGGTATAATTAGTGTTTCTCAGGAAGCTCCTCTTACACGAGAGTCAAGCACGAGGCAACATACACTATTGTGATTGGGATAGCCCTTGGTCAATTTCTATGAGTGTTAAATATATTTCCAGGATTGTATTCATATCTAGGGGATTTTGAGGTACCGGCTGATGCTTTCGAGCTTTGGGATTTTCTGACCTGCCCGTACGGTCGATCCCGCCTACGATTGTCCTCCTGAGAATTAATTATATTGGGGTAATCTTAGTTTCCTTACCTAGGTATCGCATGGGGTACTTGCAGAGGTTATTTTGTAGGTGTCCTGGCCAGGTAGGGGCCGGACAACAAAGTCGCTTTATGCGTTGAAGCTGAGGGCCACTATAATTGGTTATGAACCTCTGCCTATATTGTATGGGAGTCTCAAGCCACTCCTAGGTGAGGCATACATGTTGCATTTGGGAGCTCAGATATCCTCCCCTTTGTTTTCTTTTATTTTGGTTGTATATTTTCTTAGGAGTGTGCTCTGTGTATGATAGATTGCTTATGGGTGTGTAGTTATATTGAGTCTTTTTCTTTTGTTGAGTCATAGTGGATCTAGGTGTGGCACTCCATCGTTCTTGTAGTTTAGTAAGACATCCTTTTTCTATGTCTCGTCCTCCCACTACTACATTTTGATCCAAAATCCGACGGAAAATTCCGACGGCGCGTGGATTTCCTTTTTTAAACCTACCAAAAATCACAAAGATAATTTTTTTTATTTTAAATGTGGCCATAAGCATCGCTTAAGCGACGGCTAGTCTCATAAGCGTCGCTTAAGCGACGGATAGCCTCATAAACGTCGCTTAAGCGACAGCGCCTTGAGTGAGTGGCTATGGGTTTGTTTTGTAATGTGTATTCTAATATTACAAAGATCCACTCCATTTAATCTCTCCACACAAGATAAGACATATAAGTCGATGATTAAAAGGGTTGGTAGGCTATGGAAGGGAGCTAGTGGAAAGGCTTTTTCCAAGTGGATAGAGTGTTGTTACCTAGGTTTAAACGGTTCAGGGAGTGAGAGAACGCACTAGAAAATGGGAGGGATATGTGCCAGAAAGTGGGAGTGTGGGGTGCCAAAGGGGGCTAGTAGGAGGGAAGCAACAAGAAAGGGGAAAAGGATTTAGTTGGGGATGGTGTCAGTGCCATAAAAGATACACTAAGAGAGGGAAAAACATATGTATGGTGGGATAAGTCATGATAGTAATTAGATATGATGGTATGATAGTAATTATGATGGTATGATAGTAATTAGATAGGATGGTATATAGTTGGATTTTTTCACTCTTAACAAGTGATAACTTCACTAACTCTTTTGAATTTAGATAAAAATAATTGAAAAAAAAGGACTATTAAATATTCAAATAAAAAATGTATAACGGAAGATAAAAGCATAAGTTGTCAGTAATGGGATCCAATTTAAACATGGTGTTAGGTAATTTACAAAACGACGGAAACCAAACATCATCCCTGATGCAAAAGCTCTAATTACATTCCACTATGAGTCATATTGCTCAGTCTTCCTTAAGAAGTTTGGCCATTAACAACCTTTACCATTATTGACAATTATGTAGGCACTTTCATCTCCATGGCTTCGAAAAATAATAATTATACTTCCATTTCATATGCAAGGTTTGCATTTATGCATATTTGAGCATAGTCTTCTTGACCACATTGTGTTTGCATGTGACCATTAAAGTTGGACTACAAACTTGTTGCTTTTTAATGAATACATTTCTTTGAGCATGGTGAAGGGAAAAATTATGGCGCCAAACTTGCATCACACTATGGTGCAAATCTCTACTTCATTTCCAATAGTCTTGTTGGGGAAGGGAGAAATTCTATGTTTCCGAATTTCGATCGACTTTTTCTGCTGCGGATCGAGGTCGGCGTGTAGTTTTTGTTACAGTTTGTGAAAAGCTGGTTTCCGAGATCCCGGATCGAGTATCTTCAAGGGTATTTTATTCAGGGTTGGGGGCGAATCCGAAATCGACCCAGGGCCAAATGGGTTTTTCGATGGCGGGCAGATCCATACAGATGAGTATAGCTAGCATCCTGTTTATTGTTATTTTGTCATTTGCTAATGTCTGTAATGGGTTTTATTTACCTCGAAGCTATTTGCACACATACCCTAAAGGTGGAGATTTGACTGTGAAGGTGAACTCTTTGACATCAATAGAGACTGAGCTTCCCTTTAGCTATTACAGTCTACACTAATCACATGTGGAGAGAACGTGTGGAGTCGACATGCATTGGGGAACCCTGGCATTGAATTTGTCTGAGCATTTCGATTTCATCTGCAAATTAAATCGTTCAACAACCCTTGTGGAGGATAAACTATGCGATCTGTAAGTTGAATGCCTTAATCATTGTTAACAAGGATCTGTTCTTGCCATTATTTTTACCAAATCGTTGGAGGTTTGTTGGTTAATAGTGTAGAGATGAAGTATTTAATCTTGTAGTTGCCAGTATAGCCATGAATATTCAGTTCTGGATGAAGCAATAAAACTGTTGATGATATGCATTTAGATATCCATTCATGATTGAAGCCCAGTCTAGTTAGAAATTAGAACACAGAGTTTAAATCGTTTACACAAACTACAGGAAGAAGGAGACCCTGCATCAAAATCCAAGTTGTGTCTCCATTGGAAGAATGCTTCCAGAGGGTTTCTGTCTAATTTTGAGTTACTCAACATGAATTATATCCATCAAAACCATGAATTTCTGTATGGAAAGAGTTGATTCCATCTTGTGAAGGGAAATTTGCTCCCTCAAACTATTGAAAACTTCTGCATCAACCTCAATTCCCCCTAATGCATCTCTTGCTCTGAAAAATTGCTCAATTGTTTACAAAAATCCCTCAACAGATAGGGTAGAAGAGACCACAGCTGCACTCCCTGGATGAACATGTGATGGGAAACCATGCAATGAGGAGCTCAGAAAAAGTTTGTTCAGGTTCCCTATGTTTTCTTTGCTCACAATTCCTCTAAACTTTGTCAGAGTTCCAAGTACAGACTCTATAAGCTTAAAGCTAGCTCCTGGCTTCCCCAACAACTCTTCCTGCTTTGGCTTGTCATAACCTGCTTGAAGCAGCAAATTTAGTGAAAACAGTGCATCATCTTCGCATTCTTTTCCAATCAAACAAGGCTCCACTGGGTTCTCCTGTGGTTGAAGACATTTTTTTGTCGCCCCAAATTTCTTCTCTTTATTTCCTCTTCACCAACCTTGACCTGTATGACTCGTAGAGCCTTAAGGGCAGCCTTTCCTATGTTTTGTAGCGTCTTCTGGCTTCTTTTGTTATGCTAACTATTCTTCTCTCCTCTTATTCCAATATTGTTGTATTTTTCTTTGGGGAGTGTATCAGTTGACTGATTAGCCATCTAGCCTATAAAAAATGAAGCTCGACAAAACACTCAATTCCTTAGGTATGCATATGGGCAGACTATAAATTGACACAAACACCTTTAGTCTGCATAGCACTATGTTTTTCTGCCTCATAGAACAGTGAGAATAAAGCCTCCCATTATCTGGAAAGGGGGTTAAAAATAACCGATAAATACATTGTGCATCACAATATTATAATGGATAATCAAGAGAGATTTTACACCTAATTCTAGCAGATCAAAAATTCATCAAGAATACCTATCCTTCTGCATTATAAACAAAGTCAATACATTCATTTTCTCATCAATATACTCATAGGAAAAACAACATAGACAGTTTCCAAACTGGAAATAAATCAGCAGTTATCTATCTTGCCCCTAATCTCTATAGGAAAATCATGAAAACCCATCATTCTTAATTGGTACACAGGCCCAAACTATGGTGTTCTTCCAAATTACAATGATCTCTAGCTTGCTTGCATAGCTCCTCTAGATGTATGGCTACTCTGATTGTACCCAATCCCTTTATTCCCCCCATTACACAGAGAGAGGATGGTATCTTTTTACACAGAGAAGACCATGAGTTACCATCCTAAATTCCTTAACAAAAAAGTATTAAACCCCTAAATTTGTTGTTAGTTGGAATTACAACATGAGCATTGAATATAGCTCATTTGTGGCTATTGGAGACCTACTACATGTGCATCGGATTCCTTCTTCATGTTCTTGCTCTTATTTGTCTTCATGTTTGCTCGGCATCAAAACCCAAGTGCATGAGCTTATACTTGAAAGATATTGTTTTGTACTTGGCTGGATCACTCTATCAGATATTGATGTTAAGGAAGCTGGTGCTTTGCCATGGAGTCCTAAATTGGGCAGAGACAAGTTGCTTGAAATTGAATACTTCATAAGTTTTAGCAGAATTCTGCGCCATAATGTTCATTTTGGCCATACAGGGCAGATATCACAGCTGGAAAATATCATTCTATAGTTTTCAACCTTCAGATTAGGGCTGGCTTCAAGCTTTGGATTAGGCTTCACAAAGATACTAAGCATATTTGATTAATGTCTTCACAGGTATGCTGTCACAGTTGAGTCTAGATGGACATTCCACAACCTTACACTGTCCTTTAAGCCCTTAAACAGTCAATCCTGGCACTAGGACATTTTATCTTTTACACCGAAGGTATCAGAGCTGCTAAACTGACTGATACCTCTATCTCTGCTAGAGAGACCATGTCTACATAAATATTAATGAGGCTTGCTTCTGTAAGTCTTCAAGTCACCTGCTATATATCATCTTTAGCTGCCACCTCTGATGCATCTCCTGTAGGTGAAGTACCTTTACCAAATACCTTTACCTTTACCTTTACCTACAGTTCGCGGAATCGCTGGTGGAGGCAGAGGATTTGGGGTAAGTTTGAAGCCATTGAATCTGTGAGTTTTTTCTAGAGTTTGTGATTTTTCTCATGTTCCTCTGCCCGTTTTATATGACTGAAAAAAACAATCTTCAGACAATCAATTACTTCCAACACTGTTTCTGAAAACCTTTAAGTTTTCAAGGCATTCTAGGTTTTCTCTACTACACCGTAGAAACAATTCAGTATAATAATCTTTCTTAGAAATAATAATATTCCAAATATCTAATAAATACCACTGTTTTGGATTGAACACCACATCCTTGTATTACCTTTTTGGAAAAAATAGGGCATATCTCTTGTATGCGTATACTTATGCTTCTCTAAAATATTCTTAGAAACCCCAAACCCCATTTGGTGGTGTACTGGTTGAGGGACATGTCTGCCCTAGGATGGGTCTCCTCATTTTTCACAAACAACACAATATCTTTCAATATGGGGCATCTGTATTCACTGTCAGAATGCATGTTTTGAAGATTCTCACGTTCTGTATGTATGATATTTCTAAAAATTAATGCTCCTCCGCTTTCCTCGGGGACATCTCTTCTATATTTTACACAAATGTGTGCCCTTTATTTCTGATTTATCTGGCCAACATTTCTTCTATGGTAGCTTTGTCTGTGTTCTTTGCAGTGTGTATCAAGCTGTGACTTCTCTTCTACATCTGGTTTGGGTGCCTCTCCCCACTCTGCTATGTGATTTACCATGCTTTTATTTAATCTACTAAATCTGAGGCAACTCACCAGCTCCAGGAGTTTCTACTCCTTCATCTGTCTGGTATGATAACTTTGTTCTGCTCAATTCTCAACTTTTCCATCATTTGGTAGTGTGTTTAAAATGGTACAAATGCATAAAGGGACCAATGGCAGCGTCCAAGATGGAAGGTCAAGAGATAGAAGAGTTATAATTATCTGAGAACCTTGTCAGCATTCAATTACAATAACCAAGAGCAAATGGAGAAATAAATTCTCTCTTCCTAGTCAAGGATCAAGTTTTCATATTGGTTCTAATTGCAAAGTAATTTCTGCAGTTTTAGTTGATACAACTATCTGGCTATTATAACTTCCTATACTATACCTGCAAACTTATGATTCGGATTGAGGATTTTCCATTTCATGGCAAACATAATATGAGATTGTGCAACATAGACAAGTTCATAATTTTCAGAGAGCCCCCCAAGTCATATTTATAGTAGTTAACATCCCTTATCTTTGCTACAAATTCACTGACGGGCTCAGAAGAAGCGAAAGTTGAAACTAGAAGTTGTAGATTTTCAAGTGTAATATAGCACTAGTACTATAGTTTCCTCATATTTTATCCTTGATTTGGGTTTTTTTCATTATCTCTTTGCTCTCAGAAGCTACATGTTCTTTTTTGAAATTTATAAAATTTTAAACTTTAAACATCATTCCTACATTCTTTAAATTTCAAACATCAAAGCATAACAATGAATGTTATTTGAATGTACTGCAAGAATTGCATACTGCTGATCATATAGGTTGAATCAGATAACTATTATTTTGGATAAAGTAAGTGTGAAGGTAAAGTTGTTTTGTTGGATGGAATATTTTATCATAAATTGGTGGTTGGTTAATTTTTTTCCAAGCTCATGATGATCATATCACTTGATGTCTACTATTAAACGGTATCTAAATTCCACTTTCAGTTGATATTTCAGCATATGAGCAAGATGCAGGGAGGAGTACTCTTCTAATAGAAGGTTATGTCCAGGCGCGCAATCTTTCTATTAATCAGCTGGTATGGTATCTTACAAATGTGTCTTTCTTGACATCTATGCTTTTTTATGTCTGTGAGACTAAGAACATTTTGTCCTCTATTTTACAGGTCCATGTTCCTGGAGTAGGTGATTTTCAGTTTGATAAAATTGACATTCTTGAAGATCCCCATCCCCTTAATGAGCAACAGAAGCATAAAAAGGATCACATGCAACTGGATGATTACATACAAAATGGCAAGGTAATTAGTATTTATTGCCTCTTGTTTTATAGTATCATTTCAATGGGAGCTTTCTCCTCACTCAAAATAAAAGTGTGGAGTTTCTCATGACTGGATGCATTATTTTCCATTTATGTGTTTTCTTCGAACTGGTCATAGATGGCAGTAATTAAAGGCTGCTATAGCAAAAATACAACCTGCCATTTGCAACATCAACCTGCTTTCTATCGTTTGTATCAAACATGTCTATTAAAGGCAAACGTATGGGAGAGGAATGTAACTACCTCTATGAGTTGGAGCACATGGTGGCCTCCTTCTCATTGACTAGGGCAAGTCCAGGGACTTACCATTGCTTTGGGGTATACCAATCTTGGGGATTATGGCTGTCCCTCTCCTCTTGCTTTTTTGTTGCATACCACAATTTTATCCTATTTTCCAATGCCAAGCAGGTGACACTTCATCCTTGCAAGGGAATTATTTTGGTTAAGGTTGCAATGGAGACTGACCGATAAACTACTTGTTGCATATGATTCTGGTACATTGCAGCAAGGGATGAAGTGGAATTATCCATTTTCAGTACATATCCTGTAGGAAAAGGGCACTGTTAAAAAATACAACTAAGACTCAAGAAGAGAGTTTCAGCTGAAAATCACTTTCTCACAGCACCTTAATGCTATCCTCTGTTGTTTCTCAGAAAGCTCACATGCCTACTGCTATAAAAAAAATACTCCCTGGTTTGCTCAAAATAGTCATTTATCTATCAAAAATGCAAAATGAAGTGTCAAGGATGGCCTATAATCATCATAAAAGAAGTTTTATGTGCCATATAGCCTTCTTATTAAATGACCCCACAATTTTTGCCCCTTTTTTTTATAAATTATAATGTTTTTGTCTTAAATTTGTGTTTTCAAATAGGTCATGGAACTACCTGAAATGACTATAAATGGCCACAAGAAAAGGCCAAGAGGGGACCCAGCAATCAGAAATGCATTTCGCATTGCCTAGATCATGATGGTGTGCCTGAACAGAGATTTCTGGTAGGAAATGTGTTTCCTGCTCTTGGCAACAGAGACACAACCTGTAACATTTTGCAACCTATCTGTGATTCTGTATCCAATTTGTGGCCACTTTATTATAGTTGATGTTGATCACTAGGAAAATTATTGTGAAGGATGGTAAGCATAGTAGCATACTCTACAGTATCAATGAGATTCTCAACAGAAAAATTGACATTCCAAAACTATTTTCAGGGATGGTAAGCATATTCTACATGATCAATGAGTTTCTCAGTAGAAAAATTGACATTCCAAAATTGTTATTTGCTTTTGGAATGAGGCTATTTACTGTAGTTCATCCTAAAATGAGTGATCTAGAAGGAAACAACAAAATTTGAGGGGGCCAGTTGTCTACCAACTAGAAAAAAAATGGAATGGGGCACATCAGACTGGATGTAGTCTTGTAGATCAGGGCCAGAATAAAAAACAAGCCATGTGAGTGCTGAGATTTTTGGTGCAACAATTCAAATCTAAGTATTCACATAAAGTGACTTGATCATCGGGCTCTGATGTCATCTTTTGCGACCAGAGATGGAGCTGGATGTGGAGTAGATAGTATAAAGTGCTTTTTAATAAATCTAGAGAAAAATGCATTCCAAAGT